>CM067370.1:82691217-82720877 GCA_034401795.1 Chaetoderma sp. LZ-2023a | reverse complement strand
GATTTATTTTACGGAATATAATAACTCTTACAGTTTGCCATGCAAACGGTTCATTTGCGCATGCGCTCATTGGCATGGGCGTGGATTGGAATACATAGCAAACTTAGTGCATGTCACAAGTTAACTCTTCGTCGAAAATGACAGAAATTACTCTATTTGTTCTAGTTGATTTGTCAAAGGGAAAAATTGTGGTAGCTAGATTCTGACTGACACCATCTATTACAGCCAGATCGGCCCAAAGATCACCAAAAGCAGGCAATCGCTAATTGCAAGTCTCCTGTCATTTGAAGCCCCAACGCCTCTACAAGATGACAAGGAGTCTGGAATTATTCCCACTCTCTGAGAGTGATCAGGCATGGGACCAGTAGCACCAATAAACTAGTTCATTCACAGCACTAGCCCCATCATCTGCATTTACCCAGTGTATAGAAGCTGTGTATTTGGCCGTGCCCATTGTTGAAGTAATGGTTTTATATAATCTGAGAATGGATTCTGATGGATACATACAATGTGAGGGTAGATCAAGGATCCTTTTCCTTCTTTTTTTTTTAGAGATTTTTAGGAAATGAAATGCTCTTCGGAGCATCCATATGGTCACAACCGAATTTACTAAGTCAGTTTAAATGAGTAGAGAAGTGGCCGGATATACACTGAGTGCCCTAGCCTAGTTGGGGCTGCATTCCTAGTATTGCAATACATGGATAAGATCATTATCAGTCATACCTATATTTTAATAGCTAACCTGTCAATCAAAGGTCGGATGAAAAAGATGTGTTTAACATTAGATTGAGTCCAAGCATTAGCTAATTTAATTGTGTTACTGTGCGTGAATGTCAGACTATGAAAATCAAACACGATGGTATGGCCAACTAAAGAAGATTATTAGACATGTTTGTGTGTTTTTGTACCAATGAGATCTTATCTGTTAATAGATCTATTTCTATACAGATATAAACTATATCTTAGTAAATCTCCACAAGGCTGTCACGACATGCTATCTATGTCTCATAACTCATCCTCACTGAAACCCTAAATTATTGGGAAAAGCACGTCAGCATCATCACATCAAAAGCAAATAGTGAACGACCTTTCCTACATCGTAGCCACAAAGGATACACACAAAATACGAAAGCCTACTGCTACACTTCACTAGTTCGACCATAACTCGAACATCGACCACAACTCGAATGCCCACATCAAGTCAAACACATACAGCGAATCAGCTTGGTCCAAAGGTACACTGCCAGATCTGTGACAGTCGAATAATCGCATCAGAGCAGCGTGGCCAACATGATGGATAACCTCAAGTCCAGGAGACACGACAACAAAATCACTCTACTGTATGCAAGTTGTTAAAAGGACTTCAAGGCAAAACTACAAAGAACTGAGATCAGAAAGGAAGACATGAAACAAGACTACGTGTCACTAGCTCAGCAACGGATGTTAACAGATACTCATTCCTCCCTCCATCCGCGCGTCTTTGGAACAGAGATCCACTGACACTAATAATGGCCTATTAAAAGTAGGACCGAAATTCGTAGTTCGTAGTTCGAAATTCTATGGGAGCAGATGTTATATGGTAAATATTAGATGCTGCAGATTAAGCCATAGGCGACAGGTCTGATGCGCGCATGTGTATGTACATAAATAGGATGCAGGCTTTACGTATAGACTGAATAATGAATTACGTTCTAGCAATAAGATGCAATCTGAACTATGGTCTGGACTGTGATTCAAAGTGAATAACTGTCTAGAAGGAAATTCAATCTTCATCTGAATTATGGTCTGGACCGTGATTCAAATTGAATTATGTTCTAACAGATACAGCTGATCGTCTGCGTCAATCAGTCAGTGAATAGATGGTCAAGCGCATATGCGATTTACTGAACTCAGGAAAACAGCGCTCGCGACACCTAGCCAAATAGTGAGGGTGTGTGCATGAGTATATACTATATCTATGGTCAATACGGATCTGCAGGAAAGTTGTGATCGCCAATAAAAGCACACAAAAGTACCGTTTTAACGTACACGGATTTTAATATCATCCGATCTGCTGGAGGGCTGGGCAGAACGTAATAATCTTTACAAAAGATTGCGCTGTTACTGGAAGAAGAAAAACATGACTTTAACTTTTAAGCAAGGACTAGATGTGTTCAAGAGGGCTTAATCTGCACATGTGTATATACTGTAAGTGATAGCCCGGTAGCAAATACACAATAAATAATTGAGGCCATCTTGCTCAGAAAAATCATATGATTCAGATTGTGAATGTCTTCCTTCTCTTTACCCTGAGAGAAAGGTGCTCGGTTTTGGAATTTGGGGACAGGCCTACTTCAAAGCATGGTATATACCAAAATGATCTATGATCTATCTAGAATAGCATCTGACTAGACACCCTTACCGGTTGTGCTAAATGTCTTGAAATGTAGGTCAAGGTAAAAAATATGAAGTATCAACTGTTTCTACGTCTGGCTTGAAAATCTTTTCAAAGCAGAATTCTTTTATTGTGATGTATTAGCTGAGTCCCAAACTATTTTATTAACTTCAAAGTCTAGCGAACACACTGAATTTTAGCCTATGATAGAAAGCACATAAAAATAGAATAATATACAAACTTAATGCACAAAACATGAATAAATGCTGTTATTTATCTTCTGAGGTTTGCTAACGATATGAACAGATTTATAGATTATGTACAATACTCGTCGATATTCTCTTGCTTTGGACTGAAATGAAAAGACAAAGCGAGTCCAGTAATATATGATCAGATCATCCGCACAAGACGTTGAACAACAAAATATATCGTTGGGTTAAGCAGAGCAAGCAAACAATGCCGTGACAACCTGCACAGTCTTCTAAGGAAACTTAATTTACCAGACACACAAATAATTATGAAGAATATGTGCTCTCACAGACTACGCGCACGTATCTCAGGATAAATTAACCACTAAGCTTAAAATGGCCAGACCTTTTGTCACGATGAGACAACAAAATGCATTGTGCGTATCATATATATTTTGTGAGAATGGCCACGTGACAAAATATTAACTTACTATGTATCTACAAGGTGTTGCAAAGCGTACACACAGAAAAACTATCTAAGCTTGCAAGAAATATGTAACAAAGTCAACATATAACACACTCGCTCACATCATCTGCAGAATGTGAAGCAATGTGAAACACTGGAATGAGAACTTAATCTTTTACAGGTGAATAACGATGCAGATCATGTGTGGAAGACTCCATTAATGTAACTATTCATCGCATAACACAAACTCTTATTAACAACACGGATTCACGGGGAAGAGACTATGTACTATATTGATTTGAAGCTGGCAGTAGTCAGGATTTACGCGCTACTGATGTTTATGAAGGAATCCAGTTTTAACTATGTTCCGCCAATCTCTAGCTAAGCTCCACACACGCTTTGTCCATGTTGGGATCGATCGATCCTTGACCTCCCCGAATCACAATTTCCTGAAAACTATACAGATAAGCTGTTGAATATTTTGAAACTAATTTGACTGGTTGCCTGTGGCAGCAACAGCGCCCGTCCAGTTAAATTAGTTACAAAATAGTAAGAACACGCAATTGGTACAACAACGCTTAGTCCGTCATCAATTAAGCGTTCGTGATGAACTTAATTACGTCATTCATGACGTCATTGATTATGACGTCATCCTACACGCCACGTACTTGATTATAGCGTCATATGATTGATGGATAAACTGGAAAGCTCCATTATCAATGAAAGGTACGAACAGGTTGAGCGGGAACATTCATTTCGATGTAATGTGAAATTATTCATTGAAGCTAGACTTTTCAGGGAACCCAACCACCTCTTCAGTGAAAAAAAAGACAGTGGACCTGCTCGGTTTATACACGATTAGTCCTATATTGTAGATATCCGGATTCGGATCTGGGGATTTTAAGGAAGTAGCTAGCCTCAAGATTGTCGGTTCCTGTCTTAAGCATTATTTGCATATGGCCTCTTGACCTGGCGATCCTGAAGCCCAAATCTTCTGTTAATCTTTTTAATAGTCTTTTTATAGATGCATATCAGTTATAAATATTTTCTACATCACGACAGGGTCATCGTGATTTAAATATATTATTTATGAGAAACCGTTTACGTAATATGTGTGCGTGTGTATGTGTGCATTGGAACATGTACGCACTTGTTTTTATTTATGTAGCAAATATCATGTATATAGATGGATGAATAGGATGACCTAGCCAGGAACGCGTGATGTGGTAACCTATTTTACGCTGTGTGCTGGAATACGGTATACGTTTAAATTATAAATGAAGGACGGACGAACAGACAAGAAGGAAGGATAGAATAGTGGAAGGAAGAATTAACATTTACATTAGCAATGGCGCGGGTCTATAGTGAAGACAGCAAGTGTTATTGTTAATAAATGCAGCGTGAATTGAAGGAAATGGATGAAATATTTACTTACCTTTGGACAGCAACAAATGAACACTATTTTGAATACAATTCGTAACAACAAACACAAACCTTCGTAATGACAAACGCAAACTATTTGTTAGTTCATAACAACGAATGCAAACTATTGTATTTCTAAAGGTCAAACCCATTTCATGATGGTGTTATAGAATTTATCCGAAATCCAAGCATGGCTAGTTAGGCCTATATGAAATACTCATTTTGTTATTACTGAATGAATGCTGATGCTATGCATATTAGCGGTTGTATATAAAATGCGGCTGAGAATTGACTGTTTCAATATGGGATTGTTTTAGGAACAATCGTAGCTATTTAAGTAGTCAATGCTCGCCAACATACAGCAGGAAACAATAATTTTGAGAACTATGACTGGAAATATCTTGAATAGAGGCAGTGATTAAATGACCGGTTTTCTAGTATGATCAAACTTTGTCAGGTGCTGCTGACTCATGTGCTGCATGGGCTACAGATTTTCCCTGTGACCAAATCTGCAATATGTGCTAGGTCAGAGATCACTGAATGACGAGGTGCTGTGGTGCTGTCACCATCATGTTACCAAAGCCTAAATAGACAAACCATGTATGAGTGAATCCCAGGGATTCATATAGAAGTCCGTGTCCAAGCAGTCAAGCTAAACAATAACATGAAACTATGCTTAGAATCACAACATTATGACGTCAGTGTGGTGCAATATCAACAAGATGTTGTGATATATCCTTCAAAACGGTTCCAGCGAGAACCAGTAAGAACTAGTCGAACGCACACATCTTCAAGAGAGTTTGTGGGGATTCTATTGGGCGAGCAATGAGGCTTGACCAATCAGAATCTGAACTACCTCTTTTGCTCCTGTTGTGTGACGATAGTCATGAACACCTTTTGCATTATATAAGGCACAGTCGACAGTGCTGCGAGATCACTCTACCATCCGATGATCATGAATTCAGTGTACGTATTCGTAAGCATCTGCTCAGTCTTTAAAATAGATAATCTTTGCAAGTCTTGAGTTACAGATTGATAATCGACATTCGAGATCGTATAAGTAAAGTTAGACTTAGTTTACAGTCTACAATACGACTTATCTGTCTCAATTTATTATATCAGTTATTCGTGTAAAATAAAATATATTCGTTAAATCTACAGTCAGAGTGTTAGTTCAATCTGTGATTAGAGAAAGACACACCATCTTTTCCGAATTGAAGGAATCTTCAGCAGTCAGAATCAGGCCAGTACAGCTCTATAATCAAGTTTGTATCTGTCATAATCTTAGCATCACAACAGCGATTTTTTTAATCTAAGAGTTGGATGCCCCCAATTTAACATTTGGCGAGCCTGCCAGGATTAATCTCAGATTAGAACTGATAGTTTAAATTGTGAAAAATGTATATTATTCGAAGGACATCATCAGCGGAAAAAACGTGGGTCCCTAAATGAATGATAAAACTTTCATGCAATCCACATACAGTCAGCAACCATCATCATAGAGGGGATAGAGAAATATATCGCTACCATTCAGGACCCGTACGCTTTTCGAGAAAGGCAGAAAACCCATCATACCCCGCCTAAACCACCATTTTCACAGACACTACCTAGTCAACCTTACACACAGCCTATTCCAAGCCAAGTACAGACACCAATAATGATGGCTCAAGGACAAGAACATACATCAACTGCCGAGAATTTATGGACCATGTTCAACACGATGACGACGGACCCAAAGAAAAGCATGCGAGAATTTTCCAACATATCTAGTATTAGGGAGGAAAGGCGAATCAGATGTGAATTACTGCATGATCATGTAAGACATATACAACCCTGCGACGGACATATACTGTCGGAAGTACGAGAATATCTCGAGATGTGCCGCTTTGCCTTGGAAGCAATGCACCCAAATCAACCGGGTGATGCAGCCTACATCATAAGCTGGACCATGAGAGGACAATTGCACAAAGACATTGAGGGTTACTTATCAACCCGAGATCGAAACACCGTCACATGGGATGAGATTTACTGGTACGTAGTAAAATTCTTTGTATCTGCCAACAAAGAGGAGCACATTAAATGTGAGCTGGAAACCACCAAGCAGAAGCCAGCGAAGAAAATTAATATGTTCAACCAGAGATTTAGGATGCTAACTATAAATGCCTACTGCAACAATAACGAGGACAGTAAGAGGATCGTCGTACGTGCCTATGTACAAGCATTGACCAATGTAGCTTTGGCTCAGAGAGTCATTATTAAGGGAAACAAAACCCTGGAAGAAGCCATAGCCTTCACTGAGTGACAAGGAGATCTAGACGACTTACTCGATGCTATGCATCTCACCCCACCATGACACGATGAGGATATGGAGATAGACGTAGTTGACCGACAGATCAGAGCGATGACGACCGACCAACAACAAAGAACTTAGAATTAAGACAGGACAAAATGATGAAAGATGTGTAATCTATGATTAATGGAATGCAAGATCAATTAATGAAATCGATATCCACACTGATTCGGACCCAGACAAATGCACCAGCCCTCACACAGACACGCAACAATCAGAATAAAGGGATAGATGTTTTGAATGTAATCAAGAAGGACACCTCAAACGAAATTGCCTGATCAACCCAAACAGACCACCACAGCAACAACAGAACAATCATCAGCAGCAAAATAACAGTCAAAATAAAACTTGTTATAATTGTGGTAAGATGGGACATATTTCCCAAACTGTCACAGCTCAAAATCGAATAATAGCAATAATAACGACCAAAGTATGCAGAACAGTCACTCTAGTGTGACATGTTTTAATTGTAACAAAAGGGACACTATGCATCTCAGTGCTGTAGCCAACTGACTCAGAACGACGAGACAATGTTTAATGACCAATGTAGAAAATGTGGACAATCTCGACATTCCAACAATCAGTGCCCTTATTACACACACATGATGAACTCCGCATCCTGTATGGAGGTGAACGAAGTCAGACCGGCGTGGGGATCTGCAAATGTTCGAAGGGACAACCAGAATCGACTGAACCATGATGAGTATTCTGCCTGAGAAGGGTTAATGCTAAGCGGCATGAACACAGATGCATACGGAAGATTCTGGAATGGCCATGATGCACCAACAGAGCACCCCAGCAGAGGAGGGATGAATGATGTTAGACAATGAAGCTACACTGATGTAGTATCAGAGGACGACCGATGTCAGGAAACACCGATGGAGTGAACCTGCGACCGAGAGGTTCCTGGTCAAACTGTGCCTAGACAATTGGTCACAGCATTGATGCCGTTAAGTGTAGTATCGATATTTTAGTGGATGCTGGTACTAGTACATCACTGATTAGACGTGGCATTTGGAAGAGTATGCTTAGCTCGAGACCATTAAAGAAAGCCCAGATACTCTTATCTGTAAACGGCTCACCCATCGAGGTATTAGGTGAAACAGAGGTCAAATTTCAAGGTGCTCTGCCCATACCCACCATAATCGTTACAAATATGAATCATGAGGGATTAGTTGGGGCGGATGCATTGCATGCGGGTGGAGCGGTAATAAATTACAGGAAAGGGGAAATGGAGTGGTTTGGTAAAATCTTCCTGTTACATATTCTCTATAGGCACCAGAGGCGATACTACGCTGAAGCCAGTATCACAGAGACAACTGGTTACAAAGTTATTGACAAAGTTCTTAGTGACTATGCTCATAATTTTGATCCTGTGCATCCTAAGGAACTGGGTAGGAATCCATTGGTAGAATGTATGATCCCTACTGATCATCATCCCATCAGACAACATCCATATAGAATGCCATTGTTAAAAGCACATACTGTACATGATCAGATGAAGGAAATGTTAGATGCGGGTGTAATTCGACCGTCTTCATCACCTTGGACATCGATGATAACCTTGGTGCCCAAGAAGGATGGGACAACCCATTTCTGCATCGACTACAGAAAATTAAATGAGGTAGTACCCCGAGACAATTATCCATTGCCAAATATTTTGGACATTTTTGATACTATGGACGGCACTACCCTGTTTTCTACAATGGACTTGAAGTCTGGATATTGGCAGATACCGATGGCCAGCCAAGATATTGAGAAGACAGTGTTCGTCTGTTCTGATGGTCTTTCTGAATGAACCCATATGCCTTTTGGTTATCGAAACAGTGGAGCAGTTTTTCAAAGGGCAATGAATTCTGTTTTTCAGGGGTATGTTAATAAGTTCGTGCATGTTTTTGTCGATGATGTTTTTGTATTTTCCAAAAGTCCTGAAGAGTACGCTCATCATTTAGTGCATGTCATGGAGATGTTATGTGAGCATAATTTGCAGCTCAAATGGAAGAAGTGCATTTTCGCGAGAAAGTCCGTTGATTTGTTTGGTTATCACATCTCTGCGGCAGGTATTTCACCTCAGAAGCAGAAGGTGGAAGTCATTCATGAAATGGCACCTCCTCAGGATGTCGGTGGAGTCAGAACAATAATAGGCGCTACTGGCTATTATCGGCCATGCATACCGGGCTATGCAGAGATAGCCAGGCCACTGATGGAACTGACTAAGAAGTATAAATGGTTCGAGTGGGGGAACTGAGCAGCAGTTAGCATTCGACAAGTTGAAAGACTTGCTGTGCAGTGGAACTGTGCTGGCATACTCCAATTTGCAAAAGCCATACCATTTGTATACCGATGCTTCTTCTTGTGTGATAGGCACAATTTTGGTACAAGAATATGATCAGGGAACTGAAAAGGTTATTCAGTATGTAAGCATTACTCTTAAGGACACCCAGTTGAACTGGCCGGTCATTGAAAAGGAGACTTACACTGTGGTCTACGCCCTGAAGAAATTGTAACCCTACCTGTTTGGAGCTGAGTTTAGCGTGTTTACTGACCATAAACCTCTTAAGAGTTTGTTTGTGGGAGAGGTGAGAAACACGAAGGTTCGACGTTGGGCTGTGTTAATAGCCAAGTATGTGTGCAAGATTGAGTATATCAAGGGTGACCATAATGTCTGAGTGGACATGTTGTCACATCCGAGGCAACCTCGGGAAGCCGCAATGTTCGACCCTGGTGATTATGTCATTCCAGAGGTAGAAGACGATATTCCCCCGTATATACCACTAGAAGTGTATAGTATCCCTTATAAGGAATTATGTGTCAACCAGCTTAAAGCATTTCCAGAGATGTTCAAAGAAGTACCGGAAGACTATGTGGTGCATAATGGTGCCCTGTATTGCACGCGCGCACCGTCAGCCTTGGATGTTGAATACCCGTGTTTAGTGTTGCAATCCCAGTATCGTAAGCATGTGCTGGAGGATGTGCACAGACGGGCGGGACACCAAGGTCTTATCTGAGACTCATACCTGTGGAAATCTCTGAGAAAACGATGTTACAGAGATGCTGGATCGATGTGCGACATGCCAAGTACACCACCCTATTGCTACCCATCCCAGGTATATGGAGATGCCTATGGCTAAGTATCTGGACAGATAGTGGGCATGGATTTGGTTGGCCTGTTTGTAGAGTCAAGGGCAATCGTTATATTTTAATGATAATTGATCATTGTTCTGCGTCGGCAGAGGCTTATCCCATCCCATCAAAGAAGACGGAGGAAGTTAAAGATAAGTTCTTTAATGAATACTGTGTGAGACATGGTATCCTGGAAATCCTGATTACTGATCAGGGTGGGGGGGGGGGGCGAGTTCAACGAGCGGGAGTTGACAAACTTGTACAATGACTATGGGATAGACCATCGTGGAACTAGTCAGTATCATCCTCAGACAAATGGTAGGATGGAACAATTTAATCACACCCTGAAGGAGTTGATCCAGAAGGGAGTTAATAATCAAGCTCGAGTGTGGGAGAAAATGTGGGTTCTGCATTGATGGTGTACCGCAAGACTCGACACACTACGACTGGTTATACTCCGTTCTATCTCACCTATGGCTGATGTGGTAGATTGCCTATGGCAATACCCATAGATGGTTTGATGATCTGTGCCTGTACATCAACTGAAGCATCGAGGGCACACCTTTTGGGAAGCAATCAACAAACAGGCGAATGTGGCAGAGTTTCGTGTAGGCAACTCAGTCATAGTGGTGGTGAATGAGCCTATGAAGCTCACTACCTGCAATTATCTGGAGTACTAAGTCTATTGGATCAATGGCCCTGTGGCCCATATTTGCCAGCAGAGATCTGGAAAGACTCGAGTTCTTAATGTGTCCAAACTCAGAATTGTAGACCCTGAGATGTGTTGGGCAATCAAGGAAAAGCTGATTGAATTCCATAGGGAAGCGGTACCACCCATCATTCCAATAGGTGGGGAAAGGCTGTAAGTCAAACCTCACTTCACGCACCTCACAATTTCGTGTACGCCCTTGTACCAGCACAGTAAATGACAAACGTAATATTTTTCACAAGATTATTAATGGCAACTCGTTCTATGCACCTTCACTGTCCGAATAATAAATTGAAAATATGTGCGCGGATGTGCGTGCTTGCATGAATGAATGACTGAAAGAATGAATGCATTAATGAATGAACGAATGAACGAACGAACGAATGAATATTATTTTCGGAACACTGCCCAATCAGATGTCAAGACCTGACCACTGATATGCCGTTCTTCGCTGGCACGGCACATGAAAAGTGCGACATATAAATCAAAGTCGTGCTTCAGTCGAGTAAGGCGTTAAGCTCGACTCGAAATCTCAAAAGCACGACTGTGAGTCGCGCCGTGCCAGAAAAGTGGATTTATATGTCGAACTTTTGTCGTGCTAGTTAGGACTCATTTTCAGGTTAATTTAGCTGGCATGGCACATGAGATGTTGTGCTTATAAATCAGGCCTTAGTACTGTAGTACGTATCACGTTTCTGGGAAAAGGAAAGGAAACCTTTAAATGGCAAAACTTGTTTTGGCAACACCTGTTACATGGCCAAGGAGCATGCACAAGATTTCCCCTTATAAGTGTGTAAATGCGATAAGTCAAACAGTTCTTGCTTGCTACATCACATATACCTGTGCACGATTCATTGCTAAATGCAGCCATGTTTTGCTAATAAAACACGATCAATGAATCAGTCTGTAGTACTTTACCGTTTCCATATAAACTGGGTTTGAAGTATTCATAGGCATTGTCTCTTCTGCAACGTCTTGTTAGCAGTGACGAATTCAAAGGTGGTGAGGGCCTATTGCATCTACCCCAGTCATCGTAGAAAGGTTATGCTGACGTGCGGCGATAATAGATTCGTCACTCGACAATATTTCGTCGTATGTTATTAAATATCCAAATAAAGAAATAATCACGAAATTGAGTTGTTTTACGCTATATTTTGTAGGGGCAAGAATACACACATTACGTTTTCCATGCCTTTTCTGACAAAGTTTTCTGCCTTTCCTGACCAAACACTATTTCGCCTATGAAAATACCTCTTTCTTGTAATCACGCTATTTAATTTTGAGTATGCTAATGAAAACACAACCCGACATATTGATTAATTTGGTAGGTATTTTTTGTATGACAACACCCTGCTCATAACATTGACATTTTTTTGTATGACAGCACATATTTTCCCTGCTCATAACATTGACATTTTTTGTATGACAACACCTATTTTCCCGGCTCATAACATGGTAATTTTTTTGTATGACAACACCTATTTTCCCGGCTCATAACATTGACATTTTTTGTATGACAACACCTATTTTCCCGGCTCATAACATTGACATTTTTTGTATGACAACACCTATTTTCCCGGCTCATAACATGGTCATTTTTTTGTATGACAACACCTATTTTCCCTGCTCATAACATTGACATTTTTTTGTATGACAGCATATATTTTCCCGGCTCATAACATTGACATTTTTTGTATGACAACACCTATTTTCCCGGCTCATAACATTGACATTTTTTGTATGACAACACCTATTTTCCCGGCTCATAACATGGTCATTTTTTTGTATGACAACACCTATTTTCCCTGCTCATAACATTGACATTCTTTTGTATGACAACACCTATTTTCGCGGCACATAACATTGCCATTTTTTGTATGACAACACCTATTTTCCCAGCTCATAACATTGACATTTTTTGTATGACAGCACATATTTTCCTGGCTCATAACATTGACATTTTTTGTATGACAACACCTATTTTCCCGGCTCATAACATTGACATTTTTTGTTTCACACACCTTCATGAGGAAATGAAGTAAAAATGCTTCAACGCTCTGAATGATCATGATTTCTATGTTGTATTATGGACGTTACCCGATGATGTGAGACGAATACCAGCATACTACAGATCTGTGATCTATTTTCGTAGACCTCCTATTTTACCTAGGATCCCTTTTCCCCTCCCAAGGTCAAGAATTATTTTGGTGACGCTAAAAAAGAGTCACTCCGTGCCCAGTTCACGGGCAAAAAGTCTGTCGTAAAATTTTAATTTAAGATTATTATTCAGATATTTAGCGTATGTGGCTGACCACCCCGTGACTAGTTCATGGGCAAGTGTGACGTAAAATTTTAATTTTAGATATTTGGCGTCTTTTGGGTATATGGTGAGAACCACGGTTTATACCCTGTGGGTAAATCCAGGCCTACATGTCTCTATTTTCTCACAGATAGTAATGTAAAATAAATAGATGTGTTTTCATACGAAAATGAGTAAAAAATGAATGCTTTCATAGCTAACAGAAGGTCCATTGTTATCCACAAAAATGTAACAGATAACTTCTGAGAGCATACAGATTTCCCAATCTCCAGGTAGCATTGAAACCGTTGTCATTACATCTATGATATGTTCTTTTCCAAATATGCTGGAGAAAAGTTAATATTTCAATTGTTTGGTGGATTTATTTTGAATAAGATATGTTACAGGCAACGTGAGTGTACATTCTCAATATTTAATGCTTTCATCACTTTTCTTTCTGAAATCCAAAAATCTTGATTTCAATTGAACGAAACTGCTCAACTGTAGATTAGCTTGCAACTAATTTAGCTGGAAGTTCTAATAAGTTTTGATTTGACACAATGAAATTCAATCAAGTTGTGTTTCAAATTATGGAACAGAATATATTTTTCATTATTTGTCATATCCCGAAGACGATGCTGAAAGAGTTAATCCTATTACTGCCTACTAGGTCTAAATGTGCATAGAGGCCATTTTAAACAATAAAAGCAATGAGAATTTATGATGATTCGAAGCAAGGGAATTTGCAAAAAGCAGGACACTGACCTACATATTAAGGTCATTGTGACTTTTAACATCCGCAAGGATTCCTATACGATCCAAGGATCGTCTTTGTATAAGTCATCCTGTGACAGCAGACAGTTGCCGAATAATACGTTATAACATGTATAGGGCGGGAGGTGACAATATGAACGAGGAAACGACAGTTTTCTCCAAGCAAACTTCTAAAATAACAGCGTTTAAATGTTTGATTGCCCATTTGGATAATTAAGCTTGATACATGCTCGATACATTGGATGCACTATTCTGTTTGTAGTTTAGGTTTATTCTCAAAAATTCTACAGAGTTATAGAGAGAAAGTACATACAAAATGTACACTGTTAAACTAGTAATGTATAAATACTTATTATCATTATTATTATCATCAAAGCGTTCAACAAACAGTAGTTTCTCTAATTTAACTCGATGCATGCATGTTTGTTTTACATATCTACACGCAGACACCCGTATATATATATTTTGCGCATGCTAAAGGGCGTAAAAGGGAGACCATCAAATGCAGCCGACTGGTAACCCTATAATAATACAGGTAGTGCTAAACACTTGAGATCATTTAAATAATCTAAATATACTCATTATGAACAAAGGGGAAACACTGTAACCTCCCCATCTATCGCTGTATAGCGATCTGGGTGTAAAATAAATGCAATACAAAAATACAATACATTTAGGTTACACAGTGATATCATTTTCGCCTGGGATTGTTCATTCATTAACTTACTTATTTTAAATGTATTTGGCCAACGTATAACTTTCCTCGAAGTGCATGCCTTGACTTTGTCGCCTTTGTTGAATCGACAGAGACTGCGATGACCAGAATTACGCCCCCACCCCACCCCAACCACCCCCCCCCCCCCCCCAGTTAGCCTATGTACTTAGATCGCCCTATTATACGTAAGTGCCACTAGCCGTGTGAAAGCGGCCCAAGATCGGGATTATTTGGTTCTACCCTTTGTCCATGCATGTGTGCTAAAACAACATCCAACAACTACTGAACCCGTGCATTCGGATACGCATCTGTGACCATAACTTAATACATTGTATCTTTCCACATATCCTGCTGTTTTGTAGATATGCTGACTGTTATAGTGTGTATATATTGTTAATGCGTGTGTACTTTATGTTTTTTATTGTATATATTGTATGCGCTGTATGCAGACACCATACTGTATGGTTTTTATGCAATAAATTGAGTTGAATTGAATTGAATTGAATTGGTGTATCCTTAACAAAGGGTTTACAACAACGCTCCGGAATATAGAAAACAGAAATAATCCGTTTTGATATTTTGTCACTTTGATTGCTGCGTTATATATTCCGACTAAAATGAATGCTTGATTGGTTGATTGCGCCTCCAATTCTAAAGTTTGTGTGGTAGGTGTGTGCATTATTATCTTATTAGCTTATTGCCCTGTTGTTTAGAAAGTGTGTTCAATAACGTACATGCCACTGGTGTGTAAGGGTGTTTACTCAATGCATTATAGCCGCAAAGACCAGAAAACCAATACGCGTGTGTTGGTAGCCCCTAATCATTCCCCAGTGCTAGCCACAAATAACGCCAACCTGTCAATAACAAATGAGGCCAAAACGCAATTATGGATGATTTATAGAATTAATCGCAAAGCAATCACTTTTCAGTGATAAAGGATGCATATGACATTTACGTGAGCATCAATATTATGCATATCTTTGCCAGTTAGCTTCAGAATAACTGAGTTACATAAATTTGTATGAAGAGTCATCGCTGGAACCATTCAATCTGTATTTGATTAATGCTGGCTTTACTATTTTCTGTTTCTCATCAAATGCATAGGAACACAATAAACCGATTATTTTGAATTGCCATCTGTGTGGAAGTAATTGCGCTATAAATTATGCAGCACGTTTATAAGATAAAAAGAATACGTGTGAAATTGACACAATTGATAGTCTATTCCCCGTGATATTCAGCACACATAATATTGAAATCCATCCGTGCAGTCATAACCATTTTATGAGAGGAAATTAAATGAAATCTCACCATCATACTAACCATTCGGGAATAGAATTTGCCATACATAATCCATCACTGGCATTTTAAGCTTTTTATCGTGCCAACAACGAAAGCTATTCAGACTTTAGCATCTAAATGTTGCTACATTTACACAGCCTATGATGGCTGTCATGATTTACTTCTCAATCAATCAGAAAAAAACTAGCGTGTCTGCCTTGGTGTATACGCTCAGTCATAGAGGTGCCAGCTATAGCTTGGCAATGTGGTATAAAACATACATGTAAGTTGTTTAATATTTTCAAACTAATTTGACAGGAAGTTGTTGCTGCCAATCAAATTAGATTCAGAATATTCCACGGGATGAGTGATAATTACATAATGAGAAATGTAATGAATTGCCACTTACATGGCATCACCCACTATCGCTTACTGGAGGCAAAATGGTGGCGATCACTGTTCAACATTTACGCGATATTACGAAGCGGATAATTGTGATACAGATAAGGATATGAATGACATGGAATCTATAAACCAAAATCTATCGGAGCGATACTACATTTGAGATGAGATTAGCATCCCTTTAAGATTACGTGCTGTGTAGATGGGCCTAAAGTACGTTAATTTTATCGCCGTGCACAAACACCTAACCCACTGAACTCGGACATTGAGCAACTTCAGGAAAAGCAGTGATCCTTTAATATTGATTCTTTCGATCAGAAGTTTAGACAGGGACCTCACCAGGGCTGGTTACTGCGGATTGATTAAATCCAAAGTTTATTATATGTACAAATCGACTTCCGGATTTAAAACCCAACCAATTAATTTTCATTCTTATATAACTGACCGGAAGGCCAGGGGCGATATAATTCCGCACTGAAGCCAGAAAACAGAATGAAGGCCTCTCTTGATGTAAACCCCAATTGGAATACGTTTTATAAATTAGGATGTATCTTTTTGAGAGAAATAAGGATGTTAAGGGATGCATAATTAACGAGACTGTAGGCCTACAGATTACAGATTGGCCTGACAGAACGAGGATGTTATAGTCACAGCCCTCATAGGCTTCTATTTTACCTTTATATACCAGAAGCTCTGAGGGTGGTTCCTAGGTGGAAATGTCTGAAGAACACAAACATGCACTCCATCTAGTTGAAAGTTTTTCTACAGTTTGCTATGGAAGTGAATTACCCTCTACATACGAGATCACATGTCTGTGTTGCATTGTAATTCAGCTGGTTTTGGTTCTGTCAACGTTGGACTGGGAAAGGTACCGCTATGTAGTGATACATACAAATGCAATATTAAACGAATACTTGTGACATCCCGGTCTTCTCCTGTGCTGAGATGCCTGCTATTCATGGTATTTATAGCGGTGATAAGGTTACTTATGACCGTACTATTTTGTTGACGATTCTCTTGAAAAATGTGTACCAACTAAATTTCACTTTGGCTACAAACCATATAGTCAACATAGGTGGTGATTGCTGTTTATTATATTAAACATTACGCTATAACCATTGGGCACTATCTGTGTGTTTCTATACAATCCAAGGAAACAGTCTCATATGTTGTACCGACGTTAGACATATATTTAGATTAAAAAAATTTCCACACTTACTTTGCAAATTAAATCCATCAGACTTCTTTGTTAATAACATATTCTGGGCCCTACGACACAAGATAGAATGTTGCTGATAATGTACTGCTTATATTAAAATACTATGTTTTCACTATGTTACACGGCACTGTATAGGATGAGGCCAGCAAGTTTAGTGTTGTAGAGAGCGATCGCGAGTCGATTGTGGATAAGCAAGTAGTTTGTAAAATAGATAGAGAGCAGTGACAATGCGTAGTGTGCATTCGGAAATGAGTCGATTATTGCATCATCGAACGGGACTTGACTCTTGCTGGATACGGTGCCAGAAACGTAAAGTTTTTTGATAATCAATCATGGAATAGTCCACGTTAGAAACAGTGGGGTGATGCATTTCAACTAGACAGTTCATCGCCTATAAGTAGAACCCGGCGGTGTGGACAGAATTTCAATAAGAACAGTGATATGTCCTCGAAATTTGGTTAAAATCGTCCCAGAGATTCTCGTGAAGGCATTTTAATTTCCCCATCGTTTTACTGTGAGTTTTTGGCGGGAAAAATCCAAGATGGCCGCCAACTTGTTTATCGGAAAGACTCGAAAGTATAAAATTTGAAATCATCATACCCCACAACATATATAAAACTTGTTTTGGATGCAGATTCCATTACAAAACAAACATGTCCCCCTAGTGCTGCATTCTGATTGGTTGATAGCGAACATGTTTGAACGTTCTAACTTCAAACTTGGATGTCCGTAATTAGTCCTTAATCACACTTCTCAAATTTCGACTTTGGTGCTTCAGCGGTTCCGGAGAAGTCTTTTTTCGTGAGAATTAGGTCACCAAAGATGGCCACCGAAGCATTTGACTAATCTTGTTCCCTCGAACAAATTTGATTCAGCTGCTGACCTAGATGATGATTCAAACCAATCCTTAAGCGGTTTATGAGGATGTTTTCGACCCAATTTGGTTAAGATCGGTCAATTTGTTCTCGAGAAGATATTTTAAATGTCTATTGCTTGAGTATGGGAGATTTTGACGAGGAAAATCGCAAGATGGCCGTCAAATCGTTATCCGACCGTTTCTCAAGTAGCAATTCTGAAATCAGCATACCAAAAAACCTATATAAAACCAACTTCAGCTTCAAAGTCCGTTAAATTGAAAAAAAATCCAATATTTGTACGTATCTACTTTCCTTGAATAAAAGTTGATGGACCTACGTGCCTAATCATATCTCACAAATTTCGGCCCGATCTGTTCAGTGGTTCTGGAGAAGTCATTTTCGCATTAGCCAATCAAGTTCCCTTGAACAAACGGCCAGCTGTTGCCCTAGATGATCTTTCACGGGTTTTGGATCTATCACAAGCGGTTTCAGAGAAGACCTTGATAGACATTTCTAAAAATCGGTCAAAATCCCAGATCTCCACTGGCGAAATCGACCGGTCGGCTTTCTGTTAGCAAATATACTTCTCTATGCCCTAAGAAATCTTCCTGCCAAATTCATTGAAATCGGCCCAGTGGTTAAAAAAAAGTTGACAGATGGACGGCGGATCGACGACGGATAGACAGGCTGGCGATGGACTGTCGCCATGACACAAGCTCACTTAGCCATTCTGATCAGGTGGGCTATAAAGTGATTTGGAGCAAAATATAACAAAATAGTTTATCTTTATTCCATTACTATGTCAAATATCTATATATCCATCATTTAAAATCCAATGTCAAGTCAAAGTTAAGCTCGTGTTCAAGGACGCGTGAATATATATATTCTGAAACTAATTTGACTGGACGCTGTTGCTGATATATCAGCAACAGCGCCCAGTAAAATTAGTTTCAAAATATTCAAAAGAATGTTTATTAAAGAGTAAATCCATCATTAAAAACACATAATTCATACACTTGGAGGACTTTTAAATGTTCATAATGGAGCAAGATACGCTATTCACTACGTATTTTGATTATGAAGTCAGGCTACATGTGACGTGATTAATTATGACATCATACAGACATACTTGAGTAACAGAGAAGATTCGTCCATTACACACTGTTCCAGTATTATCTAGCTATGCGCTGACTGTCCTCCGTGGCCACAAGATGCTGATTCTGTAAGGCTTGGGACAATGATCTAGCTGTCTTGGACAAGCGCCATCTAGCCACCCCAGAACGCGCTTCATGGCTTCATAGAGAGGTGGCCGCCAAAGACAGGCAGTTGACTGACTATACAGCAATGGATTAGTGTTTGTTTTTTACGACTATACAGCAATGGATTAGTGTTTGTTTTCTACATGCTCAAGGGATATTGTCTGTATTGTGCTTTAATCATCTCGATGCATGGCAGATGGCGTGGATGAATTGACGCCGACAATGAAATGGGTCGATTCGTTCTAATAGAGTGATTATAGATTGTGATGACATTGCACTTAGTCGTGCACATATAGACATGATTGGGGCGGGATCAGTCTGTCCATTGCGTTTCATTCTGAACGACGTGGTTAAGAGTTAGAAATAAAGCCAGCTACCTATTTTAAAGCCGTTTGACTGAAGGGCGTTGCTACACGAGGCAGCCCCAACTTTCAGTCAAATTTCTTTCAGAAATATTCAGATTTAGAATATCAGGGCCCGGATTCACAAAGTGTATTGAATATTCAATAGCTCACTTCCAAGATACCGTCGCACTGAAATAGATCAACCTGATTCGTAATCTATTTAATTACCGATGAGCCGGTTCCAGGTAAATACATGTATAGCCTACACTTTGATTAACAAAGCGGAAGTTGTGTAAACGTAGGGCTAATTTCTGTCGCCATATATTCTCTTCATTGATAAGGTTTATTGTCAGTTCATTGGTTAGTTAGGGTCTCAAAGAAACACAGACCAATAAAATTCATCACATATAACCGGAAACGAGTAACACAGAAACATCCCGGGACATCGGTAACACGGATGAAAAAGAATTTGAGGTGTGTTGATAATTCATCATTTTTTCTGGTACATGCTTATTGTTGGATATAATTTATTACGTACACCTTGCAATGAATGTTCGAAGATGCAGATTTTCTGAGTTCAACAGATGCCATTAAGTTGAAAATCCTCTGAAAATTCGTCAAACTTTGACAATTGAAGCCTTATAGTTCTCGAGTTTGCCCTGTGTGCTGAAAAAAGGCACACCGCCAGGAACTGCTGTCTTTCCTCTTCCTCAAACACCACATGTATCAGCGTTTTTCAGGACATTATCGCAAACACGCATAGTGTATGCACTAACAACGGATAATGTAACAGATGAATACAGATTATGATGAAAAATGGCAATTGGGAACAGATTGATTGTCAGCTGTAATTCTATGTCAAATCGTGGTTAATAATTTTGATAGGTTCAACATCAGAAATATAGCGACCACTTTATGGATCAGTAAACGGTGGTTCCTTAAAAATAAATGTGTTCATTTGGTTAGTGAATACAGTTATTTTGCTTTTGCGGCCACAAGATGGTGGCTGTTTAAGAGGTGTGGTCTTACGAACACCAATCTTACGGTGTAATCACCGTATGGTCCCAAAATCAGATGGTCGCTATAAGCATTGTAGTGTCAACAGATAGATCTGTTTCGTAATACAGAACTTAAAGCGCATATTTACAGCAAAATTACTGAAAATAACATTGTTAAAATTGTATTCTTTTATAGGCTTAAATAATGTGTCTATATTGAATGAAACGAAATAAATCTTAACATATGATGATTTCATTCCATATAAATTAATATAATTTTTTAAGTTGCGAAATTGAAATAGAGCCTCGTGCCTCGTATATAAGAGTATATAATTTAAACAATTCTATTTTCAGTAATTTTGCCGTGAATATGCATCTTTAATAAAAAAATTTTCATTTTAGTTTTCCCAGACGCAGTGTAAAAGGGTTTTTTATGCTACCACTGTGCCTATATACGACAGAGATACACAAGCAGATACTCGAACATTTAGTGAATAATCATGAACAATTTTGTAATAAATATAGGGAACTGGAACTGAACGAGAAAACGGGCAAAACTGGTTGGAGGACACATTTTTTTAGGATGTGGTACCTGCAGAAGCGGAAATAACTGTTACTATTGATTGATGTTAGTGTATTTTAGACTTTCTGCGCTTTATGTCTGGATATCGTGGCTTTGGCCAAATAGTCGAGTGTTCAGTGGAGAGAGGGTTTTATCATACCGACCAGTCTCAGATAAATCTTTACGTACCCGCTCTGTAAACGTTACCCCAAGACAAGCTAGAGCTAGTTTTCCCAATTGTACTTGTTGAGTCAATATCAGCCATTGCAGAGCACGTGTCTTCCAATCTGTATTAAGGACTTACGAAGGGTTTGTCTTCGACTTGAATTTGATATTCAAAATGTGAGTGTGCGTGTATGCGCGCGTGCATAGGCGCGTGCGTGCGTACGTGTGTGCGTGCGTGCGTGCGTGCGTGTGTCTTCTTTAAATGGGCAGCAGCATATGTACTACTGGTACCGTTGACTCCACGAGACAATGCAACTACTTTCAACTGAAGTACAAATGCACAACTGGAGAGACTCGACATATAAAGCAAACGTCTGAATCTTTGCATTCTGTTCGCTCTCAGGCACTAGTGACATGTACACATGTAATGCAGTTGTAGCTTTGTGGGTGGGTGGGTGGGTGGGTGGGTAGGTGGGTGGGTGGGTAGGTGTGTGTGTGTGTGTGTGTGTGTGTGTGTGTGTGTGTGTGTGTGTGTGTGTGTGTGTGTGTGTGTGTGTGTGTGTGTGTGTGTGTGTCCAGGATTGAAGTTCCAGCAAACAACAGTCTTTCTTCTCGCAATACAGATTTAGATTGAGCTAGAAGACGTTGAAGAACAGATCGTATTCACAAAGTGAGGGAAATTGGTTATTGGTTAGTGAGATTGGTCGCAACCGCGTGCGCACTGTATGCATTTACTAAAATTTAGGTAACTATGTAGATACCAGTGGCGTAGCCAGGTTTTTACGTCAGGGGGAGCGCGGTCTAAAAAGGCACTACCCCACTTGAGCGAGGACTAAAAAGGCGCCACACCGCATACCAATTAGGCATCGGAATCGGCTTAAATTTCTTTAATAAAGAGAAACTAGCATCCCAGCGTCGCCAATTATTTTATTCTACCGAGAAAGTAGCGTATATTCTTCTATTCTTTGTCTTGATGTAGCGTAATTAAAACAAAAAGTCTCAACATAGCGATGAACAAGCATGACAAGAAGACATTAACAACGTTGTAAATTCAAATAGTTCTAATTTTCAATGTAGATTAACTTGTTAAAGATGGCATGGGAGCTGGGACGTCCAGAAACTTGTACGTGTTACGGACGTGATTTAGGCACCACATTTGGGAAAATTGGCTACCCCTGGCTACGCTACTGGTAAACACAACGGATGCATCGACAGAAAGCGCCTTAAAAACTCCGCCTTTGACATGTATATATGTTGGCCAAGAATTTGAAATTGATATAGTGAAAGAACTATCGAGAATGTCCGCTTATGTCTCTGTTAAGTAAAAATACAATGCATATCACTAACATTATACTAATGAGAACGTTATTACTTACAGTGACTACGACTTTGACATGCATGAGAGAAGGTTAAAACAAAACGCTAAACTG
Source organism: Chaetoderma sp. LZ-2023a (assembly GCA_034401795.1). NCBI lineage: Eukaryota > Metazoa > Mollusca > Caudofoveata > Chaetodermatida > Chaetodermatidae > Chaetoderma > Chaetoderma sp. LZ-2023a. The sequence continues at coordinate 82,697,940 of CM067370.1, read as the reverse complement.
ATATTTTAATGTAGTCCTTTAATAAGCTACAGCATGGCTCTTATGTATCTCCAGTGATAATTGGCTCGAATTAGTCAACCCTCCAGGTATGTTCTTATTTAATTAATACATTTCTGTGTTGTTGCAACGCATCAAATTCAATAGCTACTGGTTGCGTTGCTGGAGTTGACAGAGGGCATGTGATTTCAGAATAACTTGCAAAATAAACATGATATTTCTGTCACAAACGGCACTTGATATCCGTGTTCAAGGTGCCACCAATCTGTGGTATCCGATTGCTTCAAAATAATCTATCTGTCGTTCCCGACTGCCATTACAGCCTACATTATGCATGTTTGCAACGGTGTTCTAAAAAACGCTGACAGATGTGGGTCTGTTCTTTGATGGTCAGGAAGAGGAAATAGCCAAGTTCCTACAGGTATAGGTATTTTTTCAGTAGATTGGGCAAACTAGAGACCCTCGGCTACAAGTGTCAAAGATTGATGCATTTTCAGAGAACTTTCAACTTGACGGCATACCATAGATTAACAACAGCGTGTTGCCTATAGGAAATCTGCATGCACAACCTTCGAACATTCATTGCGAGATGTACGACATAACTTATATCCAGCAATAAGCATATACCAGAAACAAATGATGAATTATCAACTCCCCTCAAATTGTGCACCGATACTTTTTTATCCGTGTTAAGGATGTCCCTCCATGTCTCTGTGTTACTCGTTGGCAGTTGTACAGTGTTAGACATGTAGTCTCATACTTCTACATCAGAAAGTTATCAAATAGCGGCACCCATTTTCACCTATGTTCCGCCCAATATGTATATGCGGTGATCGAATTCCCGGAATCCTAATTTTAAGGTAACTCTACAAGTAAGAATTTGAATATTTTGAAACCAATTTGACTGGGATAGTTGGCTCATAAATCACACAGGACTGAATAATAACACATATCTCCCAACATACTGTTTCATTTTCTTATGTCTGCGCTAGTTCATCTGATTGTTACGTGGCTAAAGGCAATGTACTGTAAATGACACCAGCTACTTGAGTGATAGATCAGACCCCTCCATTATCGAATGAGATTCCTTCGTCAGAATGAAATAGATAAAACGTGTTAGCTTAAAGATTATGTCACAGATCAGATCAGCAGAATGAACAACCATCATTCAGATATGATCAGTAGATTACATTGACGAACATGTGAAAGACTTTGAGGTAGCAATAACAGTTTAATAAGTCAAATAGGTGTAGAATATTAACAATGATTTGAAATACCGTTTAATTATAATATCTAATCCATCTTCTTTGAAACATTTGAAACTACCTGTCATAGGAAAATGGATTTTAATGTTATGTGTGTATGGTATGTTACTGAGTTAACAAAGAATTGAAGCGCATAGAATCGCTGATAGCAAGGGTAACCCTCTACCATTCATCCTGGTAAACCTTGAGCTGTGCACTGGTCTCTGGTTAAGAGTAACCACGAAGTTTCTGTAGGAGACAAAGATTCTGCTCTGCTGCAATAGGCCATTGCACTGCCTTAAAATTTCCAAAATAGAAAACGTTATTAATAGTTAGAAAATATCTTAAAATATGCATGTACGTGTTTCAAAAAACCTTTCCTTAAATAATGGTTAGAAGTCTCAATATTTTGGAAAACCTTATCATCTGAATCATCTCTGTTGGTCTCACACTGAACTGAAGTGAATTTCTCTTAGGCGAAGCTTAAACTACAAAGTACAACCGAATGTTTATGTCATATTTTATGCGTGGAACATTATGAGACGGAACTAGCCCGCTATTAGTGCGCATGGGCACCAAAGCCGTGTATTTTTTTCTGCCTTGGATTTTATGCGCCATCACGTCCAAACAATGAGCACTAAAAATTTTACCCTTCCGACTCAATCTGTTATTCGCGCACTGTGTTGTGTTGTGTTGTGACTAAATGCGTTATCACACATAGTCATATGCATGAGATCTCTGTAATATATGATCTGAAATCTGCGACCATTTGTTGCATGGGAATTGCGGTGAAACCGTCGTTCTTTTATGGAGGTGCTCATTGACTCTGCACTGTCAGGTGCCTGATTTGAATATTGTGGCTTACCTTTTCTACTTAACTATTGATTGGGTCACTAAGAAACATTCTTATAGATGGACAACAATTACAGAGTCAACCCGGAAATGCTAAACGTTTTGTCAATCCACAAAGTACCAAGAATCGGAAACTTACGATAAAACTTCAGTAAACAATGCTGGTTAAGTCTATACCACAACCACGCTCCAGTCAACCATACTATCACCTCATTCTCAAAGGATAAACATCAATCTTCAGCTTGTGAACAAACCTCAATAGACTGCGCCAATACATGTTTAGAAAGCTCAGAGTTGGTGACACTGAATAATGCCGATATGGGGCAGGAACTATCCCATCTATGTCGGGACAAGGAAAGGAATCTGGCCAACATGCTAGAACGCATGGTTATAGACGAGCATGAAGAACAAGAAGAATAGTTTTTCGGATCTTATATACGCTTTCTAGTCAACAAACACTTATATATGTCATAGAAGATAACTCTGAATGGATCACGTGTCCATAGTCCCTAAGTGTGTGCGATCCAAACTACCATTGTGCGATCGCCTAAGACACGTATTACCTACCGTAAATAAAATTACTATATTTCCGGAAAAGCAATATTATGTTGACTGGTACTTGCACACCGGGCAGACAAATGAACGAAGCATTACATACGGTAGCATGCACATGTTGCCCTTTAATACTCACCATGAGGTTGGCCAGTTTAACGGTCTCCTGTCCACAAACAGCACCATAACATCCAGTTCTCCAGATTTACACGTCTGGTTTAGAATAGATGTGATCAACAGGGCAATAATAATATGGCGACCAATTGTCTTGCGACTACGAGTGAGCACCGCTAAACAATCGCGTACGTTTGAAGGCTTGAAGATGGCAAAGAATTCTGATGAGGATTCGGATGTGGAATGTGAAGGTGATGATGGTGAGGCGAGGGACTTGTCGTTCATCGAGGCGAGATCATCCGGGTGCTGCTGCTTCTCAGTCGTAAATCTGGGACTTTCGTTTAAACACATGACAGTGAATATGATACACAGTCCGTGTATAAATACTACAATACAAAAGCCTGTTTGTACAGTAGATGTGTGCAGAACGGTACCCGACATCAACGAGCCTACGAATAATCCGAAGAAATTCATGGCCTGCATTTTCCCTAACTTTCTGGTACGATCACTTTTCTCAGAGTTGTCCGAAATATAACTATTAACTGCCATAGTTATAACAGAACTTTTACCAAAGATGCCTTGAAGAGTGGCACCTGCGAGAATCAAGCCTAGTGCCGAAGGGCCGGAGACCAGGCTGACCATGTACAGTAGAACAGACAATACACTGCCTAGACTCGGCATCACAATAGGGATCTTGCGACCATACTTGTCACTCCATGCACCACAAAATAAACCTAGAACAATGGCCGGGATATTGGCCAGCATACGATGGTACATTATATATCTCGCGGCGGTCATTTGTACACTGTTTTGCTCATCCGGAAGTTCGTGTAAATAAGTACACACCGTGAGATTATCCTTGTACGTTTGACTGCATACCGTCTCTACGATATACGGACGTATGGTCGTATCTAACAAGGACTCGCCAGTTTTGTACAGGAAGAATATTACCTCTGTCAAGGCTCCACTCGGGGTACAATACTGCGATATTTTACCTCCCATTCTGTGTATTTATTTGGCTATTGACTGACTGTAAATTAACGCACATCAATCAAACCTGTTATAAGCGACACGTTTAAACAACACGAAAGCGTCCTCATTAAATATCAAGTAATATCTTAATACAAACTCGCTGAATTGTATTTTGTGATGTAAAGATGGCGGTGCTTTATCTTCCGACCACATGCCTTAAAGGAACCATCATCGTTTAGCCCAAAATACAGGTTGTCGTCATGGACAGGTTTGATTGTAGCATAAGTTATTCATATTATCTTAGCAAACTCCAGATTCTTGATTTCCTCGTGATACAGGTGATGTATCTGCCGCCAGTGTTTTGATATCGAACTACAAATAGTTAATTAATTATAGGCCCCTACATCACCTTCAATATTCTTTATATTATAATATGGTTATGTCCTAGTTTTTAATTTAATGTTTCCTTTACACATCGACGAGCGTACACAAATTGTGAAAACGAATGCCAATTATACCGGTACCTAACAGATCTTCTGTAAATCTAATAATCACTCTTCATTGAAAATTGTGAATGCGAAAGAACAAGAGTCTGTGTTTGATTCTCAACGCCAATGCTTCGCTACGCCAATAAGAACGTGTCTTTCCAATATTAACTTTCTGCCAGAGACGATTTTGCCTGAGAGCGGCATTGAGCGAACCGCAGTACGCCTCCACAAAGTATCCGAGAAATGCTGCTGTGTCTGCGACTGTCAGGACATCGGGAGACTCCACGCTTCAAACACTTCTGAGCAGCAGCAGCGCGCCTTATTCGTCGATAGATCAGATAGCGATCGGTGAGACGGTGATTTTGATTGCAATATGGTCTTGGCCATCTGGCGGTGATTTTGGAATTGATGCTGCGATGCGTGCCTCCAAACCGTCATCTGGTAATGCTTGATTAATGCATTGCATGTCCGATTGTCCAATCCTATAGAATCCCCGATGTTTAAGAGAGGTACATGTGAATCCACACTGAATGCCTATAGATCACTGCATAGTTGTTTGAAGGCTTGAGTTAAATAGGCTTGCAATGCAGGTGAATACAAAACAGAGCAATTTAGCAGAAAGTCATTGTTGAATGCCTAGAATTTTCTTACTGAACCCATTTAAACTTGATTTCCAATTGCAACTTGTAAAAAAATATTGAAATCATTGAAATTAACTTAACTATAGGTTGTTCTGTATTGGCAACAACCACTTCCAGTCAGAATAACTTCAAAATATTCAACATTTTACCTCAAGTTCGTTGCTGGTTTCGAATTGAGGCACTGATATTTCAGGTATAGAAGGGATTAATTACCAGATATCCACCCAGCAGCGACATTCGTGCAAATTATGCTTACAAGATACGGCGGGAGTATGACTACAGGCTATCATTATGGATATTGAATGCCAATTACGAGGTACAGCATACAAAAGTGGAAGGCCACTAATGAATAAGAGATTGATCCTTCGAACAACAATTACCGAGACCAGATTATGGAACCTGCGTATATAATAACCCAGTCCATAAATAGCTTGTCAGTAATTACAGAATCATGTCGTTGGCGATGCAGGCAATCCGTTTTCGTCATACGATTTAAAGGACAGTTATTAGTCATTAGACTTTTACAATGAAGAACACGAGCACTCAGAAATAGATGATGCTCGAGAGAGGAGAGGAGGGGAGAGGAGAGGATGGAGAGAGAGAGAGAGAGAGAGAGAGAGAGAGAGAGAGAGAGAGAGAGAGAGAGGAGAGAGAGAGAGGGAGGAGGGAGAGAGAGAGGAGAGAGAGAGAGGGAGGAGGGAGGGAGGGAGGGAGGGGGAGGGAGGGAGGGAGAGAGAGAGAGAGAGGGAGGAGGGAGGGAGGAGGGGGGGGGGGGAGGGAGGGAGGGAGGAAGGGAGGGAGGGGAGAGGAGAGGAGAGGAGAGGAGAGGAGAGGAGAGGAGAGGATGGAGAGAGAGAGAGAGAGAGAGAGAGAGAGAGAGAGGGAGGAGGGAGGGAGGGAGGGAGGGAGGGAGGGAGGGAGGGGGGAGGGAGGGAGGAGAGAGAGGGAGGAGGGAGGGAGGGAGGGGGGAGGGAGGGAGGGAGGGGGGAGAGGAGAGGAGAGGAGAGGAGAGGATGGAGAGAGAGAGAGAGGGAGGAGGGAGGGAGGGAGGGAGGGGGGAGGGAGGGAGAGAGAGAGAGGGAGGAGGGAGGGAGGGAGGGAGGGAGGGAGAGAGAGAGAGAGAGAGAGTCGGGGATGGGGGGGGGGGGGTGGTAACACAAATTAACCACCCAGTTTGTTTGTTTGGTCACACGTTTGTTTGTTTGGCCAGCCCGGTTGTTTATTCGACAGTTTCGGAAGTGGAAAGCTTTACCAAAAAATCTACCATTCAGAATTCTAAATAGCAATTCTAGAGCCTACCACGATATGATTCCTTGCCGTGGCAGCAGCAGCGCTCAGTCAAATTAGTTTCAAAATATCTGGAAGCATGCAAGTTTATTAAATAGTAAAGACATACAATTCGTGCATTCGAACTATTAAGCATTTAAGATGGACTAAATCGAGTCATTCATGCAGTCACGTAGTTGATTATAACGTCATATGATGGCTGGATAAACTGGAAAGGTCCATTGTGACCAATTAAGTCGAACAACAGAGCTTTATAAAACAGGGACCAAACTGTTCCTACTATGGTACTCTTGTCTCTACACACAGATTATTCTGACGAGTAACAATCGGTGTGTAGAGCTAAAACAACAATAACAACAACAACAACAACAACAACAACAACAACAACAACAATAACAACAACAACAAACATCAACAACAACAACAACAACAACAACAATGACAACAACAACAATGACAACAACAGTAACAACATTAAGAACAATATCAACAATGGCAATAAGAATAGCGACAACTACAAAGGACGACGACGACCATTTTTTTCTGTCACATTCGAAGGAACACACGTGTCAATGC
>CM067370.1:82387256-82690717 GCA_034401795.1 Chaetoderma sp. LZ-2023a | reverse complement strand
CAATGGCAATAAGAATAGCGACAACTACAAAGACGACGACGACCATTTTTTTCTGTCACATTCGAAGGGACCCAGGTCTACAGCATTTGAGTCGCTTGATGAGTGAGTAGAGGCATTATTGTGATTGCTCCGAAAACAGCGTTTGTAAACAATTCTTCTTCGTACACGGACATCTACTGAGCACATGCACGAGTACAATAACAATGTGTTTATTGAATCACTAAGTGGCTACGCCAACCTGAAGGATCCTTTTTATCTGGCCATTATTGCGTGCCGCTCACGGATACGCCTATATTCGGATTGTGTCTAGAATTGCGGATAGGCGCGGCCATTTTGCGCAATGGATTGTGGTCTCCAACTAGAGAGATAGATAAAGCCCGCTTCTATTTTTAGTTGGAACCATATATATATTATATATATATATATATATATAATATACTATATATATAGTATATATATTATATATATATATATATATATATATATAGTATATATATATATATATATATATATATATATATATATACGCTAGATCGCTCATACGCATACGCGGGGGAGGGGGGGGGGGGCGTGATAGATGTCTGGACCGCTGGATCTTCACTGACTGACTGACATCTGACGCAGACGAGCAGATATGTATATGGCCTCCAAAACTCAGTAAATACTTTTTTTATTAATTGGAATAGAAATTCTGCTTAAATAGCATGCAACATACCGAACTACAAATCTAAGGTAAAAATAAATAGGTGAAATACGGTAATACGGAGAGGCGGTAAGAATTACAGAAATGCGTTAAACTATATGATAACTTCCATTCATTATGGAAACTGCTGCCGTAAACCGTTGCTGCACACATGTAAACAACTTTCAGCATTATTGTTTACATAATCTACACAAATCTTTCTTGTACTGACCGTGAAACAACTAGGTCTAGTCTTTGAAAGCAAAAAGATAATGGTTAGAGGGTTTTTTTTATCTCCCAGTTTACGTGAAACCTGACACCGTTTGTTAGAGAAGACCTAAAAAATAAATTAAAACGTTTTCAAAATAAGCTAGAATCTCTGTTTTTCTTTGCAAATATAGTGGCTTATTTACATGTATGAACTGTACTGTAAAACCGCCTACTTGATGGTATAGAACATCTAAAGAATAAATTAACATGTTTGCAAAACAAACAGAATTTCTGTAAGTGTTTTGTACGTAGGGGTGGGGGGGGGGGCTACATTAATTTATTTATGAGCTGTATAACGTAGCCTAAGCAGTCGAATCACTTGTAATAAGTGAGCACATATTTTTGCAAGAGCTGTCATATATTGTAGAGCCTTGTCGTTATAATCAGTTAGTTCATCCATCCATCCATCCATTACATGGCGTCGTAATCAACGACGTGACGTGTAGATTGACATCATAATCAATGACGTCATCATGACGTCATGAATGACTTAGACAAGTACATCATGGACGCATAATGGACCTTTCCAGTTTCAGCTAGTCCCCACCCACATCTAGCTAAGCTCCACCCACACCTCGCTCATGTTAGGATCGATCGATCCCTGAAATACCTGACTATCAATTTCCAGAAAACTATACAGGTAAGCTGTTAAATATTTTGAAACTAATTTGACTGGGTGCTGTTGCTGCTTACGGCAGCAACAGCGCCCAATCAAATTAGTTTCAAAATATTAAACAACATGTTTATTAAATAGTGCAGACATGCAATTCTTACGTGTTGGACGATTAAGAGTTAAAGACGGGCCAAATAGAATCATTTATCACGTAATGATTATAATGTCAGCATGCACGTCACTTAGTTGGTTATGACGTCATATGACGTCATATAATCAAAGGATCAATTAGTTCCCAGGTAGGTGACGTCACAGTCAAAATACGTAATGACTAGCGTAGCTATGTCCAACAGGAACATTGAAAAGTCCTTCAGCTGTACGAATTGAAGAGCATTACTATTAAACAAGCAGCAGCAACCAGTCAAATTAGTTCCAAAATATTCAACGGCTCGCCTCCATAGCTACCGTGAAAAGGTGATTCTGGGAAGTCATGGTTCAAAGCATGTATATAAATCACGACGACTACGACGAATGTGCGTGTAGGCCTATCATCTCTCCGTGGCCGCTCAGCGCTACGCATTCACACTTGGTTGTGTCTAGAATGGACCTTTCCACATTTACCATCCATCACAAGACGTCGTAATCAACGACGTTACGTGTGGAATGACAACATAATCAATGCCGTCATGAATGACTTAGACATCACGAATGCATAATGGACCTTTCCAGTTTCAACTAGTCCCCGCCCATCTCTAGCAAAGCTCCACCCATACCTCGCTCGTGTTGAGATCGATCGATCCCTCAAACACATGACTATCAATTTCCAGAAAACTATACAGATAAGCTGTTAAATATTTTGAAACTAATTTGACTGGGTGCTGTTGCTGTCGTAAGGGTGCTGTTGATGCTTACGGCAGCAACAGCGCCCAATTAAATTAGTTTCAAAATATTAAACATCATGTTTATTAAATAGCAGACATACACAATGCTTACAACATGTTGGACGACTAAGAGTTAAAGATGGGTCAAATAGAATCATTTCTCGCGCGCATTAAACGCATACCCTCACTATTGGGGCTAGTTGTATTAGCTGATGACCTGGGCTAATTGCTGACTGTACATTTGCTTCAGAAATAAAATAGTATTGTGATCTGTCCTACTGTAACCACGTACATCTCTTAATCTCCACTTCAACACTCGTCCAGATCATGTCTTCTGTAGTAATCTTGAGAAACCACCATTTACATCTAACAGGTAGTCATTTTTGAAAATTTAGCACTGGAATGACTGGCTCGATAACTGAGCCTATCATTCCAACGGTAAAGTACCAAAAAACAACGGTCTCTTGGTGTACAGATGAGCATAGGATATCTCTATGATAATGGATGGATCTGATCTGTCATCCAAGCATATGACGACATAATTATGTACGTCATATGTAGGATGACGTCACAATCAAAATACGTGATGAATGATGTAAATAGTTTCATCAGGAACATTGAATAGTTCATGAAGTGTACGAATTTTATGACTTTACGATTTAACCCCCGAGATTTAATCCATCAATCAATCAATCAATCAATCAATCAATCAATCAATCAATCAATCAATCAATCAATCAATCAATCAACTACTGCCAGTGTCGTGATGGAGAACGGGCGAGGGCATAGAATACACCATATGGTGTGCATTCAAAAGATAGTCTCATATGAATTATGCAGTGTATCAGTATATATCTAATTCTTGTCTTGGTACGGTAGTCCAGCGGAAAGATGTCTGGGTTGCTGATGCTATGCGGAATTGCAGGATGATGGTGCAATCCCCGACCGGGGAAATGATGATCAAAAAGTTAACTAATGGGCGCACTCTGTAGGCGAGGTTAGCACAGAAATTGAAGTCATCGCGTTGCCAGTGCGTTAAAAAACTAAGTAAGCAAACAATCTTTATTGACAGATCCAGCATGCGGACATACGGACAATATTCAACATTCTGTTGAATATGTTGATACTAATTTGATTGGGAAGTGTACGAATTGTATGGCCTTACTATTTAATCAACATTTTGTTGAAATTTGAAACTAATTTTCCTGGGCGTTGTATTTTTTTTACCATTATCAAATGTGTCTTATAAAAGCTTCACATGCGTCATAGTCAAAATGCTTAGTGAATGACGTCTCTAGCTCCATCGTGAATATTGAATAGTCCATCAAGTGTACAAATTTTATGTCTTTATTTTTCAATCAACATTCTGTTGAAGATTTTGAAATTAATTTGACCAGGCACTTTGACCGGGCACTGTTACGCCCATAGGCAGCAAAAGCACCCAGTAAAACCCCACCTTCGAAATTGTCATGAACAAATTTGATCATTAAACGGCCAATACCACTTAGTAATGTGTAGTCCACCCACTTGTAATAAGCGACCACATATTTTAGCAAGAGCAATCAGATAGTTAGCTTTGCCCTGCCAGACGCATGTAGATCCAATCGCAATGGACCGATTCTCTTATGTAAAGAAGTTATAACTTATCAAACCTGTCACTCAAGTGTTGACGTCATAGTCAATTATGTCCCATGTAGGCTGACGTCACAGTCAAAATACGTAATGAATGACGTAGCTATGGCTATCAGGAGCGTTGAAAAGTATGTAAGCTGTGCGAATTGTATGTCTTTACCATTTAATAAACATTCTGTTGAATATTCTGAAACTAATTTAACTGTGCTGCTGCTATAAGCACATACAGCATCTAGTCAAATTAGTTTTAAAATATTCAACAGCTCACCTCTATAGTTACCTTGGAAATGGGATTCTGGGAAGTCACGGTTTAAAGCATGTACATCACAATGACGACGGCTATGAATACAGGCCGATCATCATCCCTTATTGTATTTTAACCACCGCATGGCACAGCTGGTCAAACCGGCTCCTACAGTGATCCTGAGCAATGTAAAATTGCACGCCATGAGGGGACAGTTCTTGATAATGTACCACTGGAATGACTCTCGAGACAGTCATTCCAGATTCCTGTGGCACATCTGCAAAATCAGTCTTCTCTTGGCCTGCATATGGACATTTAATATCTAAATATTTTAACATTCTTCACCAAATTTGGACAGTAAAGGTTTAATATATTATGACGACAATACCAGGTACTGTGTCTGTTTCATTTCCCTTATATATTAGAGCATAAAACACTGGACTGAACATTCGAGATGTGCGTATAAATTTCCATTGTTATGTCTCGTATGGTATAGGGGCACAGGCTTTAATGTCATGGACGCATTTTACTAGTCACTATATGTGTGGTAAGTTTTAACAGTAAAACATGTATAATAATATTGTAGATCATGAAAAAATTAGACAAAATTCGTTGAAAATAACGTGTGTGTGATTTTTAGTAGTAATTTATTGTCCTTAATCCTTCACTGAGAAAAGATCCATGCATGCAATTATTTAGCACTATGTATAGACAACTGATGTTCCGAATTTCCAGTCAAAACGGCTGTCAATAACATTGTAACAGATGGTTAGATATATAAATCAACAGAAAGGGTATGTATGTGCTTAGTTAGTAATGCCTGCAATGTGTTCGGCCCAAGAATTCCACCCATGTGGTTAGATAGGTATCTAATTATGCTAATGAAGTATTGAGTTAAAAAAATGTTTACCATGAAGTAATTTAATTCGCTGTACACGATTTCATAACAAAATTTGACTGAAATTTTAGCCAATTCACAGTCTTCACTGCCCTATTGTATGTAGGTTATGCTCGGCCCCAGATTTTCACCCACATAAACTTGAGTTTAAAAAGTATAATTTAGCCTCAATTACTTTCAACTGTAAACAATATGATATCATATCATTGCTAGTAATAGTTATAATTAAAACAAATTCTACAATGAAATAATTCCATAGTCTGCAATTCCATACCGAAAATTGGCTTAAATCTTGGCAGATCAGTGGGTTCGAAATTCATGCATATGGTCAGATCGGTATAGTAATACGCTAATAAAGTATCAATCTTAAAAATGTCTACCATGAATTAATTCCGTAGCACACAATTCCATGGCAAATATTTGCACAAGTTTTGGCAGATCCATGGTTTTCGGTAGACTACTCTCTGTAATAAGTTTGGCCCAAAATTGTCATGTAGATATATAAATATGCCAATATAATATCGATTTAAAAAAAATTCCACTGTAGAGTAATTTTATAATACGCAACTTAGTAGCGACCAAAAGTTGTCAGATGCCAATAATCTATGTACCAATATCTATGTAGTCTGTTTGTAACCAGTTTTCGAACATCTAGCCATGCAGAACTCAATATGCATTATGACGTACTAGTGCTGTACGAAATATTGCACGATTCTACCATCAAATAATATCATAATTACCAAGTATGTCCATGTAGTTACTTATTCGCAATAGATCCCCATTCAAAGATAGTTGGTTCACATTAGTCACAATCGGATAGATGTCGGTATGTCCTGGTATATCGCTTGTAATAGGTTTGGCTCCAGAATTTCACTGATATGTTTACATAGATATATATGAATGCGCTAATAAAGTATAGAGTTTTAAAAAATGCTACTATGAAGTAATTTCGAAATACGCAATTTAGTCGCAACTTGCAGTTTTCAAATGCTAATAACTTACTATATATTCAGTATCAGAATCTCTGTACTCGGTTTGTAACCAGGTTTTCGAACATAATACCATCTAGAACTCACTTGATATTGCACGATTCTATCATCGACTATTTTTTTACATTAATGTGAAGATCTTTCTATATATCGTATAATTGAGCTCCAGACAGAATCTGAATTATAAAACAACCCCCACCCCCACCCCCCAAGAATTTACACAAATGGTCAACAGGATGGATGGAATGATGGACAGACTACCCAAAAATATAATCTGCATCTTCCTATAGCCCATAGCTAATCCTATCCAAGGCCGATGCCATTACATCCATCTTAAAGCCATGACACTACCAAGAAACTATCATTATTACAATCGCAGCCACCATCAGCACTACATTGGAAAGGTAAGAAACTGTAAATGAGAGTCAGAACTTATGTAATATTGAATGTTAATATAACAAGATAAATACATTTCTCTCTGTTCCGCAAATATAGTGTCAATTTATCACATGTCTAATGGCTATATCTTTATAGTACATTGAACTTAACTTGAAGCTCACGTCTTCCTATATTATATAGTGCCGGTGTCATTTTTATATGTATAATTTATCTTTTGTTCTATGTAGGGGTCCAGTGTCTAGATATAGTCACTGTCTTTGGTGGACAACCTGATGTGCTACTGCAAATTGTATTATATATAAAAATGAATTTGAAACTCAACTTGAATTATATTAATCTCCGGTCACGCTATTTGCCACTGATGCCTTGCATCAATATGTGTACTTGTAACTTATCTAACTGAGCTAACAAACAGGTCAGTATGCCTCGACAACTATTTCCGAAGGGAGAAGAAAGTATGTCGCGGCTCACAACCAATTGAAGAAGTAACTCATGAAACAAAAAATCGTCAAAACTAATACCAAAGCAAGAAAGACTGACTAACAAAGCTTCCAAGAAAACTTCACGCAATGAGTATATATGGCGAATCTGCATACAGTGGATACAGCGCAATGGATCTCCTTGTTGTGACAAAAGTGACAACAACACTATCGCACCAACTTGTCCGGCAAATCCGACTTCTTCAACTCCCTCTTAAATCAAAGAACACATCTAACAGCTAGTGGCTCAGCTCTCATAGATTTAAACCCTCATACAAACTACTCTGTCAGCAATGAATGATCGTCATCTATCAGAAACAACCTATGAATGTGCCTTCTTGGATCTACCATCCACGTCAACATTCACAGCGCCACCAACGGAAATTCCTTACTAGTGCAGGGGAATGTGTCATGATACAAAATCCTGTGCGCTTTTAAAGCAGAAAGTGTTCCACCTATTCATAAATGTTAAATATGTCTCAAATAACATAAACATACATGTTGGCACTCTAGCAGTTTGCTAGATTGAAAATGGCGGCCATATTTCAAAATGGCCGCCAACTTGCTATAAAAGAGTTAAAAGACGGCTAGAATTGTGCAATTTTCACAATCTAAATATCCATCCATATGTTTTTTCACCTTTAAAATGGAATAATAATAATAGTGTAATCGAATATAAACACTTTATTTTACATTTTTTGACTAAAAGTAAAATACATCGAAATTATGTCGATGGGGGATCGAATCTACAACACAGGATAGTGTCTGACATCGTAGCCCACGAGTACATCCAGCAAATCAACGCTGCAAAATGTCTGGTGGAAGTGTTTGTGTGCTATGATGCCAGGCGCTACATGAGGTGTATATCATTATACGATCTGTTAATAATGTTCAAAGTCCTGATTGTAGCTGCAGGAAATTGAAATAAATATTACAGAATGAAATCCCTGACAGAATTTCACTAATCCACACGGGCCAATGAGTCTGATAGTAAAACCACCAAGAAAACCACAGGTGCTGCAATCCACTTAGCAGAAGATGCAGTTGAAGACATTGCTGCTAACATGCAATCGGTGTATGATGCCGCCTCGTTGCTTAGAAAACAATCAACAAAAGTGTGTTGATTCACTGGCTTCCTAGATGATGTCACCGAGGAACATATAACGAAGGAACTGTACAGCTTTTTTCGCTTGGTATTGCAAGGTCCCCAAAATACGCTTTCTTCTGACAAAAAATCCTCTGAAATCAACAAGAGGACTATGAATTTGGCACAAAGTACTGTGACGATGTTTCTTTCTGATTGTCAGGTAGGAAACACAAAATCCCAGACAATATGTGTCTTCCGTGAAATGCCACATCAGTTAGTCATTGGGGGTTCAATCCGCCAGGCAACCAGAAGTAATAAAATTGTCAGTATCCTACATGGCTTAGGATTGTGCTCTGTATATGGCAGATTTCTAAGACTTGAAACACAAAAAGCAGGAAGTATACCCAAACAAATGTCGATCAATGACTGATTGTATATTCCATCCAGCATAGTCTATAGTCGACATGTTTTCTTTGCTGTAGATAATATTGATTTTGCTGAAGACGCGCCAGATGGAAAGAGAACATTGGATGTGACAGCCATGATAATCTATCAGAAAACAGAAGCGGGAGACAAGGCAGTGGAGCTGACAATTACTGACCCTGATCATGCTCGTTCAATCAGAGATTTGCCAGAAGCCATCACCAGGCTGATGATGTCCAAATCCTAGTAAACGCCGCCTATAGTTCTCTTTTCCAGTTCAAGCTAGACACATAAAAGGATTTGCACATCAGCCTTTCAGAACCTACATGGCTTCTTGGAAGAGCCCGATGTAGAGTACAAGCAGATTTTGACGAGATGGCAGTAGAAAGAAGAGAATCCTCAGATGAAGAAGCATCAGGGATGTATGTGGAAAATGAAGACTCCCATAACATAGAAGATGTTGCCAGTAAGACAGATCAAACTAGGAAACCTGCCATTAATAACCCAACATGGTCTGGAGTCCAGTCAGCAATCAATAAGGCGATGCCTGTAACGAGAATAGGAACACCTCCATTACTTTCTGCCCAGCACATGAATGGCAGACATTACTGACAGTATTAATGCAGGCTCAAGGAATTCATACTAAAGTGATAGATACCTTAAGAAAAAGTGTAATTTCGCTTGACTGAGGACTGTACAAACCGGCAAAGCAACTTCAAAGGACTGGTCGAGATATGGAGCACTTGATTCTTCGGGTAGGAGAGCTTCACATTGTTATGGCACAATTACGTTCTGTCGGTGCCAATATGTTGGATTGAGGCACACTACACATATGGTGACACTACAATCTCTGTTCGCTTTGTATCAAGAGGCCTTCCTCATAGAGTATCCTCGGCTGCTAGCTCCAATCGAGAAAGCTGCACAGAAGCTCGACAAAGCGTTTCAAGAAGACAACAGTGAGAATATAAATCAAGCACACTTATCTTCTGTATTATTTACAGTGATTCAATTGCATGAACAATTTGTGAGTGAGTTTGATGCACTAAAGAGAACCCAGCCGCTCCTTTGTATTACACGTCAGTACATGCAGATGGTGCTAGAAATGATGATCTTTATCAACGCAGTGTGTACAGGAGACTTGGAGCTACATTTGGTTTCCCTTGAGATATTCACAAAGTACTTTTTCGCACACGATCGCCTTAACTATACAGGCATGATTCCTCGCTACCTAACAGAAATTGAATCGCTCAAGGTATCAGATCCTGAAATCCCGGGGGAATTCCTTGAAGGTAACTGGGTAGTGAACAAGAATTCACATGTAGCATTTTGTGCTCTCGGTGCTGACCATGCCTTTGAGCAGATTAACAAATCAATGAAAGTATTTGGTGGTTTAGTGGGAATTACCTTGAACTCATCTGCTAAAACCAAGTTCTTTTTATCTCTCCATAACTTGCTAGGCTTGCTACAACAGTTTATCAAACGGCAGGGGTCAATTTACCTCAGCTGACCTAGCATCATATCCTCTTCTATTGTACTGCAACAACAGGAAATGAACATCCAGGATCTTACTGCAACATTTAGAAGTTTTACGAATCCTTTTACTGTTGAGACTGATGACATATTCAACTTGGTCACCAAGTCAGTTACTCCAAAAGAGGTCAGCGAAGATCTCTGTAGACACAGCGAGATTGGCATCAAACTATTTGCAACCTTTGCATCAGGGTGTATCCAGAAAGGAGATACCAATCTGTTGTCACCAATGAAGAAGCAGAAACTGGCCACTTGGAAGAGCACAGCGAAAAAAGTTAAAATAGCAGTCAAAGAGAAAGTGTTCGAAGTCCAGGAGGACCGATCATTGTTTGCGGGTTTGTTAGTAGTGTGCATATCAACGCCTGAGATCAATTTGAAGGATGCTATTGGTAAACGCGAATCTTCTGTGGTTCCACGATCAATATTTGCTGCTGATTGACGCATGCTTCATTGTTCAATGAAGAGTAGCGTGATGAGTATTTTAGAGGGATTACCTGTGTGTGAGAACCCACAAGCGAACAAAACACATCAGAACATCCTTGATCTCGACAGCCAAGCAACGTGTTCTGCTGAAGAGGAATGAGAAATCCTCACTACACCAAAATGTGGCCCGTGTCGATGTTATGGCTGACGTTCAATCAATGGGTAAACCAGATGCAATAAAAACTGTTCCCATATAGCAGACTACTTCATAATCCATTTGATAAGGAAGTAGGGCAATTATGACGAGGTACACCTGATTTTTTTTATCGGTACGATGTATTAAATTCGTTGAAGATGGCAACTCAACTCAAAAGACAAGGTGGTCACCTCGCTGTTTTTACCATACGACTGATACAACACACATTGCCGAATTGCCTATTAGAAAACGGCTTTCACACACAAAGACAAAGATGTAATTGACCGCATATCTTGCAGATAAGATAATGCAAAGTGATCATCTGCAGTGTTTGATTGTTGCATATGAAGATAAGTGCAAATGTACACACAAGGCACCTACACAGTGAACAAGAAAAGTTGACACAAAGATAGTGTTGCATGCTGTGGTGCTGGTAACACGCGTAGCTTTGTAGGTAAAGGGAAGTTTACCGGTTGGAATGTGTTTCAGGTGGCCAATGACGAAATTCTCACTGCAATGACAAAACTTGGAACAGACACAAAGCCAAATCATGAAACACTTGCTGCCATCGAGATGTTTGTATGCCAGCGTTACCTTTTAAACACGCAAATCTCCAAAGTGAATGATTTAAGGTGGTGGCTTTTTAAAAAGAACCAATCACAATCAGAAATGCTGCCACCTACACCAGATGCGCTGCACGAAGCCATACTATGTGCACATTATCATGGTATGGAACCATGGCAAAGTAGCATATCCCAAACTCCCGTCGCCTAGTGGCTATGGGTGGAATCTGGAAGCACAAGAATGGGCTCCTGTCATGACCAATCAGTTACCAGCGCCTGAAGGTCATACCACATCTGTGTGAATGTGTCAGAGAAAAATGTTTTACAAACCAGTGCCAGTGTCGAGAGAAGAGTCTGAACTGCATTGATTTATATAGCTGTTGTGATGTTGACGACGAATGTGAGAATCGCCAAGATGATCATGTGAAGTTGGTTGCTGGATGTGATGATGATACCTCAATAGATGGAAGTCATGATGATGATGATGATGATGATGATAAACATGTTTGATCTATGTCTATTGAATAGAAATATGATGTCTTTGAAATTTTGAGTTTACCGCGTTCTGTGTTGTTTTCAAACACTGATTGTTTATTTTGTCATATTTTGAGGCCATAAAGTCATAATTCCTTTGATATCACGTTAGGTTTTGTTTCTATTGCATTCTAAAGGTCAGAATCGGATTCGGTATGTTTGGAAACATAAGAATTAACACCTAGATTGAGAAAATTTGACAATTCTAACCCTTTCCTTAAATTCTCTGACGAAATTGGCGGCCATTTTGGAAAAATTGCCAGAGTGTCAACATGTATTTTTATGTTATTTGAGACACATTTAACATTTCCAAAATGGATGGCACAATTTCTGCATTACACTACCACTGGATTACACATGCCCCTGCACTATACAGTACACTGAGCAGGCCCATGTCTGCTGTGACTAGCCCACCACCCAGGCCAGCAACCAATGAAACCCGTTATTTGTGGCTTAAATGGATACTGGGCTGCGACTTGTCCTCGCTGACAAGGAGGAAGTGAGGTACTGGCTACCGTCGACAAAGAAGCCACTTTGACAATCCTAAGTACCAGAATCTATTATTCAATCCAAGCAACACAATGTCAACGAGAATGCACTCGAGGGAGATGCTGTCTCACGCCTTTGCGCTCTGTCTTGACAATGCACTTACACACATGGTAATCATATCGCGTCCTTGGAGATTCGACACATAGTCAACACCGCGAATTGGAGCGCACCCTCGGGATCAGCGAAACGGCAACATTGGGACCAAACATTCTTTCTTTCATATACATCTACGTTCCATATAGGCAATATAGCGAACAAATTATTCACAATTCATTTCACACTATTTTCATTTGGATGTCATTTACCACGATACGACAATTTGAGTAATGTATATCTTTCAATCAAACTTATTTTTTACATTGGTTCTCTCTTAAATATGCATCAAGTTTACGTTAACGTGTTATTCTTTGTAACGCATACATTGGAATCAGAGAGATATGGCGAAAGGCATGGCTCAGGGATTATGAAAACGGATAGTGAACCAGTTAGGTCTCTAACGCTTGATGTAAAATCACGGAGTTAACTTGATGACTCATAAATTACAAAGATCGGTCTACACTATATCCTTAAGTTCTATTGAAATCCATAATACGTATGTTCAGGTGTTGTCTTATGACCATCACATCTCATGATCGAAATATACTATATTACCCATATATGCATACATGCGAATGCACCCGTGATACCAGATCTCGAGAGAGGGGCTCGTGGTGGGAGGGAGAGGGAGGGAGGGATGGCGGGAGAATGGAGATGGCCGGAGGGATGGAGGAGGGTGAAGGCACGAGAATGTGGAGGGAGGAGGGAGGGATTGATGGAGGAGTGACGGGAAGGGAGGGAGATGGTGGAGGAGGGCTGGGGGGGGGGAGAAGGAAATGAGGGAGGGATGGGGGAAGGAGGGATAATAGAGAGGTGGCGCGGGGAGGAATTGGTGGATGAAGGGAAGGGAGGATAGTGGAGAGGGGTGGAGGGGAAATGGAGAGGGGGCGCAGGGAGGAATTGATTGAGGGAGGGAGGGAAGGAGAGGGTGGAGGAGGGAAGGGAGAGAGAGAGAGAGAGAGAGAGAGAGAGAGAGAGAGCGTGTGGGGGCGGGTTGGGGGTCATCAAAGTAAATGGAAACTTGACAAGATTCAATCTTCAACAGAATATTATTAAATCAGTACATATATGTGTCGCATAGGATGTGCTAAAAGCAGTAACTCTTTTAATCCCAATTTCTGAGTAATAAAAGCGCGCACGCGCGTGTGTGGTGTGGTGTGTGCGTGCGTGCGTGCGTGCGTGCGTGCGTGTCCGGGCCATAGAAATCTTATACAATATAGTAGGATTTCTGTGGTCCGGCCACTATCACAGAAACTATTGCTCTGACTACGCATATGTTTAACAATAAAGAGTATTTTGGTTATAATCCGGATAAAAAATCTGGATCCGGACACATATTTATTCCAGGATCTATGGGGATCCCAGATATTAATGCTCGGATTTACCTAAGATGTTACCATCACAATCATTTGTGTTCTCATCCACTAGAACCTCCGCACATTCCTTGTATCCGGATCAAAGGTATGAGTTAAAATGGTTTTAAAATACCTGAAAACACACAAATTCTGAAAAAGCAGAAAAGGCGATGATCTGAAATCGCCATTTATGGTGTACAAGAAACGTATCAGTCAATGGACCTTTCCGTTTTTAGCTATGCCCCGTCCATCACTAGCTAAGCTTCACCCACACCTCGCCGTGTTGGGATTGATCGATCCCCAAATGTCCTAGCTATCAATTTCCTGAAAACTATACAGGGAAGCCGTTGAATATTTTGTAACTAATTTGACTGCGTGCTGCTGCTGCCTATGGCAGCAACAGCGCCCAGTCAAATTAGTTTCAAAATATTCAACAGAATATTTATAAAATAGTAAAAGCAAACAATTTGTACAACAACGCATATACCGTCTTCAAATATGCGTTCGTGACGTACTTATCGACATCATTCATGACGTCATTCATTATGATGTCATTCTACACATCGCGCGGTTCATTATGACGTCATATGATGGGTGGGTACACTGGAAAGGTGAATTATATACGGTACTCCCAGATAAGAGTTCATCAACATAGTAACATGCATCATACAACGTCCGTGAAAAGTAGGATATTTAAATAGAACTATGTAATAAGTAACAAAGAAAGGAAAATGTCGTCATAAAAGGGGCATGCAGTAGTGATACACTGTCTATATTATTTTAATCTATAACTTTGTTGTTATTATGTGGCTTCAAACTCCAATCATCCCTTTCAAGTTTATTATATTTGAAAGAAATTATTCTCTAATCCACTTATGTTGGCAATGACCATTTTATGCAGAGCTAATACTACTTGAATGGAAATGAAATGCCCTTGAAAAGCATTTTAAATACCTCAGTGAAACCTGCCAAAACAATACAATATATTAATCCAATCTGTCGATCAAGTATATGAAGTCATAAGCAATTACGTCACATGTAGGCTGACGTCACAATCATAATTGACAGAAATATCCCGTCATGATGCTGGAATAGTCAGTCAAGTGTACGAATCGTATATTTCTGATGGATTACTATTTAATAAACATTCTGTTGAAAAGTTTGATTCGGGGGTCGACCGATCTCATCCCAGACAAAGTGTGGGTGGAGCTTAGCTAGAAATGGTCGGGGAATAGCTTTTTTATATTAAGAGATAGCCTTCCTTTTAACCTCTGAACATCAGATAAAGAATAATAATTTCTACCTTTTATGCACGCAGACAATTCAATTGTTTTATGATTGAATCCTAAGATAAATGTCTAAAGCAAATAAATCTGGCAAGTCAACGGCATCGCATTTAGGTAGCCTTATTATACAGAGCAAATACCCGATCCTACGGTATGTGGTCTATTAAACCACGTGTTTATCTCACGATTAAGAGCAAGATCCGTCTACTAGGTTCGATATTGATATTGATTTAACAACGAAAGACATTAGAAATTACTTGCCTCACTGTTGTAAGACAGGAAATATAATATTAACAATGTAAAATCATTAAAAAGGCGTCTATTTTGCGCACCAACCATAAGTGGGCTCACGGTAACCGATCTCCTATCAAACTACGACGTATTTAATAAAACAAGTACACATATTGATGCAAGGCATCAACGGCAAATAGCGTGGCCCGAGATTATTATAATTCAAGTTGAGTTTCAAATTCATTTTTATATATAATATGCAATTTGCAGTAGCACAACAGGTTGTTCACCAAAGATAGTGACTATATCTAGACCTTGGACCCCTACATAGAACAAACACTAAATTATACATGTAAAATGACACCGACACTATATAATATAGGAAGACGTGAGCTTCAAGTTAAGTTCAATGTATTATAAAGATATAGCCATTAGACATGTGATAAATTGACAATATATTTGCAGGACAGAGAGAAAAGTTTTTATCTTGTTATATTAACATTCAATATTACATAGGTTCTGACTATCATTTACAGTTCCTTACCTTTCCCATGTAGTGCTGATGGTGGCTGCCATTGTAATAATGATAGTTTCTTGGTAGTTTCATATTTTTAAGATGGTTGCAATGGCATCGGCTTTGGATAGGATTAGCTATGGGCTATAGGAATAAGCAGATTATATTTTGCGGCAGTCCATCCACCTTTCCATCCATCTTGTTGACTATTTGCGTAAATTCTGGGGTTTTTTGTTTGATAATTCAGATTCTATCTGGAGCTCAATTATAGGATATATAGAAAGATCTTCACATTATTGCAAGAAATATTTGATGATAGAATCGTGCAATATCAAGTGAATTCTCGATGGTATTATGTTCGAAAGCCTGGTAACAAACCGAGTACAGAGATTCTGATACTGAATATATAGTAAATTATTAGCATTTGAAAACTGCAAGTTGCGAATAAATTGCCCATTTCGAAATTACTTCAAAGTAGATTTTTTTTAACTCTGTACTTTATAAGCACATTCATATATATCTATGTAAACATATCAGTGAAATTCTGGAGCCAAACCTATTACAAGCGATATGCCAGGACCTATCGACATCTATCCGATTGCGGCTAATGTGAACCAACCTTATTAAATGGGGACATAGTGTGAATAAGTAACTACATGGACATACTTGGTAATTATGATATTATTTGATGGTAGAATCGTGCAATATTTCGTACAGCACTAGTACATAATAATACAAATTGAGTTTTGCATGGCTAGATGTTCGAAAACTGGTTACAAACAGAGTACATAGATAGCGGTACATAAATTATTGGCATCTGATAATTTTTGGTCGCTACTAAGTTGCGTATTATAAAATTACTTTACGGTGGAATTTTTTAAAGTCAATACTATATTAGCGTGTTTATATACCTACCTGCCATTTTGGGGCCAAACTTATTACAGCCATTAGACTACCGAAAACCATGGATCTGCCAAAACTTGTGCACATTTTTGCCATGGAATTGTGTACTACGAAATTACTTCATGGTAGATATTTTTAAGCTTGATACTTTATTAGCGTATTCATATACCGATCTGACCATATGTATGAACTTATTGCAGACAGTATGATCCTGAAAATCACTGATGTGCCAGGATTTAAGCCAATTTTCGGTATGGAATTGCAGACTATGGAATTATTTCATTGTAGAATTTGTTTCAATTATGACTATAGCTAGCAATGATATGATATCATATTGTTTACAGCTGAAAGTAATTTAGGCTAAATTATACTTTTTAAACTCAAGTTTATGTGGGTTAAAATCTGGGGCCGAGCATGACCTACAGACAATAGGGCAGTGAAGACTGTGAATTGGCTAAAATTTCAGCCAATTCTCGGTATGAAATCGTGTACAATGAATTAAATTACTTCATGGTAAACATTTTTTTAACTCAGTGCTTCATTAGCATATTTAGATACCTATTTAACCATATTGGTGGAATTTTTGGGCCGAACACATTGCAGGCACTACTAACTTGGCACATACGTACGCTTTCTGTTGATTTATGTATCTAACCACCTGTTACAATGTTATTGACAGCCGTTTTGACTGGAAATTCGGAACATCAGTTGTCTATACATAGTGCTAGATAATTGCATGCATGGATCTTTTCCCAGTGAAGGATTAAGGACAATGAATTACTAATGAAAATCACACGTACATTATTTTTAGCGAATTTTGTCTAATATTTCATGATCTACAATATTATTATACATGTTTTACTGTTAAAATGCTAGTTTACTAGTAAAATGCATCCTCGACATTAAAATCTTTGCCACTACGCCCTATGAGACATAACAATGTAAATTTATACACTATCTCGAATGTTCATCCCAGTGTTTTATGCTATAATACATAAGTGAAATGAAACAGACACAGTACCTGATATTGTCGTCATAATAAATTAAACCTTACTGTCTAAATTTGGTGAAAAATATTAAAATATTTAGATATTTAATGCCCATTTGCAAGCCAAGAGAAGACTGTTTTTGCAGATTTGCCACAGGAATCTGGAATGACTGTCTCAAGAGTGATTCCAGTGGGAAATTATCAAGAACTGTCCCCTCATGGCATGAAATTTGGCATTGCTCAAGATCACTGTAGGGGCTGGTTTGACCTGCTATGCCATGAGGCTGTTAAAATACAATAAGGGATGATGATAGGCCTATATTCATAGCCGTCGTCATTGTGATTTACATACTTTAAACCGTGATTTCCCAGAATCCAATTTCCAAGGTAACTATAGAGGTGAGCTGTTAAGTATTTTAAAACTAATTTGACTAGATGCTGTCGTTGCTTATAGCAGCAGCACAGATAAATTAGTTTCAACATATTCAACAGAATGTTTATTAAATAGTGAAGACATATAATTCTCACAGTTTACAGACTTTTCAATGCTCCTGATAGCCATAGATACGTCATTCATTATGTATTTTGACTGTAACGTCAGCCTACATGTGACGAAATTGATTATGATGTCAACACGTGAGTGACAGGTTGGATAACTTATACCTTCTTTCCATAAGAGAATCGGTCCATTGCTATTGGGTCTACATGCGTCTGGCAGGGCAAAGCTAACTATCTGAATGCTCTTGCTAAAATATTTGGTCACGTATTACAAGTGGGTGGACCACACATTACTAAGTGGTATTGGCCGTTTAATGATCAAATTTCTTCATGACAATTTCAAAGGTGGGGTCCATTTTTAGCTAAGCTCTGTCCATTCTTTCAGCATGTTGGAATCAATTTATATACTTTGATTCCTGACTTCCCAGAATCCCAATTTCAAGGTAATTATACAGGTAAGGTGCTGAATATCCTGAAACTAATTTGACTGGATGCTTCTGCTGCCCATGGCCATAACAGTGCCCGATCAAAGTGCCTGGTTAAATTAATTTCAAAATATTCAACAGAATGTTGATGAAAAAGTAGACATAAAATGTGTACACGTGACGGACTATTCAATATTCACGATGGAGCTAGAGACGCCATTTAGTAAGCATTTTGACTATGACACCTGTGAAGCTTTTATAGGATGCAATTGATAATGGTAAAAAACCATACAACGCCCAGGAAAATTAGTTTCAATTTTTCAACAGAATGTTGATTAAATAGTAAGGCCATACAATTCGTGCAATGCCCAGTCAAATTAGTATCAACATATTCAACAGAATGATGAATATTGTCTGTATATCCACATGTTGGATCTGTCAATGAAGATTGTTTGCTTGCTTAGTTTTTTAACGCCCTTGGAACGCGATGACTTCAATTTCTTTGCTAACCTCGCATAAGGAGTGCACCCGTTAGTTTATTTTGCTGATCATCATTTCCACGGTCGGGGATCGAACTGTCATCCTGCAATTCTGGATAGCATCAGCAACCCAGATATCTTTCCGCTGGACTACCGTACCAAGACAAGAATCGGTTATACTGATACACTGCCGAATTCATATGAGACTATCTTTTGAATGCACAGCGTATGGTGTATTCTATGCCCTCACTCGTTCTCCATCACGACACTGACAGTAGTTGATTATTGATTGATTGATTGATTAAATCCTGGGGATTAAATTGTAAAGACATAAAATTCGTACACTTGATGGACTATTCAATGTTCCTGATGAAGCTATTTACATCATTCATCACGTATTTTGATTGTGACGTCATCCTACATATGACGTAAATAATAACATCATATGCTTGGGTGACAGATCAGATCCATCCATTATCATAGAGATATTCTATGCCCATTTGCAGACCAAGAGGCCGTTGTTTTTGGCACTTTACCATTGGAATTATAGGCTCAGTTATCGAGCCAGTTATTTCAGTGGTAAATTTTCTAAAATGTCTACCTGTTGGATGTAAATGAGATTACTACAGAAGTCATTTTGGCCGGTTTGATCGGGACGAGTGTTGATGTGGAGATTAAGAGATGTACGTGGGTACAGTGGGAAGATCATAATACTATTTTATTTCTGATGCAAATGTACAGTTGTTCGTAGTGTTGGGATCGATCGATCCCCGCGAATTCGCCGACTATCAATTTCCTTAAATCAGATAAGCCGTTGAATATTTTGTAACTAATTTGACTGGGTGCTGTTGCACAGCAACATGGCAGCAACAGCGCCCAGTCAAATTAGTTTCAAAATATTCAACAGAATATGTATTAAATAGTAGACATGCAATTCTTACAACAACTCATAGTCCGTCTTCAATGGACCTTTCCAATTGTATCCTTAGATTTTATGACGTCATGTGACATCATAGCCAACTAAGTGATGTGCATGCTATCATCATAATCATTACGTCATAAATGATTCTATTTGGCCCGTCTTTACTCTTAATCGTCCAACACGTTGTAAGAATTGTATGTCTGCTATTTAACAAACATGCTGTTTAATATTTTGAAACTAATTTGACTGGGTGCTGTTGCTGCCGTAAGCTGCAACAGCACCATTACAGCAGCAACAGCACCCAGTCAAATTAGTTTCAAACTAGTTAACAGCTTACCTGTACAGTTTTCTGGAAATTGATAGTCAGGTATTTCAGGGATCGATCAATCTAAGCACGAGCGAGGTGTGGGTGGAGCTTAGCTAGAGGGGGGCGGGGACTAGCTGAAACTGGAAAGGTCCATTATGCGTTCGTGACGTACTTGTCTAAGTCATTTATGACGTCATAATGACGTCATGTGATGAATGGATAATGTGGAACGGTCCATTCTAGACACAACCAAGTGAAGGCGTAGCGCTGAGCGGCCACAGATAGAGATGATAGACCTACGCGCACATTCGTCGTAGTCGTCGTGATTTACATACATACTTTGAACTATGCCTTCCTAGAATCCCCTTTTCACGGTAATTATGGTGGTGAGCTGTTGAATATGTTGGAACTAATTTGACTGGGTGCTGCTGCTTGTTAAATAGTAAC
Organism: Chaetoderma sp. LZ-2023a; assembly: GCA_034401795.1. Lineage (NCBI taxonomy): Eukaryota > Metazoa > Mollusca > Caudofoveata > Chaetodermatida > Chaetodermatidae > Chaetoderma > Chaetoderma sp. LZ-2023a. Next base: position 82,669,874 of record CM067370.1, on the reverse strand, counting down.
GCTCTTCATTTCGTACAGCTGATGGACTTTTCAATGTTCCTATTGGACATAGCTACGCCAGTCACTACGTATTTTGACTATGACGTCACCTACCTGGGAATTAATTGATCCTTCGATTATATGCCGTCATATGACGTCATAGCTAACTAAGATACGTGCATGCTGACGTCATAATCATTACATCATAAATGATTCTATTTGGCCCGTCTTTAAATCTTAATCGTCCAGCACGTTGTAAGAATTGTATGTCTGCTATTTACTAAACACGCTGTTTAATATTTTGAAATAATTTGACTGAGCGCTGTTACTGTCATAAGCAGCAACAGCACCCAGTCAAATTAGTTTCAAAATATCTAACAGCTTACCTGTATAGTTTTCTGGAAATTGATAGTCATGTATTTCAGGGATCGATCGATCAGAACACGAGGAAGGTGTGGGTGAAGCATAGATAGATGTAGGCGGGGACTAGCTGAAACTGGAAACGTCCATTATGCTTCCGTGACGTACTTGCCTAAGTCATTCATGGCGTCGTGATGACGTCTTTGATTATGATGTCATTCTACACGTCACGTAGTTGATTAATTCGTCATGTGATAATGTGGAAAGGTCCATTCTAGATACGACCAAGTGAATGCGTAGCGCTGAGCGGCCACGGATAGAGATGATAGGCATACACGCACATCCTTCCCAGAATCCCCTTTTCACGGTAACTATGAGGGTGAGCTGTTGAATATTTTGGAACTAATTTGACTTGGTGCTGCTGCTTATTAAATAGTAAAGCTCTTCATTTCGTACAGCTGGAGGACTTCAATGCTCCTGTTGGGCATGGCTACGCCAGTCATTACGTATTTTGACTGTGACGTCACCCTACTGGGGAAGGGTGGTGGCGGGGGTGGGTGGGGGGGGGGGACTAATTGATTATAACGGCAAGGCTCTACAATATCTGACCACTCTTGCTAAAATATGTGCTCATTTGTTCCGACTGCTTAGGCTACGTTATACAGCTCATAAATAAGTTCATATACTTGCAAAACATAAACAGAAATTATGTCTTGTTTTGCAAACATGTTAATTTATTCTTTAGATGTTCTATACCATCAAGTAGGCGGTTTTACAGTACAGCACATACATGTAAATAAGGCCCTATCTTTGCACCAAAAAAGCCCAGAAATTCTACCTTGTTTTGAAAACGTACTAATTTATTTTTAAGGTCTTCTATACCAAACTGTGTCAGGTTTCACGGAAACTGGGAGATAAAAAAACTCGCTTTAACCATCATCTTTCTGCTTTCAAAGGCTAGGTCTAGTTGTTTCATGGTCAGTACAAGTAAGATTTGTGTAGAGTATGCAAACAATAATGCTGAAAGTTGTCTACATGTGTGCAACAATGGTTTACAGAAGCAGTTTCCAAAATGAATAGAAGTTATCATATAGGTATCATATGTACATAAATGTTGGAATTTCAGCGATGTATGCCTTAGGCTTTAGCGCATTTCTGTAATTCTAACCGCCTCTCCGTATTACCGTATTTCCTCTATTTATTTTTACCGTAGTTTTGTAGTTCCGTATTTTGCATGCTATTTAAGTAGAATTTCTATTCCAATTAACATCTGCGTCAGATGTCAGTGAAGATCCAGCGATCGAGACATCTATCCCATTCCCCCCATAGTGAGCGTAAGCGTATGAGCGATCTAGTCAATACGTTTATCCTAAATCTATGGTTCCAACTAAAAATAGAGGCGCCCTCTATCTATCTCTCTAGTTAGCTGTTGGAGAGAAAAATCCGTTGCGCAAAATGGCCGCGCCTATACGCAATTCTAGACACAACCCGAATATAAGCGTAGCCGTGAGCGGCTACGCAACAAGAAGCGTTGTTGAAAAGATAGATGTTTCTCGCGTTCAATAGGAACAATGTCATGGTTATTATTTGCATACACTTTGAAAAAAATGATCTGAAACTAACCTGCTGTGTTCGTCATTTTGGACGCGATATGATTACCCTGTGTGACTTAGTGACCCCATGACCTAGATAGTTGATTCCTTGACCTCCAACTCAAAGCAATCATAAGCTTTCGCAACATAAAGGCATGTGCTAAATCTGGTGATTCTAACTTCTTAAATTCCAGAGATACACTAAAAATGTATATTCCAGTATGGACTATGTACCCATGCGACTTAGATATTTGGCGCACGCACACTCGCTGCGGAAATACCGACTTGTGCGCCGAGCGAATTAACCTCCCCCCTAATCAACTTATGAATACACATACATATCTCTCTCTCACTATGTATGTCTACCGTAAGTGACTGGCTAGGTTTGATTCCGTAGTATGAAACTTTTTAATATTTTGAAACTAATTTGGCTGCAATTAAAAACCATAGCAAGTTTACGCTAGTGAGCTGGGATCGGTCGATGATGCGTTACTGAAAAGCGGACACACCACTGACAGATAGGAAGAGTATACTCACGAGGAAGTTTAAGGCAGCTACAATGCTAATTTTCATCGCCTGAGGATTGACAATGCTATGACATGAAAATGACTGAAAAGAGTTGTCTCGCTTTAACCCTTTAATGACTAAGTTTGAAAAAAAATCAAAAGATTTGCTTATTGAATGTCCATTTGAAGGCCAAAAGAAGACTATTTTTGAGAATTTACCACTGGAATGACTGGCTCGGTTCCTGTGGTAAATTGTCAAAAATAGTCTTCTCTTGGTGTGCAAATGGACATTTCCCCAAGGCCAGTGAATAGGCCGGTTTGGCCGGACTCATAAAGAAAGGGTTAAAAGCGGATAGGACGTCAAAAGCTGGTTTCTTTCAACAAGACTTGTGGATTATCTCCACTTTGACCGTAGATACATTGAAGCAGACCAGCTACTAATCAGTGAGACGCGACAGTAAGGGCACTAATTATATTAATTATGAAAACGATAAAGCTGAATCAGGGGCGGGGAAAGAGTGTGGGGAGGGGGTGGGGGGTGGGGGGGGCAGAGGTCTTGTACTGTAAAAATATAGGCGCTTCTTCATTCACCATAACGCAGGAAACCGCCTCTTAGAGTATCTAATTTTCAACATTTTCTTGGGGATCCCGGTGTACTATGTAATATTTAGTAAGGCTCGTTATTGTTGATGACCTACATCAGGAAATTAACACTAACCTGACTTAGGTGGGCCTTCATCTGCAACTCTAACCTGACTCTCAATACCACCATCAACTGGTAGTGAAATATAAAAAATCTATACCGTGAAAGCGGAATCTAAGTGCTTCTTTATTATTCAGAACGCAGGAAATGGCTTCTTAGGCCACCTAATTTTTAAACATTTCTGAGGGAGGTCTCCCAGACACCCCCACCCACCCCACGCCCCGCTCTAGAGTCAGGCCGCCACATTTTTAAAGACTCAGCCGCTCCTGTGAATGATATTTTTGAGTTATTAAGTAGGGCATAAACAATACACATATAGTGACCTTAGAGGATACACTATTATATGGTTTCCATAACGAATTACTTCACGAGTATATTCATGCAAATATTATGAAAATAATAGTGTTATATAAATATCCAATATTCTTGTTAGGCATCCATCGTTACGTTATGTAACTTGTAAACATTACATCAGTCCACCAACACATCTTACACAGTCTTAATAAAACCTCGATGCGATGTGTCGGCATCTGGTATGCTTTCAAAGCTTGAAGAAACTCAAAGTGATATCGGAGTAATGTGCAACGTTATCATGACTGTCAAAGGAATAGTCAATTCCTTGACACGTATGTTAACATTGACTATGTTTATTTTGACACCCAGTGCACTCGTCTTTAGCGATCCTGTGTATTGCGGTCAATAAAAGTTCACTGAAGATAGATTTTACTAGATTCTGCTCTTTCACGCAAGGACACCGAATGACAATTTAGTCCATAACAAAATTCTAGAAATGTCAACGGATGATTGCATAGGAAGCAACCTCTCGAGTTCTCTTTACCAGTGTTCTTTGTCTCAGTCATCTCACCTTCATCAACATATCCATGCCCATTGACATCAACAGAACTGTCAACCCAACCTAGACGAGGACTAGGACTATTACATGGCGTCGGAGAAATCAAATCATTGTAGTCACACGCTGAGTCGCTAACATTGTTTTTAAGAGTATGTCCATTCCATTTACGTTTTGTAGCACGATGGCCCAATGTAGATGACCCAATTGTAACACGGACGGACAGCAAAGCTGAGTACGGACCGGCCACTCCGGATTCGCTCCAAGCACCCCCCCCCCCCCTGGGTAGGATTGTACGCGTACATAGTGTGGTGCTGGCGGTATCCCGCAATTCCGCAGTTCGGGTTTCGCGGCTGCCGGGCTAGCTGATTCCAGCCGTTTCTACGGACGCCCGGCAGTCGTACCTTGGAACCTGAACCGTGCATATCTGCCGCTTGTTCCACTGGCCGATTCAAGACCTCTGTTGGGTGAGTAACGTTTTATACGTAGTTAAGTTACTACAAATGGTGTCAGGAGTACTTTGGGCCCTAAATAAAAAATTGTTATTAGTTTTTTCTAAATTCTACTCACGATTTTGCTGTTAAAAAAGATAGAATTCTCGGAAATATAAAGACTACTCTAGTCCTGCCCGAACGTCAATTTTACAGACTCTGGCCGCCATTTTGATTATTGGATAGTTATTTTTGTAGGATTTAACAATCACAGATGATAGGTGAGTTATAGTTAAATATATATTATTTATTTATACTATAGCATGCAAATGTCGGGTATATAGATTAATATACCTTACATACACACGTCATATACGTCATAAATTCAAGATTCAATGTTATTTATTTGAACTGTAATGAATTGAGGTATATTTTCGTGCTTAGTTCCTATCATCTGTATGTCAGTATTCCGTGGAATGACAACCCTATAGTGTCTGGATTGTTATTGTTAGTTGTCTTCAGTGTCATATGTACGCGATTCTGAGCTGTAATTTAACCCTCGGTTTTTCGATATTTCTTTATATGTTAATTACAGTTCAATTTCTTTGTTTATTTCAGGATTATTTGAAATAAAGAAGTGATATAAATCACTTTTGTTGTTATTATTATCATTATTATTAACTTTTTGAACATTAGAGGGTAATCTCCCTTCTAATAAGCAAATATGTTTCAATTGTAATATTAGGTTTACTAATTACGCTGAACACTATTTGTTTTGGGGTTTTTTCTTGTTATTATTAATTCAAAAAGTTCATAATCACATTGCTAGTTACTCCGTTGAAACAATACTCAGCTTATGCCTCCTTTTCAAGTTAAATCTGAGGAGTTTTTGTCTCGCACCCAGTTTTCGTTGGATCAGTCCTTTACCAACAAAGCGATTTTGTTGGGTACAAGTAAAGGTTTCATTTTGAAAAGAGCTGATCAAACTGGGTTTGTTGAGTATTGGTGTAAAAGCGGTGGTACTACACAAGACTTGGTCAATATTCTGCAGTCGAGAATAGCCAGCGCCGTTCAGAAATTTCACCGGATCGTTTTCTATATCTGGGCCGGAACGTGCGACCTTACCGAGAAACGAGGCGACGGTTTTGTCTATTTAAGGACAGCCGATGATGAACTCGCGGTAGACCGCATTTGCCAACACTATCAACGTGCGATAGACATAGTAAAGCATTACGGCCAAACGGTGAAATTTATCGATATCCCGGCGTATTCTCTGGTCCTGTATAATGAGCAACTTCACCATTTGAATCCCTGTTTCTTCAAAGACCAAGAGCTGCAACTGCATGACCAACTCTCTCTTCTCAATGATAGAATTGAGAAAATTAATGCAGATATTGGTGTACACACCATCAAGTGCAGTGTAGAGTTAATACTCCGTAAAAAATCTAGTGCACGTAAACGCGTCCGTTATCATTATACTTTCGAGTTTCTGAAGGATGGTTTGCATGCAGGTACGTTACTGAATTTGGTTTGGCTTCGGAAGATTCATTTAGACGTTCTCCGGAGTTGCACCACCATCACTACTCAGTGATTTATATATTTCAGTAAGCATACGCTTACGACTCATTTCAGTAGGTGATATTACTTTTTTAGCGGATATTAATTTCGCTTCCTTGGTATAAAACAACCGGTGACCCATAATGACGAAACCTTTGTGTATTAACACTGCAACCGTGGAGGAACTTGGTGCACTCCATAATATTGGTAAAGTTCGAGCTGCTGGCATAGTAAATTTTCGTGAGTCCAGAGAAGGTTTCATATCCCTGGCCGACATTAAGGCAGATCCTGATCTGCCTGCCACAGCTACAATCCTTGCACGATTGCTCCATGCTGGGGAAGTTGTATTCGACATCAATGATGAAGGCGCTGTTGGTGGGGTCGACTCACACCCAAGGGAAGAATCCCTGGAAGAGACGGTAGCTAGACTGAACATGGAACTGTTAGCTCAAGGTATCAAATACAAGGCACTCCTTAACTCAACTAGTCAACAAAGGGGTGATCATACCCTAGTTGATAACCTGGCTCCTAGGGGGGTATATACCCCTAGAGAACCTAAGAGGGAGTCGCGATCAGTTTCTCACCATGACACTAGGACGTCATCACCAGTTCGTAGAGCTTACTGGGATGGCTCTTCGTACAATGACTCTAGAATGTCATCCCCCGGTCGTAGAAGCTACTCTGATGGTCCTCCTCCACCTAAAATGTCAACTTTTGATGGAAAATTTGAGTGGAAACCATTTTTCATACAGTTTGAGCATACTGCTTCAAGGTACCGTTGGTCTGATATGTATAAATTAGACATGCTCATCTCAGCTTTAAGGGACAAGGCCTTAAAGTTTTACTGCATCTGTTCTGGGCAAGTCCAGAATGATTACTTTAGTTTATGTGACAAATTAAAGTTGAGATTCGGGAAGAAAGATCTGCCCCACATCATCAGAAAAAAGATGCAAGATATTCGACAAGAGGGTAACTCTTTAGAAGAATTTGCAGACATCATTCAGAAGCTCACTTTAGATGGTTACCCTGATGCCTCAGAGAGTTTGGGCGAGACTATTGCCATTGATGCCTTCCTACGGGGTGTTGAGCATAAACGAGCCGCTCTGATAGCTATGGATAAAGATCCGAGCACCCTGGAGGAGGCTGTACAAATGGTCAATGCAGCTATCCATAATCAAAGATTGATCATGGGTTCCAGAAGACCTGAGGTTCGAAAGGTCCGTTTTCCGGACCATGCTTCTGGGTTGTTGGAGGCAGATAATCCTGAGCAGTTGAGAGGCATAACGGCTCCAAGCAGGATAGATAAATTGGAGAAAGATGTCGAAGGACTTAGGAAGGATATGGCGGATATGAAGGTAGATGTGGCTAAGATTTTGAATCTTATATCTGGCCAATTCGGTCGAGGTCGGTCTCCTCCAAGAGGGAAGGTCGTTCCATCGCGTTCCCCTTCTCCTCCTTTCAGATCGGGAAAGTGCTTTAATTGCAATTTAGAGGGGCATTTTTCCCGTGAGTGTCCAGAGCCGAGGCGTACACGGTCGCCATCACCTTCTGCTTCACCGAGATCTTCGCCTGTGCGATCATATGATGTTCGCATGTATGAGTTTAATCGTGACCCTATGACCCTAGTCATTCCCATTAAAGTAAATGGTGTTTCCGTTGATGCAGTGGTGGACACTGCGGCACAAGTGACAGTAATTGGCAATTTCTTTGCAAATAAATTACCTTACCCTTTAAAGAGGTTGGAGTCTATTGCATTGAAAGGTGCAGGTAGAGACAATGTTATCCCTGCGGAAAGTGTTGAGCCAGTCACAATTGCATTAGGCTCTATGATGTTCAACTGGCCAGTACTTCTTGCCAATATTAATGATCCGATTATATTAGGCCTGGATTTCTTGAAGGCACACAAGGCCACCATTGATCTGACTAGACTATGTCTGACAATTAATGGAGAACCGATTCAAGCCTCAATGTTGAGAGCTCATGGGAAGGAAGCCCAGGTAGCTCGGGTAACATTGAAGCAGAAAGTGGTCGTGGGTCCTTTTGAGGCCGTGAAGACCACAGGTGTTCTGGATCGGAAGGTCAAACTGGTTAGACGCATTCTCTTCGGAAAATCTAAGGGAGCGTCAGTTGGAGGATCCTGATCTGAAGACAGTTGTATCATGGATTGAGCAGTCACACACACCTTCTGACGCGGAGCTATATTTAGCTAGTCCAGCTGTCAAGTTTTGGTGGGCTCGTTGTGATCAATTGATTTTTGTCGATAGCATTTTGCACTATCTCTGGGTAGAAGCAAATACCACACGGAATCTGCTGGTAGTCCCACAGTCTCTCCAGAAGCTGGTTTTGGAAAATTGTCATGATTCCAAGCTTGCCAGTCACATGGGTGAGCAGAAGACATTAGAGAGAGTGAAGGCTAAGTATATCTGGCACGGATACTCTCGTGATGTGGTGGCGTATGTGAAATCCTGTCGGATTTGTAGCTGTAGCAAAAAAGCTTCCATCCGACCTAGAGCTGCTCTGGGCGAGTTCCATGCTGGGTTTCCCTTGGAACGGGTACATATGGACATTTTGGGCCCCTTTATCACATCTACACTGGGAAATAAATACGTGTTGATGATCATAGATCAGTTCACTAAATGGGTTGAGTGCTATGCGCTCCCTGAACAAGGGGCAGAACTGGTAGCCAAAACGTATGTGGAGCGTTTTGTCACCACATTTGGCTGTTCATATTTCTTACACACCGACCAGGGTCGTAACTTTGAGAGCAACCTATTTAAGGAACTGTGCCATCTACTGGAGATTTCAAAAACACGCACCACAGCTTATAGACCATGTTCGAATGGACAGATTGAACGTATAAACCGTACTATCTTGCAGTGTATACGGTGTTACCTGCAAGAGCATGACAGACAGAAAGATTGGGATAAGTGTATTCCTTTCATCGCTGGAGCTATACGATCTACTGTAAGCCGACAGACGGGGTATACTCCCAACATGATGATGCTTGGTCGAGAAGTACTACAGCCTATTGACATAATGTGCAAATGCCCTGTGTCTGTGACTACAGAGAATGCCCCTTCAGATGCCTGTGACTTCGTCCAACAGTTACAGCAAACGTTGCATGAAACTCATGAGATAGCACGGGATAACCTTAAAATGGCTCAGAAGCGCCAGAAAAAAGAGTATGATCTACGTTTGCATGAGCATGCCTATCATGTTGGTGATGTAGTTTATCTTGCTAATTCTGCAACTAAAATAGGCCAGTCCAGTAAATTACAACCTCCTTGGACTGGTCCATTTATTATTTATAAAAAGTTGTCAGAAGCACTGTTTGGTATCAAAAACCAACGCCGGGAACTAGTTGTTCACCATGATAGATTAAAGCTGTGCAGAGATCGTGATTTACCTCTCTGGATATTGCGAATGAGACGTGCTATGAGCTCTGAAGATCATGGCAATGATGATGACTTATTATCCCCTGATAATGGCCTTAGGTTATCTGATGATAACCGTGCTTCCATTTTTGAAGAGGATTCGGATGAAACCATTCCATATGGTATTGATCCATCCTCATCAATTCTGCATAATGATCTAGATGCTGTTTTGACAGATGACCTGAATATCGACTCTGTTTTACCCGTCCCACAAACACAGCATCACTCTCCTAGGCGCATGAGGTGTCAGGTCCGAGGAGAAACGCATAACACGTCCCCTAGGCGCATGAGGTGTCAGGTCCGAGGGGAACCGCATCACACTTTTTCCCCTAGGCGCATGAGGTGTCAGGTCCGAGGGGAAATACATCACACATCTCCTAGAGATGACCAACTCCAAACTCACACCATTCAGAGTCGAACAGGAAGGCAGTGCCGTCTTCCTAACAGGTTCCTAGATTCTGAAATGTATTAGAATGATCTTTAAGCATTCGTGAATTAGACTATATAAGTCTTCATGGACCCTACTTGTCCACCTGAATAAACGTTCCTCTGGTTTCGTCTTATTCCGGATTCATATGGTCATGGTATTGTTGCGGACTGCAGTTAGCTTTTCGGTCGTAGTACAGTACTACAATAGTAATGTGATAATGTACAATGGTAACAGTAATTCAACATTAAAAGAATTACTGTAATCCAGATGATATGAAATTATGACTTCAAATTTTAATATGCTGCATGACACTGAAGACATTCAACTTGTCCGGAAAACATTTATAATCATTGGCTTATGTTCCGTTTCCATCTTGGTTTTAGTTCAGCAACAGCAAAATCGTGATGTTCTATTTTTTGTAAGTTTTGGGACACTAAATTAGTTGGACACATAAGCACATAGTGGCTTTTTCCAGCAAAAATACTCCGTGAGATACCAAAAAACCAACAGGGGTCCATCGCTGTATGACTCACAGAACGCGTTATTATAATTACGCGTTTTTGCAAATGACGCGTGAATAATTGCGCGTAGTAATGCGTGGTTATATTTACGCATTTCTTGATTACACATTACAAATATGTGTTGTCAAATGATGTGTAAATTGTTACACATTAATCATACGCATTGTATTGTTAACTGCAATTATTGTCCGTCATGACGTGTGGTCATAATAATGCTCTCTGTTATGTGTATATGGATTAAATCCATGTACACGCTTTTATTAGTATATGCATCATATGTTATGATGCAAACTCATTTATGTATAGTGAAATCCTGTATAGGTTAGCTATTTAATGCCAGTTCTACATTTGTCAGCTCAGATATTTTATAGGGTAGCTCAAATATATTATATGTAGTTTTATTAGGTCCGAACAGATATTTTATAGGATAGCCCAGGTATATTAATTCTACATAGGTCAGTTCAGATATTTTATATTAGGCCAACATATTATATATTGCCATACCTAAGTATTTCATTTATTAAACGTGTAGCAATTACATGTTAAAATGATGCAATGATGCATTATTACTCTATAATGCATAACTCAGGCATATTTATAATGTGCATTACTCTATAATGCAGAAGTCTTGCATATGACAGCATATTTATAATATGCATTTAGCAAAGACTGCATAAATCGTACAGATGCATTTCTTGCGCTTACCATTCCATAATGCGCGAAGTAATTGGCGCGTTAGTCATAGCGCAAATTCATATGTTTCTTTCTTCTGCTGTATTATCCGTTCCGTTTAGCTTCATTCAGATATCTTTATTGTGATAGGGATAGTGGTTTTCCGGATTTCCTAAATTTGTGGATTCAGATCAGTTTCAATTATATAAGAGGTATGTCATGAATGTTAAGGTTAAAAATATTCACTAAATTAAAAAATTTGCAATATTCATAAGTTTCCTCGAATCTCACATAAGTTAATTTCAGATAACACTCCAACTAAATTCATGTGAGATTATTTTTATTACTTCTTTATCAATTCGAAAACCACTGTCCTTAATTTTAGTTAGGATGCTATGCTATTTTTAAATCTGTGACGCTGGCCCTCGTCCGGCAGCTGTTGATCGATCCATCTGTTTTATTATTAACCGCTCCTTCCTTCTAGATGGATCGACACCTATATATTTTTAATTGGCAATTTCTTATGCTACCTTTAGCAGTTGCACGTCAATGCCTGTGTGTTTTTATGGTGTGCAGATTTTTAAAAGAGTAGATTTTTAGATAAGATTTTTAATTTTTAATTAAAAGATAAGATTTTTAATTAAACAAGCATGTTTTTATAAACGGGGGAGAGTGTGGTGCTGGCGGTATCCCGCAATTCTGCAGTTCGGGTTTCGCGGCTGCCGGGCTAGCTGATTCCCGCCGTTTCTACGGACGCCCGCCAGTCGTACCTTGGAACCTGAACCGTGCATATCTGCCGCTTGTTCCACTGGCCGATTCAAGACCTCTGTTGGGTGAGTAACGTTTTATACGTAGTTAAGTTACTACATTGTTTTTAAGAGTATGTCCATTCCATTTACGTTTTGTAGCACGATGGCCCAATGTAGATGACCCAATTGTAACACGGACGGACAGCAAAGCTGAGTACGGACCGGCCACTCCGGATTCGCTCCAAGCACACACACCCCCCCCCCCCCTGGGTAGGATTGTACCCGTACATAGCATAGAGATAGTTATATTGCTAGTATAGATAACGCTATGGTACATATATAGGCCCTACGAGAGAGGTTTCTTGTAAAAAAAAATCGACAGAACGCGTGGTGCGCATGCGCGCACGTCAGAGCTTCCCTGACAACACGTCTCGGAATTGGAAGCAAGCGCATGCCTATAGTGTACGAGTAGGTACTTGTAAATATTTATAATTTATCCGTTCGCGTTATTCTTGGTACCGATTAGGACCAGAATTAAACGAGCTTTCCAAAACTATACACCGTTTTAAAATCGGCCCAAAATGGCAGAGTTATCGTTGAAGCTCCCCGCTAAATTATACTTAGAATATTGCTATAACGTTGTAGTCTCTTGTATATGTTAAACTAAATACAAAGATCTGCGTACATGTGGTCGATACGTCTCTAGCATACCAATACGCTGATTGGCTGGCGCTCGTCCGCTGATTGGTTGAGGCGCCCAGCTCTGACGTCACAGCGAGTATAAAAGGGGTGAATCGAAGATCAGGAGCATCGCCGGCGGGGAAGCCGGACCCGCGCAGGGCGACTTGGATGACGGATATCACTTGCTAACCTACCAGTGATCTTCACTTCAACCAGTGTCTTACGGAACCCAGCACATCCGTGGTGTAGGACGTCCTCGGCTTCCACGGAATTTTGGATACTCCCGGACGGCCATCCGGGAGTAATAAACTAAATTTAAAGTTAGACCCTCTGCATCTGGACTTTCCTAATGCAACTTCTGTGGGACGGGCCATGCGGGCCCGGAATGTAATCCTACGCGATGTAGAGCTACAGTGATTCTTGGTGGACGACTCGCCGGATCTGCCAACCACGCTGAAAAGTGGACACTAAATTCCGCACTGCATGTCGTGTGTGTTTTAATGAACTTTTGGACCACAGTCTGGTGGACTTTGCTAGGCGCGCCACAAGAGCTACGCGACGCATCCCGCACCGTGTGCCAAGTTATGTATCTGCTTAACATTATTATACTGCCCTCTCTGTTAATGGGCAACATTTAACTTTACTACTTCCGTCGCCAGACGGAGAATTTTCGCACTTCCGTATAAATTATGATTTAGTTATAGAGACTATCTAATAGATGTTACTTCACTGTTCTGTTTCACTGTCATGAGTATGTACCGTATCTAGCCTGCCTGGAGGAGTCAACTTGCGGAGACCAGCTGCGGAAATCGCCTGCGGAAATCCCTCCAGCTTCACAGAACGTGTCAACTCATGCTATGAATATGTTAGCGCCTCAATTTCAGTAACATAGTAGCCTGTTCCGTACCGACGACTATTAGGTACTCAAGTAGATATATTATTGTACATCTAATTATTATTTCTGTATAGGGCGCTGATGACTAATAGGTGCCTTCCCGGTCTTAGGACCGCACTTTATAACTTCCTTGTTACTGTTCATATTATCCTTATTTACTGTATGTGCTTTAACAAACCGCACCGTTTAGGTCTATCAACCTGATACTTATTACCTCAATAATTCATATATAAATTGTCATTATTCATTGCATTGGTTAGTTGTATATGGCAGGTAGCCATTCCGTTGATATGTTTTGTTTAATTATAGAAAACTTAGACCGCAGTATGCTAGGAAATACTAAACAGCAACATTTATATACGCATCACTTATTCCTACAATCATCAATTTTACACTGAGGTCACTGACCGTGCTCTAAATGTTTGAGCCCGGCATGTTGCCGACTAAACCTTACTATTTAGCTGAATAGGATTGGTTAAAGTGGTTAGGGACAATCCCTTCGCTGGGAGACATATATTGTAGCCCCCACACTCCGGCAAGATTGTGTAAAATTGGCCAAATACCTATAAGGCCTCGTATATATCAAGTTATTGTCTCTTTCCACGATCCACTAGCTTTTCCACATGGTCCGCACTAGTCCGCATGGCTCTTAATTGTTTGGACGTCCCATCAGCACGTTGATCTGATCCAACCCCGGGAAACTATTGGATGTTTCCGAGCGGTGATGGTTAAAGTGCTGATTTACATACATCTCGCCCGTATCCTCGGATACTTGTTAGCTATATAACCCCACCAACGAAGGAAAGCACTGCGAAACATTAGTTATAAATATGAGTTAATAGGTTTATTTACCAGCCCGCAGTGTATCCATGGGCACACTGGAGCCTAATCCTAACGACAGGTCAAAAGTTAGATCCGTAGGAAGCAGTGACGGATGAGACGCGCATCTCCATCCAACTCGTCGGAGTGTCTGGGAAGGATCTTGGAATCCACCACGCCCTCATGGGAAAGGCGCTCGCGATGGATATTCGCCTCTCAATCTCCGCCTTAAATGATATGTCAGTGATCAACCTTGCTTATGTGAAATGTAGCCATTGTCCAGGTGATGTTTTATGTGGTTGCGGAGCAAGGTAGCCAGATTTTCATCAAATTCGGTTGCGTTGCGATGTAACATGTACCCAAAGCGACCTACGGGAAGCTAGGCGTCTGCGCCCATTGGACAGCTGGATCTAGCGATAGGTAGGAATCCCTGCCACTTGCGGCCAAAGCTAGTTTTCGTTTCTAACACTTAATTGGTAGGTTAGACTGTAGCAGAAGGCCCGCATAAATAAAGCGGCATCTACCAATACGGTATCTTTCTTGGAACTACATAAGATGGTGACGTGGGAATTCTTCGGAAATCGCTCATTCTGCCTTCATGTAAAGCAGTACGCATCACGTTAATTATGGCTTCACTAGGATTTTTCAGCACTTAGCATTTTCTGATGAACAAAAGAGTGGCCCTTTTTGCCAACTCTTTTCCTCTGCTTCGGCGCTGGGGGCATTTTCTTGTGACGGCGGCCTGCGCGAGGCACATTCCTCTCACACCATCATAAAATATTCGGTGATGGAGGCCCGCACGAGGCACTTTCCTCTCGCAGCAATAATGTTCTCTCTGTGTATGTTAGGGGTATATTAACTTATATTAAGTTACTCAGTGATCTCCTAAAGTGATTAGCATGTGAACCACGGCAGACTCTGGCATGTTCACATGTTACGCAGAGAATCTGGTGCTGAGCAGGGGTTTCCTGCAGATAACCATGGCCTATCCTCTCAACTCCATAGAATTGGCAGACAGACTTGATCTCTTCATGTGGGTGAAAGCGGTCGTAAATGTTTCTCCGCAAGGGGTCGACCAAAGGATTGTACTGGGGGTCATCCCAGAAGTGGGCCCACTTGGCATCCAATATCATGGCAGTCTCAGCGCCCTGTGCCACTGCTGTAGACTCCAGCACGGGCAGTATGATGAGAATCATGGCTATATCTGAAGAGTTAAACTGAACAGAGTGAACCCCTCGAGAAATATCTGTGCCAGATCGAGCCCTGTTCCATCTGGATCGATAGTGATCTTCATCCCCTCAGGGGCAGGGGCTAGCTGCTTCACTCTGCCACCGGCTAAGAAACGTAGCTCTAGGACAACATGAGTCACTTGCGGGCTAGTGAGTCCGACTCGCTGAAGCAGTTTAACAGCACCCTTGCCTTTGGAAACATGTGACACACCATCTAGCCGTAGGGTGCCCTCCTGGAGGTTAACAGCTTCTTCTGGTCCATCGAATGGACGACGCAGCAGGAGCTTTCCACCTGTGACCCTGATCCGGTGACCCCACCCTCGTCAGTGAGACACCTTCACCTATGTAAGTGAGGAAGGATGATCCCCGATTGTAGAGCTTTCGAACTGTCCCATCCTTTTTCACAACAGTGGAGAGGGAAGTAACCTCTATGTCAATGACTGCGGGAGGCCTATATAGGGGCAACCATGTTTGCCAGTCACCCCCAGGTCCAGCGTGGTACCACACTTCATTCTTCTCAAAAATGAACAGCAGGTTTTTTGCCATGGTCAATAGCAGGTCATCATAGGCCATCGGCGGGGGCACTGCTCGAATAGGGTTTGACCAGATGAAAGCTGAGGTCGTGATTTAGGGTGTTGATGTCACCCACCTTTGTATCCGAGAGCTCAATCAATGGCTGGAGGATGTACTTCCTCTTCGGGAAATTGTACCGAAGCGCGATATTGCTGCCATCTATGTTACGACCCAGGCGATCCTTCAACACAGGTCTGTGAGCAGCTTCATCCCATCACCACCAATGGGGTGGAGGGAGAATGCCTTTGAGTTTGCTTCGTACTGTAGGGCAAATGACTTGCCATCACTCTCTTTTACTTTGGCAGCATCAACTGCGTACACATCTGCCAGGTCAGCAAGACCAGTCGAGTGAGCAAATATGGGTTTCATAGCATGCTATAGGAGGGGTTTAAACAGGACATATAACCATGCCGATTGTCCGACTGCTGCTCTCCAGTGGTGAGAAAGTAATCTCACCCTCTCTAGGGTTGAGACGGGTGGTACAGTACCATGTAGAATGGGTCATCTTCGAGGTGCCCCAGTGGGGCACAACATACATACACGCTGATGTGCTGCATCAACCTCCGGGCAGTGCACACAGTGGCTCACTGAGAGAAGTCGGCTGGGACGTGATAGAGTATCTCCCAGGTGCCAACAGCAACCTATGGAAAGCTATCAGTCCTAGCCTGTTCACACCTGTAAATCACCTGTTTGACAGCCCCTCCATTAACATATATGCCAACACCGATGGGGTATCGGATGCCCATTTAGAGTTTACCCTCTTATTACTCATTGACCTGACATGATATCATACCAGGAATATCTGACCTTTGCCGAGATGATTAAGAGCCTGCTACAGGGTTGCCCCTTCACGACCCCTGCACAGATGCTCGCACAGCAACAGATCTGTCAACAAGAAGGAGAGCGACTACAGTTGGAGAGCTGGTATCAACAGAATGCAAGCATTGCAAGGAGGCGAAGGAACAGTGAAGGTTCCTGATACTGGCAGGATGAGAGTAAGCGGGATGATGTCTTCACATACGACGATGAGCCAGACGTAGTGGAGACCGTGGACGATGCAGCGGAGCCCGCGAACGAGGATGAGCCAGATGCCATACAGTGGGAAGTGGAGATGGCACAGAAGTGTAAGACCAAGAAAACCATCCAGTGGCGGACCTACTATCTTGGTCATAAGGTGAAGTTCCAGATGTCACGTCTCAGAAAGCTACTGGCACCCGACATAGTGCTGGATGCCCACTGTCTAAGAGACGTCTGGCTGGACACCAGCAAGCTGGCACAGTTCGCCAGGCTCTACAAAATGAAACCTTCTATGACTCATGAGCAGATTCTGCAGGTGATGCAGGTTTAATCTCCAGGTATATTATGGCAAAATCAGAGTGGCGGAAGCAACCAGAACTATACCCCTCCCTGACGGCTAATGAGGGTGGTACCATCCACGGCTGGCGACTCCAGCAGATAGATACCATCAGACAGAATCTCGTCCATGAGGCAGAAAAGTACAGCAGAACGCGCAGGCGATATAAGACAGCCTACAACATCCTCGCATGTACAACCACTGCTGTGGGTGTAATTGGAGCCAGTGCTCGGGTGGCAGCTTTGGCCACGCTCGCTACAGGGGTGGGGGCCATCGTCGCCATCCCGCTGGGTGGTGTGACACTAGCCGCCACTGTCTTGGCCACGGGCTTGGGGGTGGGGCAGCGGCAGATCACAAGGAGGTTGGAGAAGCATGCTAAATATGTGGCACTGGCACAGAGTATGCTACGGACTATCGACGAGTCTGTCAGCAAAGCTCTTGAGGACGGCCAGGTCACCGATGAAGAGTACCACCATATATTGAAGGTCCAAGCCCTGTACCACACGGAGAAACCTAAAGTGCGACAGCAATACCTCAAAGGCTCCAATGGGCGGGTTGATATGGAGGAGTTAAAAAATGAGATGTTACAGCGAGGTCACCTCGCTGGTCTCTGGAGGCGAGACGACTACATATAGTGTGCTGCCTGTACGGTAGCTTTAAGAACACCAGTATACATGGCCTTCCCACTGAACCTCACGTCAGTCATCTGGAGCCAACCGCCCCTCCTGGGTACACCCTTGACTGGCCTGAGAGGTCTACTGGATGATATACCAGAGCTAACACCATTCTCCATCACAGTGGATGGACGGTCCCGAACCAGCTTCTCCGTCAACCCACGACCGCTGACCAACCGCCCCATCACCATCAAGGATGCGAAGCAAGCTCATACTTGGATGGCTGCTCCAAGCCTCTCATACTGGAATCAGCAGCTGAACTTTGCCGTGTGGGGTGCCACGGCAGGATGTGGAGTAAGTTCCACCCTGCTTCACTCCTATTCTGCTCATCGTCAGCTGTCTCAAATTCCATGTGTACTTCACGGTGCGATAAATCCTCCATGAGCTGTGTGCAAGCATCCCTGATTCAAACGCCTTCGACCCACAGCTCAACAGTCATAGCTTCTCAGCGGCCAGCAGACTACAGAGAGAGTTCAGCGCTCACCCATACTATCAGTGGCATGGTGGTGACAACAGCGGTCTAGGGGTTATGTATGGTGACCCGAGACATGACTACTCAGGATTCCCCTATCGAACCCCCCGACGAGTAGGCTGTCGGAAGACAACAACATTCTCGTTCGATCCAGACTCCGACCCTGGAGCGCCGGTGCAAAATATGCACATCACTGGCTTGCGGCAGGACTATCCAGATGTGTGGAAGTACTTTGTCCCACACACCACCTCAGGCCTCACACCAGCATGGATCGTTTGGATCAACCAGTCCCTGGAAGCACTGTGCTACTGCCTCCTTACGGCACAGACCCAGCCGCGGCATTCCATAGATGGTGTCAGTGGTGCAGAGGTCCAGGCCATGTTCATCAGTCTCGTTGAGGATATGATCATCGTGGCAGACCCCAGTAGTCTTATTGCTAAGTTCAGCAGGGGTGCAGAAGGCCCGTCGCAAACTTGACTTTGCTATTTCGCCACACCTACAGTTGATTCCGAACAACATGATCATGAACACCGAGGACCTCCAAGTCAGGGGCTATAACAACATGATAGTTGAGGGGAGTTCCCCCAGTGTCCACTTCGGCTTCAACACTGACATCAACGCACCTACACGTAGTACGGGCCATGCAGTCGTTCCGACCCTGACACTGCAGCCAGTCAACACGGCAGCTCCAGGTGCCCCAACACTGCAGCCAGTCGACACGACACCGCTTCCCATGGTAGCTCTGTGTTGTCTGGCCTAGCTATCATGATGCTCGGGATCAGCCTACTCCGCCGCTAGCAAATCAGCTATAAGACTATCCTGACTCTCTAAAGTAGCAGTAGGGGCCACGGTGAGACACTGAACCAGCTTGGCATGCTCTACAGCCCCTATACCAGGCTGGAGGTTCGGCAGCGCATCCTTTTTCCAGCTTGTAGTATCGCAGAGCCTTGTTCAGCTCTGAGTCCGGTGAGGACAGGGCGGTCTTGTAGCTCGCGGGGTAGTGTCAGGCCATTGCACGACGAATGATGATGCTGGTTAGCTTCTGGTCTCGAGGTGACGGATCCCGGACGATACTGCCCTATGGGTAACAAAGATGGCTCCTAAGTCTGGTGGAACTCAATCGCTCTGGTGGGGCCGTGTGACCATCATCACGAACATTAATTACAACAGTCTCATCTCAAGAATTTGTGTCACCAGTATGCCTGTCCAAGATTTGATTTGGTGACCTAATTAACATAAGTCTATGCAATATTTTTACCTAAACAGACCATCAAATATGCTAGATAAATATAATGAGCATACGAAAATACAAGCCATAGAGACAGCCTGACGAACTTCTAAACGTGGGGCTCCCGGAGGTACCACACAGACTCGTAGGTCCACATAGGTATTCCCGTAAGGGAGGCTCCCGTACACGAGATTAGTAATTAACTTAATATAAGCTATTATAACTCTAAGCTGAAAGGAAAGAAAATTATCTTTGTAGTGTCGGAAAATCATGTGCCTCACGCGGGCACTACTCCTAGTGCTAGTTTTGGTGAGGCATATTATCCTCGCATGAACCGTCATCACTGAATCCTTGCGAGAGGCAAGTGCCTCGCGTGGGCCTCCGTCACAGGAGAATGTCACCATCGCTTAAAGCGGGAGAAGAGTATTGGCCCCAAAGGGCCCACTCTAATAGTTAACCAAAATGCTGTAAAGAAAAGACCATACCTAGTGAGATTATGACTATACGGTTGTGTGCTGTTTTACGCATAGACGGGACGAGCGATTTCCGAAGGATTCCCACATCACTGTCTTATGTAATTCTCAATATGCTGAATTAGTAGTTGCCGCTTTTATTTATGCGGGCCTTCTTCTATGCCTAACCTCATATTTAGTTTTTAGAGACAAGAACTCTTTTAGGCCGCAAATGGCTGGCGTCTACCTAGCTTTTTAGATATGGCTGTCATTGAGAATGGATGCCCTAAGACATCAATACTGAAGACAGCGTGCATACATGTTACTTTGTAAAACCTCAGAACTGGGTAAGAATCCGGACATCTCGCCTCGTAACCACATAAAACGTCACAGGACATTGGTTACTTTCTACAAATGCATTTTTAGTTAACTGATCTATCGTTATGGTGGGGGTAAGAGAGACGAATACCCCCCCCCCCCTCCCCACGGTGAATGTCCTTCCCGTGAGGGCGTGGCAGATCTTAATATCATGCCCAGACATTCTTAAAGAATTCGATAGGGGTTGCGCATCTCACCCGTCACCAGGTCCTATGGTGCGGGAGGATTGTTCAGCAGATTAAAGAAAATAATAATTAAGATATGTTTTAGCCGTGCTTTGCTACATTGCCAAAGGTAACTAACTACTGAGTATCCGAAGATATGCAGGGAATGTGTGTGATACCATACCCTGGCCATCACCGCTCGGAAACCCCAATAGTTTCCCAGGGTCGGATCAGTCCATGGTGCGGATAGGGACATCCAAACAATTGAGAAGCCATAAGGCTTAGTGGAACATGAAGAGAGACAATAACTTAGAAATATGAGGCCCTTTAGGTATGTTAGACAATCTTACACAACCTTGCCAGAGTGCGGGGCTAAATTATCGCAACTACCAGAAAAGAGGTGTACACTACGCGTCTCCTAACGAAGAGATTGTCTCTAACCATATTAAACCTATTCTATCTAGCTGAATAGAAAAGGTTTTTAGTCGGTAGCATGCCGGGCTAAACAGAGTTATAGCACGGACAGCGACCTCAGTGAAAAATTGTTGGTGGTGGGAGATAGTGCTGCATATGTAAATGTTGCTGTATAGTGTTTCCTATATGCACTGCAGTCCTATATTTTTCTACAAATAAACAATGTCTTCATCCTCTTTCAGAAGTACACCCGCGAGATCTCATCAGACATCCACCACAATGCCCGGTTGCTATACTTCAGTTCCAAGTGTGGACGTGCCGTACTCGGGAATATATATGACAGCCTAACCCTCAAGGAGACCAAAGGGGACTTTATTGCAGGTGTACAGAGGGCAGCTGATCTGTACCGCTTCATCTTCAGCAACAAGGAGACAGGTGAGCTGGTACACTTCAAACCATTTTTGGAAAAGGCACAGACGTTCACCTACAAGCTGAATCCAGCCAGGAAACTAACCTGCTCTATGTGTCATCGCTGACAGACTGAGCAGAGACTGCGACGGTCTCTGGCTTCGTCTGCGGCTGCTTGAGGACCCGCGGTCTCCGCTGCTACTTCGGCCGTGGTCTCAGCTGCTACTTCGTCCGTGGTCTCTGCTGCAACTTCGGCAGTTTTGGCCAGGGTCTCCGCTGCTACTTCGTCTGCGGTCTCCGCTGCTACTTCAGCAGTTTTGGCTCACCGCTCGCAGCTCGCAGATGCGACGATGAATGCTCCAAGACTTCATGTCTGGCATGACGAGAATGACCAGGAGCTGAAGCAAACAGGTTCAAAACAGCAGATCATGCATGTGGAGCGAGAACACCAGCAGGTCCAAGCTACAACTAGCCAATGGGTAGAGTTGACATTGCATCGTGGTGCATCGGACTGTGTCGCTGTTGCGGTCCTGGTTCAGAGGGAAGGAGCCATCCAGCAGGTGGATAAGCTAGACGACTTCAAGCTTGTGGTTGCTGGGACCAATGTTCTTGGTGAGGTACACGAGCTGGCTGATTACCAACTCTACAGACAGAAAACTAAGTCATATGCACTTCTGCGCCTAACCAGTGGAAGCGACGACCTCGAGTCGGCACTCGAGGGCTGTCACCACCTCGGGGGCAGGGACATCCCACCTAATCAGGGCAACTGGCTCAGCTTCAACATCGGAAACCTCATAGCTGGGACTTGCTCATTAGGTGTGACGGTACTTTACTTTGGCAATGCTAAGGTATGCATGTCAAGCACATCAGGTATTCAGCTTGAGTGTGGCTAGAGCACGACTCCTGCCGTGGACCCCACTGTAGCTACCACTACTACTATAAGCTCTGCTGTCTTCTGACCTGTCGATGCTTCATAGTCGAGCGTTGGCTCAGATATTGCCTCGTAGTACTCATCGAGACTCTCATCTGCCTCTTTGAGGCTCTGGTTGGCCTGAGCTCGGAGTTGTCATCAGCGTGCCTCCCTCTGGCGCAAAATGCTCGGGGGCTTTGCTGTACTCAAACTTCCCCTTAGACAGCTTCTCCATTGCCTGGTTATGACGCTCATGCTCGACCTCTGCTGCCTTCTTGTCGGCGAAGCTGAGTCCCCAGTTCGCTAAGGCAAACACGCCCGTATTCAAGATTGCGGATGCCATGCTATAGACCACAGTTTAAAGCTACTATATAGCTGCAGTGGGGACCACGGCGATGCGATGTATGAACCAGAGGCTGATCCAGTTGAGGATATAGATGATGAGGACTATGAGGAGGACTATGATGAGGAGGATTATGATGCAGACGACTACGATGTAGCGGAGACCATGGGTGAGTATGATGCAGAGACCGCGCCTGAATCCCACAAGCTAGTACGAAAGGAATCTATCGCACTTACGTAAAAGGTTCTATCGGGCCACTGGCAGCAGTTGGGGCTCTGATCGCTCTGTTCACAATGAAGGCTGGCGAGACGGTCCGCAAGATCGCCAACAATGCTCTCCATGGGGTGGGGAAGATTTCTGAAGCCATACCAGCCTCAGGAGTAGGTACGTTCTTCGGGGTCGCATGCCCTTGGTTACCGTACATTGCCATAGCACTCGCAGCCATCTGGGCCACCGAACATTTAAGCTGTACTATATAAGGATGGCGTCTCTGTACGACCTGGTCAAGTCCCTTAACTGGCAAGCCTTGGTCGATAAGCTACCCTTCAGGGACGGCACCAGCGCTGCAGAGATTAGACAGCAGTGTTCACAGGTAGTCAAAGAGGTGTTCATTGATGGCCGGATGAACGACGGTTGTCTGTTCACCTGTCTGGAGTTTGCCCAGGCCATACATAATAGAACAGGAGTCGACATCAGTGATGAAATCCTGGAGTTCATCAACTGCCTCTCTTGAGCAGCTCTATTACCAGCCTGGTGGATATTATCGCGAGCCTCACCAGTTACTCGAGTTCGCACGTCATAATGGCCACAAGTTCACATTGGAGGCGGTTAGCCAGTGGCTCAGCCACCAGGCGATGTGGCAGATATACAGACCCTGTCCATGGCACATCAGCTGTGCACATTTCGATGAACCTGTTCCGAACAGAGTTCACCAGGCAGATGTTCTATTCCTTCCCCATGACAGAGTCTGTTCCAGCCGTTCCGGAAAGGGAACATGTAAGACCTACAAGTACGCCCTCACCATCGTCGATGTCGCCAGTAGGTACAAGGCTGCTGTCACGCTTACAGATAAGTCGGCAGGGCAGGTGGCCCAAGCATTCAGCAGTGTCTATGATGATCAGGAAAAGCCCCTCCAGCGCCCAGAATTGTTACAGGTGGATGAGGGTAAGGAGGTCAGGGGCGAGACAGCAGCCCTCATGTGGAAACACGGTGTGGCGATAAGACGAGGTGAAGTTGGTCACCACCATGCCCAGGCAATCGTCGAGCACTGGAACCGGACTCTGGCAGAAAGACTGTTCCCACATCAGTATGCTCAAGAGATGGCATGTCGTGGTGATTGCTCCAAGGTGTTGGTGAAAGGTTTGCCCACGGTGGTAGAGAGATCCAATACTGGGGTTACGTGGTTAACTGGTAAGAAGCCAGTAGAGGCCATCCAACGATCCTCTGTTGCCCCACCATCCACAGGAGTGAACAAGGGAGAGGAGTGCCTACGACCTGATGCTCTGGTTCAGTACCTGTATGAGCATTGTGAGCTGAAAGGTGGTCGACTGCATGCAATAGACCCTAACTGGTCGATAGATGTTCACAGGCTTGACAGGTATGTGGAGACGGATGGGCAGCCTACATTATACTACGTGGCTAGCGGTCCCAGGCGACCGTTTGTGCGAGAGGAGCTTCGGCCAGTCCCTACAGATACACAGCTGCCACCATCCGGAGTGCTCAAGCCCGCTGATGTCTATTCATGAGGGATATGTCGCTCGATGGGCTCGGTATGGACACCATCTGGCAGCACATGGCGCTTATCATAGTAAGCGGAGAGTCCGAGTTTTTCCTGCGCATACGTCACCATACCCTGGTTGCGCATGCATAGGCCTCGGTTTTTAGGTCTGTCCACCTTGTTATGTAGGGTGCTGTAGAACCTCTGCCAAGAGACCTCATTCTGCCACTTTGACATTCCCTTAGCCAAGCACTTACTTGCGGCTGCGCTCTCCACATAGTAGCATTTGGAGCAGAGAGTGATGCCACGAGTGCCTTCGAACTCAAGCTTGAACAGTCCCGGAGTCCGTCCAGACCATTTGTCCCAAGCTAGCCAGTCCTGCTTATGAGCCTGGTACTCTGCTCGCATCTCAGGGCGAATGACGTCGTCGAGTCAGTGTCCATCTGCAGGTACTCAAAGCTGTCACGAGCTACGTAGCGATCGAGGAAGTCGTAGTAGAACTCCAGCATTCGCAGCTTCGCGAGCTCATAAACGGCTATCCCCACCTGGAAGGGCCTTTGAATAGTGATTCTCGGCTTGCGACTCTGTAGCTCATATGACTCACTGATCTCCTCGAGATCTTCGAACCATGCACTACGCAGAGCCTTGTCTGCCACTCGTTCATCCTTTGTGAAGCTGGTGTTGCTACGGCCTCGCGGTATCTGGTGAACATGATGCTGGGACCGCCAACAACAGCACCCTTCAGCATCTCGTAGGCTTCCTTGTCCGGTGAATAGAGGCTAACATCTGGCATGTGCTGAGTGGTTCCACATAGGGGGTACTGCAGTGACACACCTGGGAGACACCACGTCTTTGAGGATGTCTATTTCTCATTCTGTGTAGAACTCCCGCATCCGCTCTAGGGCTTCGATGTCCAGGTTGTTGTAGTATCGCAGCCAGTTGGCAAATGTCTGCATTCCATGCTCACTGAATGTCTGGTTACACAGTTTCCACTCTGTTCGCGTCAAGAGGTAGCCACCCTTGAGCTTAGATGTCCATGCTGAGTAGTCAGGAAGCCCTGGATTGTTGAGCTTCTCATGTGTGTCAAACCATTCATATGGGAGCCAGCTCTTCTGCTGTGTATACCCATAAGCTTTGACCCATACCTCATACGAGTCTCCTGGGCCGAGGTAGTTCAGCACATCGAGAAACCGTAGCTCAGGTCTTATGAGGAACATGGTCTGACTAGCCTTCCTGTACCTGTACTGTCAGTCAGCTCATCGACAAAGTACTTCTTGATGAGGTTCAGGTCACACTGCCCAGAGTTGAACCGCAGTACAGGCACTTGGTCATACGACTCGTTTATCAGTCACTGCTGTCGCTTTGGGAGCTTGTCCAGGTCTGTCGGTATATACTGTGCCCTAACCCTTGTCCGGATTAGATATGTTCGCCATTGGATCTCCAACATGAACCCACTGATCAGTTCTTTGGGGTCAGGATTGCAGAGGTGAGTGGGCGCACTCATGACACCATCTAAGGCGCAGCCAACTGACACAGAGATAGGTATGTGAGTACTCTCGATCGTGAGTCTCCGTAGGATGAGTCTTGATACCATCTAGGAGTGCTTCGAAGTCATAAACTATGAAGTGTGGGTATGGGAATAGTCCGAACTCGGTTAGGGACGCTTGAACAGCGTTTTATACAGCACTCTCACTGTATCACAAGCATGCATCTAGATGCTCTCAGCTTCTCTTCTCTCAGGACTGTCTTGTGGTATCTTTGTTTGGCATCCGCACCTCTCTGGTGTTGTGAACCCCCGTGTCAGACACAGCCATGGAACTGGTAAACGGTGTTGGTGGTTGGATCATAACCATCTACGGGAGCGCCCTCGATCCAACACTCGCCACCATGCCCACACTCTACATGGTGTATGTGTATGCCTCTGTTTCTCGACTCATACTCGATCCAACGAGTAGCCGCTGAACTGGATGGTTAGGGCGGATAGAAGGCTTTCTCATACGCAGACTGTGGTGCCTCAACCTTCTCGCTAGGACACACGATTTTTGTTTTGCCGCCTGTACAGTGATCAGCGTGGCGTTGAAGATTGCATGCCTGTGTGATCCTCTGCTAGTGTATGTGCCAGTTTGGAGATGTTCTTGATGTAGAAGGCGTGGTGGTCCCACACACCGATGGCCATGGTGTCACAGTAGTGAGCTGCTTTCCTGATCATGTGCCAGGTACCCTCTTCGGTTGGTTCATACATGCGAATCCCAATCTTGGTGAAGAACTATACCTTGTCCAGCTGATCCAGCGTGGTCTTGTGGACATAAGGTACTGTCTTGCCATAGAACTGTGTGGCAAGATCTCGTGCAGGAGCTATACTTCTATCAGCTCTCGGTCCTCGGTGGACTGCAAGACATCTCCAGAGACACATGCTGTCCCTGTAGGTGTCGAGGGCAGTCATACTCTTCTTCTGGCATAGCCAGTCTGGGAGGGGGGGGGGGGGCCTGTCCCAAGTAGAGGTTGGCGGTCAATGACAGCCCTGACCTCAACGTTGATTGATCAAACGAAAGCCCACTTGGTGTTGGGTCGATTGATATTATCTGTGTCGAGGCGGGCTAGCTCTCTTTCTGCCACCAAGTCCCGAGCTGCTCCTATCATGTTCAGCCACGGGCCCCCTGGAACATTCTTGTGGAAGAGCATCATCCTACTGTCTTCGATATGACGGATGTGATAGGTATGGGCGTAGCGGAGGTAGAAGGCTTTTTAGACAGTCTGCTGGATCTTTTCCATGATCTAGCCTGTGAAGTCTCCTCCTAGACCTCTGACGAATGTCCAGCATACTGACTGGCGTCCTCTATCCTCTGTCTCCCTTTCGCCGAGACGCTGGTCAAGAATGTGTTTGCCTTCTTGCCTTATGCTCTGGGCTGGGTTCAGACCTCGGCATCGCTTAGCGATCATGCGTTGGAGAGTTAAGCACTCCAGTGGATGGGCCTCCATCCGCCTCGCTACAGTCTTGGCTCACAAGCTAGCAGTCACCTCCTCGTCCAACTGATGAAGCTCACGTATCCACTGCGCTTTCTTGTGGGGAGTCCAAGGATCATCTTTGGTAAGCACGGGAAACCCTCCTGTCTTCATTGCTTGGGAGAGTCACTTCTGCCACTCCTCAGCATGGACCTGTCCGATCATCTGGAGCAGGTCGACTTTCTTGGCCTTAGAGTAGCCTCTAAGGCCGAATTGCTTTGCAATAGCGCGAAGCTGTGCAACGGTACTCATGGTGTATATCCCTGTGGATGCATGTCTCTAAATGGGCATTCAGGCCCTATTATGTGTGGCGATCAGTACCTGTGGGTTGATGCCTGTCTGGGCATTCAGAAACTATTATGTGTGGTGCTGGCGATCAGTATCTGTGGGTGGTGTCCCTGTGGATGCCTGTCTTTAAATGGGTGTTCAGACCCTATTATGTGTGACGATCAGTACCGTGGGTGGTGTATAACCCTGTGGATGCCTGTCTGGGTGTTCAGACTATATTATGTGTGGCGATCAGTACCTTTAGGTGGTTATATTCCTGTGGATACCTGTCTCTAAATGGGCGTTCAGACCCTATTATGTGTGGTGCTGCCGATCAGTACCTGTGGGGCTGTATATCCCTGTGGGTGCCTGTCTCTAAATGGGTATTCAGATGTGTGTGGGGAGGTGGTGCACATGCATGCCCCTTGGATAGGATAGTACCCGCATGTGTATAAAGCCCTATGAGAGAGGTATGCCTAAGTCCGTAAGAATGCATAGCCCGCATGCACACGCGTCAGATCCACGTGTCAGTATTGTGAGAGAGTGTATGCTTATATTGTACCTAGAAATCAATTCATTCTCGTTGTTCTTGGGGACGATCAGGACCGGAATGAAGCGAGAATTTCAAAACTGTTTACCATTTTAAAATCGGACCAGAAATGGCCGAGTTATCCACAAATGCTAATAGTGAGATTTGAACCTGTGATTTTAAGTTTGCTAATAAACACAAAACGAGGATCCCCCAATTAACTATCTCGGCCATGTATGCATTAGTAATTACAGCTGATAAGTTATGTGTTCTGTATTGCTGCGCTTATCAGTCCCTCTAGATCTTGATGTCACTTTGAGATAGCGCAGTAACAGCAATTTTACAACTCACGCTCAGAGATAAGATTACCAAGAGGTGAGATTTTAGTGGTGTTGCGGTGTGTCAATCAATAGAGTTATTGAATTGCATAGGGTTCCCAGGCTGCAGAATGGGGTTCAAATCCGCTCAAAAGACCGCGCTGAAATTTCGAAACTAGGTAAGACACCAGGGCCGGGGTAATATGACCAGGTTAGATTAAGACCCACCGCGACACCCCCCAGTGTGGGGTCAAAGCACCACAGACACACACACACACACACACACACACACACACACACACACACACCAGCTGGCTGGAATAGCAACAGGGTCGGTAGGAGATAGGTGGGGTAGGATAGGTAGGATAGGTAGGATAGGTAGGATAGGTAGAAAAGTGGCCCACAGATGGAAAAACCTCCTCAGGACACCAGTCAGAATAGAGAGAGAGAGGGAGAGAGGCCAGGCCGGCCACTGGCCGGTATCCTGAGGAGGTTCTCCCAGACAGTGGGGTCTGCATGGGAGTTTTATATTCGCCACGGCCTTCCATGTCCGGGAGAACAGCCGTTCCCATCTCCATACACCGTCCACGAAAATCACATGTCTCAACAACCCTAAGTCCCCAGGGATTAAGAGGGCAGTGGGGGCCACAGATCGTCGAACCGCTGCCAATTGAGGGCGGTGGTATCATTTTGCCTAGTAGTGTCAGAATTAAAATGATACTACCTCCTTCAACTGGCAGCCGTTTGGCGATCCGTGGCCCCACTGCCCTCTCAATCCCTGGGGGCATAGCTCCCATCTCCATCTAGAGGCATACACTAACTACATGTCTCAACAACCCCAGGGATTGAGAGGGTGGTGGGGGCCACAGATCGTCGATCGGCGGCCAGTTGAGGGAGGTGGTATCATTTTAATTCCGACACCACTACTGGGGTGGGGGGGGGGGGGTCGGGTCATGATTGAAGTGTAAGCTGTGTTAAGTTTTAGTAGAGAAGAGCATGATCCAGACCATTAGCTACGGTGTGCCGCCTACAATACTGGACCACTGGTCTAAACGTTAGCTGCTGTGTGCCGCCTACACTTAGAACAGATTGCACTCCCCCCTGCGTAGCTATTTGTTAGATGACTGGTTTACTGTGTGTATGTGGCTGATTTAGGCATTATCATTTTGCAAAGTTTGATTTAGTTAGGCTGTGATTAATAGATTTTCCTAGTCTAAGTTATGCTTTATGTCAATTTATGTATATGTGATTTCGTAGTCTGTGATGATAGCATTGGACAAATATTGGTTGAGTATTTTTAGTAGTAGATTTATAAATTGTATTTGTATTTGCGAGGTGGTTGTGATGGGGGGGGGGGAGGGCATGGGCCAAAACCGATAGCTGCGGTGTGCTGCCTACAGTCATGGGTCACAGCTCCGAACGTTAGCTGTGGTGTGCTGCCTACACTCAGAGAAGCTTGCACCCTTCCCTGTTGTTGCTTGCCCAATTTCATCTAGAGCTTTGTAATAGCCACAATTTATTTGTTGGCTGTTGGTTGGTACTCGTCTCTAGTCGAAGTTGTACATTATGTCTTTGAAGTATTTGTCTATTTCGATTTTGAGTCTCTATGTTCTTGGCATTTACAATACTGGCTGGCAGGGAGTTCCATGGGGATGATTACTCTGTTAGAAAAGAAGTGTTTGTGCGAGTGTCTTTGCTAAACTGCTGCTTATGTAGCTTGCATGTGTGGCCGCATGTGGATTCCACCTGGGACTTCCTTAGTAGCTTACTTGCTTCAATGTTGTAATAGCCATGGAGTATTTTGTATGTCTCTATGAGATCGCCTCTGAATCGTCTATATTTTAGAGACATCAGTCCAAGCGATGTTATTATACTTATACTTATCATATACTACCTTGATAGGCCACTTAGCCTGTAGGTAGATAATACAGTAAATGCATTGCACCGTATAAGTTTCTAAGATAGGCAATGTTTACTGCAGAGCACCTGTTATGCATAGGTTCTTGTATATACCAAAAGGTAGTCCAATATATATCTAATTGGTTTTTAAAGCTATTTAAGCTTGGGGAATTTATGACAGTTTCAGGTAACCCATTCCAGTTGTTGGTGATACGAGTTGAAAAGAAATGCTGTCTTATGGTTTTATTTGCCCGCTTTTTGGAAAATTTCAGGCTATGACCACGGGTTTTGGCTTTGTTATCTAATTCAAGATACTGGCTTTGAATATTATAAATATTATGTAGATGTTTGTATTATTCAATCATATCCCCCCTTGCACGTCGATAGTATAATGATTGGAGCTTCAAATGTTTAAGTCTATCAGGATAGCTGCGAGATCTTAAATAAGGCACCATTTTTGTTGCTTTTCTTTGTACAGATTCGGGGGTTTCACAATCTTTAATGAACATTGGGCACCATGCGCCATTGCCATATTCCAGGATCGGCCTTATAAGCGAAGTGTGCAATTTTACTAACGTTGGTCAATCCAAATAGGTATAAGATCATCTGATTAATCCTAAAATTTTGTTAGCCTTATTTTCCTGTGTCTTACAATGTTCACTAAATTTCAGCTGATTATCAATGTTAATACCGAGATCCTTAGCGACAATATCTTCATTTAGTTTGACTTGTGTACCCCCTTTGTTTGCATAATATGGATACTTCTTGTTATTTGATCCTAAATGCATTACACTACACTTTTCTGGATTTAAAAGAATTTGCCATGTGCAACACCAATCTTCTATATTGTTCAGATCATCTTGAATTTCTGATGCATCTGTTATTGAGTGTATTTCTCTATGAATTTTTGTATCATCTGCAAACATGTGAATGGGTGAGTTTATATTTTCATGCAGGTCATTTACATAACAAATGAAAAGAAGTGGGCCCAGAACACTACCCTGAGGGACCCCACTGAGAACTTACGCTACTTTAGAGTGTGTACCATTTACTACCACTAGTTGTTTTCTATTACATAAGAACCCTCTTATCCAATTTAAGACCATTCCCTGAATACCATATTTCTCAAGTTTGAGTAGAAGTCGCTCGCGTGGTACAGTGTCGAATGCCTTAGCAAAATCTAAATAGAGAGCATCAATCTGCCCGTTATGATCTAAGACATCTGTCCAACTATCTATAATGGAAATGAGTTGTGTGACACATGAGCGTCCCCTAATAAATCCATGCTGGTCTTTAGTTATCAGATTGTTAGTTTCCAAATGGGTTACTAAATGGTCTTTTATTAGAGATTCCAGTATTTTACACACAACTGATGTCAGACTAATAGGACGATAATTGTTTGCGGAATGACTATCACCTTTTTAAAAATAAACGTGATACATGAGCCAGTTTCCAAAGTGATGGTAAATTTCCCTGCTTCAGCGAGTTTCTAAAGAGGTGAAGAAGGGGGTAGGCTATGAGGCTGTTTAGTTCTTTCAA
Organism: Chaetoderma sp. LZ-2023a; assembly: GCA_034401795.1. Taxonomy (NCBI): domain Eukaryota; kingdom Metazoa; phylum Mollusca; class Caudofoveata; order Chaetodermatida; family Chaetodermatidae; genus Chaetoderma; species Chaetoderma sp. LZ-2023a. Next base: position 82,637,825 of record CM067370.1, on the reverse strand, counting down.
AATACGTGGATATATCCCATCAGGGCCAGCAGATTTATTCGTATTGATACCTTCCAATTTTTTTTAACACCATGTCTTCTGCAATTAAGATCTCATTTAGAATTGTGGAATATTGTCTGTAGCTAAAGCTGGGCAGATGGGACATATCCTCGTGTGTAAAGACTGAAGTAAAAAATGTATTTAAGACATCCGCTTTTTCAGAATCTGAATTTGTAAGGATTCCATTTGGTTACTTTAGGTCACATACAGAATTTTTTGTTTTCAGTTTAGATTTAGCATAATGAAAGAAAGCTTTCGGGTTACATTTGGATTCGGTTGCTATTTTTTGTTCAAAATTTCGCTTTGCTTTCCTACATTCCTTTTTTGTATGATTTCTGATTTTTTGGTAATACAAATAGTCAGTATTGTCACGTGATTTTTTCCATTTTTGAAAGGCAAGTCTCTTCTGTTTTAGAGTTTCAAAGACAGTTTTGGTTAGGTAAATTGATTTTTTTCTTGCATTAATTTTAGATATTGGAACAAATGTATCAGTTAGCCTTTTAATTTCATTCAATATTTCACACCAATCATGCTCAATGTCACCAGATAATTTAGATGTCCAGTCAATATTTGCAGCATCTGCACGCATACCATCATAATCACCTCTATTGAAAATGTAGTGAGGGCTTTGCAAGATGGTATTTATATAACAATTGAAAGTAAAGCTTATGCTTGCATGGTGGCTCTTTCCTATAGGTGCACTTATGATTATATTTTCTACCATATTCTCCTCATTTGATATTATAAGATCTAATGTATTTGCTGTTTGATTGCCTCTAAAGTGAGTTGGCTCTTTTACATGCTGATGCCAGTATAAATCTTTAATTGATTCAAGAAAGTTTGATGCAGAGCAAAGCTGAATATTTGATGATTCAATGGTCCAGCCAATTTGACTATAATTGAAGTCACCCATTATCAGAAGATGGCTAGATTTTAAGTCAGCTACATTTCTTAATAAGTCTATTAAACAGGAATGGTTTTCATGTTTACAGTTGGGCGACCTATATACACATCCAATAATAAGACAGTCTTTGTTCTCCAGCTTAATTTGACACCATTTAGACTCGGCAAATTTATCATCCCCAAGTATATGAATAGGGCTAGCTTTTAAAACCTTTTTTTTATATATAAAGCTACCCCCCTACGAGATGTAGTGGTGATTTCACTAATGTTTGTAAATAAGTCATACTGTTCCAGTGCAAATTCTCTATCTTGAGGGTCTAGTTATTCTCTGTCCTTGTACTGGAGTTCCTTAAGTTGTGGGACAAGCCTCGTTGCTCTCCGCTGTACGCCCTCTAGTTTCTTTGACTGTCTCATTAGGTCAGGTGGCCATACAGTATTGCAATATTCCAGGATTGGTCGGACTAGGGTCTTGAATAATGTAGTGAACATGGTTTGGTCCATATATGTGAATGTTCTTTTGATCACCCCAAGTATTCTATTCGCTTTTGTAATAATTGTATTGATGTGGGTGTCAAAGGATAGCGTGTCGTCAATGTATACACCAAGGTCCTTTTCACTTCCAGTAATCGCTATTAGTGGATGAGTGTCGGTGTTGGTCATGAGGTACTGCTTCCGGGGGTTGCTCTTCCCAAGATGTAGTACATGAATCTTAGTAGAATTGAAACGCAGCTGCCAATCTGTTGACCATTTACAAGTTTTATCTATGTTATTTTGTAAATTAGCATCGTTTGGGTTTTCGATAAGCTTAGTATCATCTGCGAAAATCTTACACATACAGGTGACTACGTCCAGCAGGTCATTTATAAATATAAGGAATAGTACTGGGCCGTGGACGGTTCCTTGGGGGACACTGCTCATCACATCTTTCCAGTCCGATTTGGCATTATTAGCTTGAACATGTTGCTTACGATTGGCCAAAAAGCTTCCAACCCATGTGATTATTTGCTTTCCAATACCATAAGCTCTGAGTTTATTTAACAGTCTTGCATGTGGAACAGTGTTAAATGCCTTTTTAAAGTCCAGGTATATAATGTCCACTGGTTCGTTTCTGTCTAACATATCCGTTATTATTTGCCATCTGGCTATAGTCAGCTGTACAGAAACTCCACTGCCACGTAATCCAATCAGAGGATCTAGTATATGTCTAGGAAACGAATGGTTAAATTCACGATCGTATTATCATCACGTCATCATCTTCGATACAAATACTCAAAGAGCTCATCAACTGTTCTAAAATATTTTCTATGTAACCGATATCTTTCACATATTATAGCCAAGATACCATACTAATGTTTGGGAGTAAATAAACAATGTAAATACATCCCTCTCGCTCCGGGTGAATTTCCAAATATTCCAATTAGTTCTTCACAGGGTTTTTTATCGTTTCACTTCAGCTTCCCATCCGTTTTTTTACTCCAATAGTTTTATAAACATTTCTTATGAAAAGATCATCAAACGCTTCCAACTGTTCTTGAGCCATCTTCCTGCTGCTTCTTCTTCCTCTTCTTCCTAGGCTTCAAGGTACTCAGATATAACTTGACCTCTTTCTCCGCCTTGTTTATCAGAACCTAACCTCACAATGCTTCACTTCTCCACGGGCAGCTTCAGCACCTAGATCCAAGGCAGCTGAAACCGCATCCACGTTATTCTTCACTTTAAGTATGTACTGATCAAATTTAAATACCATTACGAGTGGGTAAATATTCAGAATTCAGCTCTGGCTGCCAAAATCTGCGAATTCAATTTCACTCGATGCTGGAGTTGAACGTTCCTCTAATTCAGATAAGATTTTACAAAACTCATAAAACTCACCTCCTATCAAATAAACACCACGTTTCATAGGATAACCTTGTGGATGAAATACTTTAAAATCTACACATCTTTCACCATTAATCTTAACTACTCTGACATAATGATTATTCGATAATTCAAAATGACATTGTGAACTAATCATATATTTTTAATAATTTCCTGCTCTTGCCATGCTGACTAAAATATTTAATAGGACTAGGCTTTTATATACTTTCCAACACTGTTACTTGCTTTCTTTAGACAATGATCTCAGCTCTTATCTCAAAATCTCATCATGGATTTTCCTCTCAAATCCTCTGTGACTGGACCCGATGATGTCAGCAATTCCTGTGTAGCTTCCACTCTCCACATCATCTATGCAACAGGGGAAATGTCATCATATTCCAATCTCATAACCCACTTCCGGCGTCTATATAGCCATATAAATAGTAAACCGGAAGTGACGACGTCATCACTTCTGGTGCAGCTTGCCTCACTTCCGGACTCTATAGAGTGATATACAAAGCTAAAGTTCGGAAATGATATTAATGAGGTACCCCGCCAACCTCGGCCTCACGCAGGTAGCTACCAAACACTCCCGAGAAGCCAACACCAGCTCTCCTTTCCGAGAAGACCCAGAGCTAGAAACCCCACCCAAGTTCACAGATGAGATCGACAGGTTTCTTGATGTTATAATCCAGGAAATGAGGGGCATACCCCCAGGATATGTGAAGGTTCCATGTGCAATCCAGAACTATCTGCGGGGATGGGAACTTCATGGACATGGGGGAAAAGATCTAACAGCTTTCCTAGATAAAAACCTGGACAAGATCGAGAGGATGTTGGTGGAATAGGTCCTCGACCTGAAGGGGGTGAAGTTCTGCCTGGCTCTCAAGATTGCCCTCCCCAAGGAGAAGAATGACGGGGCAGAGATAACCACAGATCCCCTGTTCTGGTCTAAGCAGCATGTCATCCTGAAGGCAAGCGATATTAGCGAGGCTGTGAATGAGGGCAACGCCAAGGTGCTGCAAGGCCTTGAGAACTACACCCGTGAGGGGTCTGGCTGGGCAGTCGACCAAGTTGATGCATTGTACCTCAACATCACAAGATATCAACCACTACACATGGGTTACATTTCATGAAAGCATTATTAGGCCATTGTTCTATCATTATGGTGGGGGTAAGAGAGACGAATACGCACCATAAATGTCCTTCCCGCAAGGGCAGGGCAGATCTATATATCATGTCCAGACATTTTAACGGAATTCAGTGGGAGTATGTGTCTCGCCCGTCACCAGGTCCTATGGAACTAACCATTTTACCTCTCATTAGGTTTATACACAAGTTGCCCAGTTTTGCACTGCGGTGCGGGAGGATTGTTCAGTAAATAAAATAATAATTAATACATGTTTTTGCAGTGCTTTCCTACATTGGCTTAAAGTGCTAACTACTAAGTATCCGAAGATACGCATGGAGGTGTATGTGACACCACACCCTGGCCATCACTGCTCGGAAACCCCAATAGTTTCCCAGAGTCGGATCAGCCCATGGTGCGGATAGGGACATCCAAACAATTAAGAAGCCACAAGGCTGAGTGGAGCACGAAGAGAGACAAAATCTTACTTATGAGTCTTACCGGAGTGCGGGGCTAGATTATCGCACTACCGGAAGAGAAGAATAATATACTACACAGTATGTAATGAAGACAGTGTCTCTAATCGTTTTGAACCTATCCTATCGAGCTGAATAGAAAAGGTTAGTCGGTAGCATGCCGGGCTAAACTGAGTTTAGACGGAGGTTGCCAGAGCCAAATGAAGATACAAAACAAAGCTTCATGGTGCTGGGTACGTCAACCAGCTCTGAAGACGCACCGGGCAGAGTTTACTTGCTGCGGTCGAAAGTCGAAAGAACCGACACGATGTGTGCAGCGGCGATTGAAATAACACTTTTAGGCGTGGCCGGCAGATCCGGCGAGTCATCCATCAAAGAACATCCTGCATCTACATCTGTAGACTCACATATTCAGGCCGTAAAGGCCACACCGCAAATTTGTGTTCCGAAGGAGATGTTGATATTCGTGAATGGTAAATAGAAAGTTCCAAATTGCTCCCGTAAGTAGGGAGTCTACAAAATTGCTTTTACTGCAGTGGGTTGGCTACTGGTAGCTACGGGAACGCGACGTAAACTGAAGTCATATGCGTAATATCTGTCGATAGTAGCTAGTACAGGTCCAACCTGTTCGGCCACAGGCCGAGGATGCTCTCAATCACTGGATCACTTCTCCTTTTATACTTCTCGTGACGTCACAGGCACAGGCTCTATCCAATCATCATTCGAGCAACAGCCAATCAGCGCGCAGCTAATAATAGCGCAGTCGAACGTTCTAGAACGTTCTAGAAGTTTTGCGTTCATGTGGTTATGACATCACGGCACTATTTTGAAGATAATCATGAAGAGTTTTCCCTGGATAACTCAGCCATTTCTCAACCGATTTTGAAATGGTTTACAGATTTAGAAAGCCCGTTGAATTCTGGTCGTGATTCATGCCAGATTTAACGGAAACAGGCAATCAATAAGGATTACAGCGTACCATCTCGGTACACTAAAAGCGCCATCCTATCTAGGTCGTAACTACGTGCTCCATATAAACAGCGTCCTGGCGCGCCCATGCACATCATGCGCTTTAACGAACTTAGTCGTTTTCGACACGCTATCTCTCCCATAGGCCTATATACGCTTATAGCTCTACCCAGAGGGGCGTGTTCAGGAAACGAATCCAGGACGGGCGGTGCATACACAGCTTAGCTGGTATGGCCGGTATCCGGCCAGTCGATCCGAACTACACCACCCCTTCCTAGTTTGACATCCGTGGCAAACGATCGCGCATGGTGAATCGACGCATGGACGTACACTAGGCGGGAATTATAGACTTCCTGGGTACGCACGTGGCCGGAGAGGAGTAGTGACACATTAGACTCATATTTAAGAGACAGAGAACATAGGGGTGCCAAGAGGAGGGGGAGGCATACTTTTAGTTTTTCAATTTTTGACCTGGAATTGTTTTTCCAGGCCTTTCTTTTTTTGTTTTGTATTATTACTAATATTACGGTGCATGCTATAACGTTATCTAGTATATGATTCTAAACAATAGCTCGCGTTCCCTTTGAGTGTGAATAATCATGATCTCTGCAGAGGGCACCCAAGCTCCAACGTACCACAATTTAAGTTTGTATATATATAAAAATATAATAAAACAAAAAGACAAGGTATAAATATATATATATATATATATATATATATATATATATATATATATATATATAGACCATGTAACATACCCTTACGAGGTATTTATTTATTAATCACACCGAATTACTTGCGCACCCCGGGTAAATAAAGGGGTACGCAACATGTATCACTTAGTATTATCATTATAAATATCTATTTGCGGCCCATTATTGTGGGTTCACAACGGTCAGCTCTCGCTGGCCCATATCCATCCTGACATCTAAGACAGGAAGAAAAATAAGATATTTAATAATAATAACTTAAAAACTGGTTTATCAGGCAGCCTCAGCGTAGCTGAGACTGCATGATGGGATTGTGACGTTATTGCACTGCAGGATGTTGTATTCTTTTTACGTCGCACACGACGTTCTTACATCCTAAGGACGGGATTCAATTGATCTAACATATATAAAAGGAGAAAAGTATTAAAAAAATAAAGTAATAATTAATACATTTCCACGAATCGCCTATTGATATTTCTGCTGAATAACATATCACACCGCTGCAGCAAAATTTCCCCATTGAGTCTGGGTCCCGCGACTGACGGTGGTGGGTCGCGGTGGATGCACTGTCATTGTTGAAATGCTTTCATTATTATCATTATTGGCACTGTCTGAAATATCCGAAGTGATGGTGGCGGAAATATGCGCGTCCATTATGTCTCTCACAGTTACTGCTGGTTCGAATATATCCATCCGTATATCAGCAGCGGTACTAGTGGTTGCCAATGTTGCTGGTGCGGTCGTGTTGGTCACTGTCATGGTGACGGTTGTAGTTGTCGTGGTGGTCGCTGTTGCTGTTGTGGTGATGGCGGCGAGCTGTACCGTAGGCGGGAGACAACATCTTCCGAAACTTAGCATACTTTAGTAGACGACTCACGGTGATGTTAGGCACAGCCTGGATATCATGTGTGTGCGTGATCCGTCTCTTCCCCGCATATGAACGTTCCGGCGTGGTTCCCTTTCTGATTGCGGGGTCAGAAAGGCAAGGAAGCAGATGCTGAATAACACGGGTCGGAGATACACTAATTTGTCACAGGCTGCGACGGTCATGGTCCTTCGTCTATGGTAAGTTCGGGTGGAGATGGAGACTGCGGGTAACTTGGAATGTCTATTTCCGCAGGTGTCGTAATTACCACTGAAATCGGTTGACTGGCTAACACTGTCTGAGACTACGGTGGCGGGTGTGGTGACCATAGCTGGATGGCTAATAACGGATGCGGGTGCTGCCGAACTGGATTCTGCGGGAGACTTTCGCTTCCTACTCTGCTTCAGGACCAGTGTGGAGGAAGTAATTGGTAACGGCATAACACTTTCAGACATGGCCGCGGGCAGGATTTTTCGTCTGGCTGTCGGTACGTTGCTTACTGTAGCCGCGGGAAGACGATAGCTAACGGGATATCTACGAGTAGTGTTCTTCGTACAGGCCATTTTCTCGGTCGGGAGCACTTTAACCGGGAGCCGAGATTCGAAGCGGGTGGCTAAAACGGCACGATCCTCGTTCTCTTCCCCATGAACTAACGTCACTTCCAACACATGGTGACGATAACGGAGCGCGTGTGTCACCCTGTAGCAAGTAGCGGTGTAGAGATACTGGCACGTCACACAAAAGGGTGACTGGAAAAGATGATCCTTATTAACATGAAGGGTGTGGTCGGATTTTCTAGTGAAAGTTCTGGTACATGGCTCTCCACTAGCTAACAACGAGTTACACGGGAACCGTTTTGGAACTGGTACCGATTCTTCTTCTTCGGAATCCGACAATGCTAAATCTTTAAGGAGTGACATCTTGTTCCCGCATGGTAGTTAGTTCCGGGAACTTTATTCAAAACCTAATCCCCTATCTCTTCATGGTTTATGACTTTCCAGGCCGAATATTTAATAACGAAATAATAATAAGAATAACAGCAGAATTTGGTTTGCGATACGAAAGAAGCCTAATGCTATGTTCTTCCCTGGTCTCGAGTTATGACGGGAAGACAAAGTTTCAGAGCGTTCTTCCTCCTTTTATACTATTTGGTGACTTCACAGGTGGCGGATGACCACACCCAAAAGTCTTAACAGGTGATTCGGTCATTCTTATGTAAATGTTTCGTCGTTTTCCGGCCTGGACGTCATAGGATTAATTCCTCCCATATAAAGGGAGTACTTTTAATTACAGGAAGAATGGCTCATTAAACTTGTCTTTATTTCGCACATTTAACAGCCTCCGATCAACATAAAAACGTGGTACTACTTTTTCTGTGCGGAGCCTCGCCTTTTAATTAGCATGAGGCGGTTTTCCAGGTTGGATGCTTATAAACTTGCCTATTTAAATTTTAGGCTGGAGTGCCCGATGGGGTGTGTGGAAGCCAGGTGACGTCAGCGGTAATCCCCCCCCCCCCCCCCCCCCCCCACCCCCCACCCCCCCCCCCCCCCCCCCGACTCACCCTCGCCACTCCTCCATCATGCTGTGGTAGTCGCGTCTTTGGGCAGCTCTTTTGTTTAAAGCGTTTACTCCTACTTACTGGAAATAGCAGTAAATGTCATGTGGCTCCAAAAAGCATGTGGTTGATCGGAAACGTTTATGCTGTCTATGGCGATGGCCAAAATGCTGTTGATGATGTGTGGTCTATTGTAGAGGTGAGAGATAGAAATATATATGTTACATCAAGATCTTTATAATGTCCCGTATTTGCACGAGTTCTTGAACATGCGTCTTGGTAGGTGTCTGTAATAGGTAGTTCTCAGCCCGTGTCGATTATAGACTGGAATGCAAGGAAGAAAATTTTTGAAATTCTCTGTAATTTTACTGTCAGATTTTTGATGCAGCTTTACGGCCCGTGCGCTAATGATTTGTAGCACGGTAGAGCAGTTATACTCTTAATAAAAAATTTAACAGTAAAGTTGTAAGTAATTTTGATGTGTGGTTTAAACAGTTCTATTCATGTGGTAGATCAACATTACTGACCCCATCAAGATAGCTGTGTTTTCCGAGCGGGAGGGCTGACCAAGCATTCTCATCAATGGGTAGAACTAGCTCCTGTCCCGGCCTAGACCAAACCTATTAGTACCATTTTAATAATGGTTAAATTACAGTACAACTCGCAAAAATGTGTGACACAATTATTACAATTACAATGCCATCGTTCGGAGATCGTGAATACAGTCAACCTGAGTGTCTGTGTTTCTGTCATGTTGGTGATTTGAATCTGATACGCGTGACTGGTTTTCTGTGGATGGTACTTGCCCTGTGGTGAAGGTGACATGTTTATGGCCGCCAGGTGCGGAAGGTGGGAGGGAGAGGCGGCGTGAATGTCAACTTTGTCGAACCCTGAGGATATTTCACTCTGTAATGGCTGAGCCCGTGGGCGGGACAGGGTTACTTTAGAGCGCAGATGACCTGTCGGATGCTGTCGTAACTTTGATCAATCCATTGTCGAGTTCAACTTTTCGGTAGCAAAATCCTACTCGTGACTAGTGACAATGCGGGCATCTTGCTCTCTTAATAATATTGACTGTTATTATGTGTAGATGAGGTTTTCTGTGGATGGTACTTGCGCTGTGGTAAAGGTGACACATTTATGGCCGCCGGGTGCGGGAGGTGGGAGGGAGAGGAGGCGTGAATGTCAACTTTATCGAACCCTGTAATGGCCGAGCCTGTGGGCGGGACAGAGTTACTTTAGAGTGAAGATGACCTGTTGGATGCTGTCGTAACTTTGATCAATCCATTGTCGAATTCAACATTTCGGTAGCAAAATCCTATTCGTGACTAATGACAATGCTGGCATCTAGCTCTCTTAACAATATTGACTGTTATTACGTGTAGATGAAGTATGTAGTTTAGCTGTTCACGTACGACGTTGGGAAAAAGGGAACAGGGAGGAACGTTGGACAAATGTCCACCCGTGGTGTGTACTGTAGATGGCTGTAGTGTATTCTTGATATCCATATGATCAGTTCTCCCGTAACTGGATAAGAAGGTGTGTGCGGGAGATTAATTGGTTGTGGTTTGTTGATGATAATGCTGTTGTCGGGATGTCCGGGCTGCTGTATGACGCCAATGTTATAAGCGAGGTGGGCGCATTCCAGTTTTCCACACTGGTGAATGCCAAGTCTGTTGTTATTTGCGGGAGATGTAGTTTGCAGGAGGTATTACTTCTCCCACAATTTGTGCGGGAGGGATTTGTTGCGGGAATATTTATGTCTCTACCGGTAATTAATTAATACCGGTAGGTGCTGCTAAATGCTGTTGTTGCCGATGTTGAATGTCTCCGTTATGCTGAGTATAACTGAGCAAGTCTGTGATGTATGCGCAATGATGAATTGACGCATCCTCTCTTGAAGGCAGATGTGTTCTTGTAGGTGTTGATGTTCTGTCCATTGTGTGATGTTCTGACTGCTCACGGGGGAGTATGGTAGGCCTATTGGATGGGGCGGCCTTTGGATAGGGGGATGTGGTCATCTCCCGTTACATGACGGTTGGTATCCTGTCGTAATTTTTAGACACGGGGAAAATTCGAGCCGAGAGTCTGCTGAACAGGCTGCTTCCCTGCCCACCATGGGAGGTAATGTTGGTCGGTGCGGTGCGGGATGCCACCTCCTCTGTTGCAGCAGCCTCTCTCATATCTGAAGATTGATGGTCAACAGACGACGAGTGGAGTGTGAAATGGACTGGGCTGGTGATGTTCGAACTTGGTGTGTAGATAAGGCACACCAGTTGGATTTGGGGTGTTGGTGCGGCGATGGATATGGGTGCCACTTGGGAGGGACTTGATCCAGCATTTTCGGAAGGTGGTCGGGTACACCTTGTTGTACGGTTCTGTGGTTCTAGACATGCCAAGGCTTCATCCAGCCTCTTCACTTCCATGCTATTCACCACATGTTCCACCCCACAGGAAGCATGGCTTGGGTCAGCCTCAGCTTCCTCTTGTGGTAACTCTATGATGGGGGCATAGCATGAAGTGGGTGGAAATGGGAAGAGATCGGAGGACCAACTGGACAAAACAAACACAAGGTTCTTCAGATACGACTTCCCAGATCGAGTAGACCCGTGCTGAGGAGGGAGAGGGCGAGTACGTATCTCCTCATCGTCGTCAGCGTTAGCTGCCTGTTCATCCACGTTCTGGCTTGGTAGAACTGGGGCTGAACTAGCACCGTGGTGCTCTGCGCTAACCATGGGAATACTAATCTCCGTAGAAATATATGTCTGGTTACCAGTGTCACCAGAAACGCCCAGTCCTAGCTCTATGCTGTGTCGTCACTGACACAAGGTTTAAGCCGATCGAAGTGGATGACTGAGGTCAGGCCATCCGATGCACGGATACGGTAGGTCACGTCTGACATCTTACCTACTACCACATAGGGGCCTTTCCACTGGTAACCCAGTTTACTTGGCACGTTTGCAGACCATCGTGAATCGTGTACCCAAACCATTCTTCCTGCTTCATATGGATCTCCATGCACTCTCCGGTCATGCCATGTCTTTTGCCGCCGGTGTGCAGTGGATAGTTTTTCTCTCACTAACTCATGGGCTTGTTCTATCCTTTGCCGCAAGAGTTCGACATAAAGAGATGGTGAATTTTTCTCTCCTGGTGTTCGTAGCATGGCCAGATCCAGGGGTAAGGCTAATTCACGGCCTAACATTAACCGAGCAGGGGTGTAGCCTGTGCTGTAATGTTCCGAAATGCGGTAAGCCATGAGCACATACGGGAGCCATAGGTCTCTACAATCAAGGCGTGTTTCCTTGGTAAGCATCTCCGTGAGAGTTCTGCTGAAGCTCTCTACCATCCCATCGCTCTGGAGGTGGTACGGAGTTGTCCTTGTTTTGACGATATGGAATAATTTGCAGAGCTCTGAAATGAGCCGGCTCTCAAAATTACTTCCTTGATCAGAGTGAAACTCATAAGGCATACCAGAGCGGCAGAACACATTGCTGGCCAAGACCTCCACTATGGTGGATGCCTCTTGGTCCGGGAAAGCAAATGCTTCTACCCAATTCATAAAATAATCTTGTAACACACGGATGTATTTATTTCCATCATCCATCGTATTCAAGGGTCCGAGCACGTCGATAGCCACTCGCTCCCACAGTGCACCAACAATCTTAATTTGAGATGGTGCGATATGGTTTTGGTCAACAGTGCGTTTTTGGCATGGGATACATTTGGCAACCCATGCCTTGACACTATCGCGAATCCCGATCCAGTGGAATCTCAGTTTGATATGGGCAACAGTCCTTTCCACGGCTAGATGTCCGGCATTGTCATGTAGTTGTTTTAATATAAGTTCTCGATAACTTTCCGGTACTACCAAACGGTCATTAATGTACAGAATCTTATTTATTAATCAACATTCTTTGAACCGTTGGTAATAATATTTAGCCATGGTGGATAGAGGTGTTACCAATTCCTTAGGAGGATGTACCCCCTCCTGAATCTACGCGTATATATTCCGTGTCTGCACGTCTGTTGTTTGGTGGTGTGCGATTTTCTCCGGATTCCACTCTGCACACCTCAATTCGGGGAACTCCGGAGATGGCTGTGTTGACTGTGTCACGGTGTCGGCCTCTTCATGTTCAGCCTTCCTGCCGATTCTGCTAAGGGCGTCGGCATTTCCATGCAATTTACCGGGATGGTGAACAATGTTAAAGTTATAGGCCTGCAGGGATTCCTAGCATCTCGCTACCTCGCCCTCCGGATTTTTTAAGCTCCTGAGCCACCGTAGTGAGGCATGGTCGGTACGGAATATAAAAGAGCGCCCGTACAGAAAGTGCTTGTAATACTTGACGAAATGGACCACCGCCAATAATTCTCACTTGGTGGTCGCGTATCTTCTCTCCATTTTATTCAGAGTACGCGAACCATAACCCAACACCTGCTCCATTCCATCATCGGTGACCTGAGATAGAACTGTGCCTATAGCGAAAGCTGACGCGTCAGTGTCTAAGATGAAATCAAGGTTTGGATTGGGATGAGCAAGAATTGGGGCGGTCGTCAAGAGTTCCTTCAGTGCCCCGAAGGAGCCTTCACACTCACTCATCCACTCAAATGGTTGATCTTTCTCGGTGATCTTGTAGAGGGGTGAAGCAATCTTGCTGAAATATCGGATGTAATGGCGATAGTACTGGCATAGGCCAAGGAAACTCTGTGTCTCTGTAACTGAAGAGCACCGAGGCCACTCTGCGACTGTCTTAGTTTTCGATGGCTGTGTAGCCACTCCATCACAGGATATGACGTGTCCCAGGAACTCAACACTCTATCTGAAGAGATGCCATTTCTTCGGTTTGAGTTTCAAATTGGCTGTGTGGAATCGGGAAAGCACGGTGTCCAAATTTGTCAAAGTTTGCTCAAACATAGGTCCAAAGACTATTACGTCATCAATGTAACAGAGACAGATTTCCCATTGCAGGGTGGTTAATACCTGCTCAATGAGTCATTCAAAAGTTCCGGGAGCATTGCACAACCCGTAGGGCATCTTGCGGAATTGGAAAAGGCCGTCCCTACAAACGAATGCTGTCTTTTCCATACCAGCTTCATCCAAGGCTACTTGCCAGTAACCGCTAGCTAAATCAAGGGTACAAAACCACTTGGCTCCGGACAAGGAATCCAAGGTCTGATCTATCTGAGGTAATGGATAAGCGTCTTTAATGCTAAGATCATTAAGGCGGCAGTAGTCAATACAAAACCGCAAGGTTCCGTCCTCCTTGCCTGCTAGCACTATAGAACTAGCCCATGGAGATGCTGAGTGTTCAATAATACCAGTCTGCAACATGTCATTTACTTGTTGGTGTGCGTCCGCTTCTTTGTGAATGGGAAGACATCGTACCGGTTGTCGTACAGTGCGATTATTGCCTGTATCAACGGAGTGTCGTACGAGATGAGTCTCTCTGAGATCCATATCTCCGGAGGAAAAACCATCACAGTATTTATGTAGTAGTTTCCAAATTTCTCGTTTTTGTGATTGCAGTAATCCAACGGTGGAGCGTAGATACAAATCGTGTAAATGTTCAGGTAGATCATCAGTCATTTGCGGTGTTGTGTCAGAAAGTGCAGGTGATTCCAGTGAGATTTTGTTCACCAAATGGCCGCAGCGTACTCCTGGTTCTAGAGTGATGGGATCTGCGGTACAATTGAACACTCTAAAAGGTTGGGTTTTTTTTAATTAGTAGTGTCCACTATTATGCGGGGACTTGCGCATTGTGAGGTGATCATATAATTAGGGTCGGGTTCCAGCATGGCGATGTGTGTGTTGCTTCCTAACTGTGTGGTAGCCCATAAGATCTGTTCCTGTCCCGGCTCAACTGTGACGGTACTTGATAATATTACAGCACACGTATCGTACAATGACGATGCTGGTCCGAGAGTGATTCGTCGGCCGTGTATGTCGAGTTCCTGTTGTCTGCAGTGTGTGATGGCTTCGCTGGCGCTGAGGAAATCAGAGCCAAGTAGGGAATCGTTATGAATAGAGGCGATGACAACTCTCTGAATGAATTGCATTTCCTCTATTTGGATAATTAAATTAACTACACCGGCTATGGGTACATCTGCTCCCGCAGCCATCTGTAGGCAAATATTTGTAGGCTTAAGGGGAGGCTTTTTATGAGGTGGGATGCTCTCATATAAGCACTGGTTAAATACTGTGATAGAAGCACCGGTGTCGGTGGTGGCACTGGTGGAAACGCCACTAAACAGACAGGCACATTTGTATATTACTTTGCGATGTACCTGCAGAAGAGTTTCCAATGCTGCTGTCTGTGATAATGGCATTGGAGCAGCATCACTCTGTATGTATTCCGACTGTTTCCGTATTGCTTCTCGTAAGGTTGTAGGCGGCTGAGTGAGGAAAGGACCAGTTCGCCGTCGCCGCTGGTGTGAAGACTGCGGTGAAGACGGAGCTGGGGGTAGCAATTGTGGTGGTGATGTTGTTTCCGTGTAGGCAGTATTAGTATAGATGGTGGCGCGTACGGGATGACAGATAAGCTCTACCTGTGCAAGCCATTTCCTACAATGCTTTATAGGATGCTTTGGTGAAGCACAGAATAAACAATGACCTTGCCAAGAACGTGCGTTTCTCCGTCTGTGTCGGCGCTTGCGAATCCATGAGGCGGAGTGAATTGTCTCTCCCGAATCACTGCTGTCTTTGGATGTGGAAGATGATGCTGGCTGGGGTGGTGTTCTGCATTCCACCAGAGGGCACCGAGAATCCAGTGTCTTGGTGACGGGACGTGGTGCTTTCAAAAACGTTGTCTCAGCGGAGGTACTACAACCTACTACTGCCGTTTTACATAGGAAAGAAGGCTTATCGTGTGCGGAAAAAGACGGGGATGTCCTTGCTGCAGATGGGGGAGGCAACGTAGGCACTGACATATGTGAAGCCATACATTTTAGTGTTGATGTGAAAGCTGATTTCTGTGGATGATGGTTATTCACTGAACGTTGTTGCGTGAAAGCCGCAGTTGAGCCGGGAGAAGGATACGGGCACCGAAGTGGCCCCTTGTGATTTGGTACCCTTAGGAGTTTGACTATTTCTCTGATTGCGGTGTGCTGCGGTCTGGAGCAGGCATTGTAGAGGGAAGTCGGTTAGGACACCGCTCCCTCCAATGTCCTGGCTGACCGCATCCGAAACAGGTGTTTGGTGGCGGTGCGGTGCTGGTAGTGTTTGCTGTTCTAAACTGTGTGGTAGCGAGGTTGGTGCTGAGTGTTGTAAGTAAGTTGGTGAGTGCGGATATTTGCTTATTAATCTCTTCTATTCACTCTCTCATGTTGCCATTGTTGTTGTTGTTTCGCTGGTTCCCGCGCCCAGGGGCTCTGTTGTACCCTCCTCTGTGGGCACGGCCCCTTCCTCCAGGCACTAGATTCTGGCTGGGATTCTGCATATTCGGTGGTGGTGGTGTCTGTGTGGTTGGTGTTACTGATCTGGAGGAGCACTAGCGGGCGGGGCGACGCCTGCACCCTTTATCTCGTTGATAGGATGGAGTTGGCGTCGGTTATTCTTCTCCCGCTCTAGAAAGTTATCAATGCGAACCGCGGTTGCCGTTAATTGGGCCAAACTCCTGTGGTCGCCGAGAAATAGGTTTTCTTTTAGGGCGGGCTCACCGCTTAATGCATCGATGAAAGTATCGAGATGCAAATGAATCACGCCCTCCGTATTGGTGCTCGGATATGCGCAGGTAACTAGCCTCTTAATTCGGCTAGATAACTCAGGAAGAGTTTCTCCCGCGCGTCGTCAGAGATTTTTAAGTTGAAGATGACTGGTTTCTCCGAGGGCTGTGCCACCAAATCGCTCCGTCAGTGCTCGTTCCAACTGTGTGTAAGTGGGTGTGTAATCCGTTCCCAGATCCGCAAGAACTTGGAGGGCATTTCCGGAAAGTTTTGCGGTGAGATATTCACCCATTTATCGATTGTCCCAGCGGTTAGTCCGACTTATAATCGCGAACTGTATCTTATAATTGGTCTAGTCATTCTCCCCACTAAATTCGGGAGGGAGGATGACTCGGCCAAGACCGCTGGAAGAATGCAGTGGTTGGAATCTGGGTGGTGCGGGTATCTGGAAAGTTGTTGAATATGCTGAGGTTGGTCGTGGTGCAGGTGGCAGTGGTGTTGGTGTTTCCCGTTGATGCCGATGTCGAGGAGCTAGGACATGCGTACTCCAATTTAATGAGTCCGCCCCATTTGTTGAGCCATAGACCGGCATAGGTCTATGGATGGGAGGCGGATTATGGTGAAGATTGCGTGGTCGTTCCTCCCGAGGTGAGGACTGCTGTTCCTCATATAGCAGGTGGGCTGTCGGCTGACAGTCATGATGAGTTGCATGACTGATATACTGGCGAAATGGTGGTGCCGATTGCTCCCGATAATTCCGCGGTGTTCTCCTTGAGCATAGCGTTTCGCTAGAAGGAGGCGGTGCGGGGGGTTGTCTATGTTGTGGATTATCACCCGGCCATACCGTTTCCATAGATGACACGGGCGAACGATAGGAGTCTGAAGGGCTGTAAATATGCCTGTAATCGGGTCTTTGTCAGAGTCGTCCACGATTCAGCCCTGTTGGTGTTGGCCTGTCATGGATGGCTGATATAGTTCTGACTTCTGTTCCCGCCTGTGAGGCATCTCGAAAGGTCCCATCGCTAACAGGCGAAAACAGGCCATAGTGCGGAGTTGTTGATTCCGCAGAATTTCTGGCATAGTCGGTGAGCATGTGTGCTGAGAATCCGTCGTATGAGGCTACCTCTTGATCGAGGGAGTCCTCGCTAAACGGATATGGTATTGAACTAAGCTCACTATATGGTGTGGGCATGAGTTCGCTGCGCGTTACTATTTGATGTTCTTCGAACCCCACATCGGGCACCACTTGTAGCTCACCGGGTAGTGTCAGGCTGTTCCGGTGTATCATGTCGACTCGCTGCACCGCAAGTGCATGATGAGTGATGACGCTGGTTAGCATCCAGTCCGGGGTGACGGACCTTGCACGAGACTGCCATGCGGGAAACAAAAACCGGCTCCTAAGGCTGGTGGAACTCAATCGTTCCGGTGGGGCCATGCGACCATTGTTGCAAACAGTAAACACAACTGTCTCATCCAACGAGTTTGTGTCACCAGTATGCCTGTCCATAGCAATTTCGTGATCTATGGACTTACAAGATTTGATTTGGTGACCTAAAAATATAAGTCTATACAATGAGTTTATCTAAACAATTAAAAATATGCTAGATAAAACTACAATAAGAGCATACGAAAATACGAGACATAGAGACAGGTAGATGAACTTCTAAACATGGGGCTCCCGGAGGTACCACACAGACCTGTAGGTCCGCAGAGGTATCCCCGCAAGGGAGGCTCCCGTACACGAGACTTAACTGTTTAACTTATTATAAATTATTATACCTTTAAGCTGAAAGGATGAAGGTTATATTAGACGAAAAGTGATGTGCCTCACACGGGCGCTACTCCTAGTGCTAGTTTGGGTGAGGCGTATTATCCTGGCGTGGACCGTCATCGCTGAATCCTTGCGAGAGTCAAGTGCCTCACGTGGGCTCCGTCTCAGGAAGGTATCGCCACTGCTTAAAGCGGGAGAAGAATAGTGGGCAAAAATGCGCCTATTCTAATATTTCAACCAAAAATGCTTTTTAGAGAGAAAAGACCATACCTAGTGAGATTATGACTATAGGCGTGTGTATTGTTTTACGTGAAGACAGGACGGGGAATTCCCGATGGATTCCCTCCTTACCGTCTTATATGATTCTTGGTATTCTGAATTAGTAGTTGCCGCTTTATTTATGCGGGCCTTCTGCTTTGCTTAATTCCTGTTAGTTGTTTTCAGAACAAGAATTATTTTAGGTCACAACTGGCTGATATCTACCTAGCTATTAGACACGGCTGTCATGGACATATACATGTTACGTAGCAAGATCTCCGAACTGGATAAGAATCCGGACATCCCGCCCTGTAACCACATAAAACATTACAAGACATGGGTTACATTTCACGAAAGCATTATTAGGCCATTGTTCAATCATTATGGTGGGGGTAAGAGAGACGAATACACGCCGTAAATGTCCTTCCCGCAAGGGCAGGGCAGATCTAAATATCATGCCCAGACATTTTAACGGAATTCGGCGTGGGTACATATCTCGCCCGTCATCGGGTCCTATGGAACTAACCATTTTACCTCTCGTTAGGTTTATACACAAGTTGCCCAGTTTTGCACTGCGGTGCGGGAGGATTGTTCAGTAAATAAAATAATAATTAATACATATGTTTTTGCAGTGCTTTCCTACATTGGCTTAAAGTGCTAACTACTAAGTATCCGAAGATACGCGTGGAGGTGTATGTGACACCACACCCTGGCCATCACCGCTCGGAAACCCCAATAGTTTCCCAGAGTCGGATCAGCCCATGGTGCGGATAGGGACATCCAAACAATTAAGAAGCCACAAGGCTGAGTGGAGCACGAAGAGAGACAAAATCTTACTTATGAGTCTTACCAGAGTGCGGGGATAGATTATCGCACTACCGGAAGAGAAGAATAATATACTACACAGTATGTAATGAAGACAGTGTCTCTAATCGTTTTGAACCTATCCTATCGAGCTGAATAGAAAAGGTTAGTCGGTATCATGTCAGGCTAAACAGAGTTATAGCATGGACAGCGACCTCAGTGAAAAAGTGTTGGTGGCGGGAGAAAGTGCTGCATATATAAGTGTTGCTGTATGGTGTTCCCTACGTGCACTGCAGTCCTATATTTTCTATAAATAAGCAAAACATATGAACGGATGGTCACTGGCCATATATATACATAATCTAACCAAAACAAACAATACGGTGTCAAATGATTAAGATATATATTTTAGTAAAGGTTAACGAACCTGCTATAGTGTGGATAGCAACACATTGAGGAAAATGATAATAATTATCAACAAATACAGAAATTATAACTATTGGTCCTAAGACCGTTATGGTTCCTTTTAGTCATCGGGACCGTTTTTGCAGATACAATATAATTAAGAAAACCTATATAGAGAAATAATTAAACTGTGAAGTATAGTTACTTGAATACTTGGTAGTCATTCCTAAGTTAGGCTACCGTGTTACTGAAATTGAGATGTAGATCCGTAGGCGACGTGAGATGATGCGCTCTACGGAAGCTGGAAAGTTCCCACAGGTTGGTTCCCACAAGCTGTTTTCCCGCAAGCAAGAGTTCCGCAAGAACACTCATGGAGGGAGTGCATCGCTTAGTGATGTAGGCCTAATAGAATGTCTAATGAGCAGTCAGTAAAAGATACGATAGTACTATGTGGGGAAGAAAGTTCCCGTACACCGATGGCATGGATGGAAGGTGTAAACAACCTGTCACAAGCGGGGGTTGTCCGAGGCAAATGAAGATACAAAACAAGGCTTCACTGTGCTGGGTACATCAACCAGCTCTGAAGACGCACCGGGCAGAGTTTACTTGCTGCGGTCGAAAGTCGAAAGAACCGACAGAATGTGTGTGGTGGCGAATGAAATACCACTTTTAGGCGTGGCCGGCAGATCCGACGAGTCATCCATCAAAGAACATCCTGCCTCTACATCTGTAGATTCACATATTCAGGCCATAAAGGCCTCACCGCAAATTTGTGTACATCTATCGACCAGTTGGGGTCAGTTGCCCGCCTGCATGCACCTTCCAATTCGCCAGGCTTATACAAATACCGAATCAAGGAATCGGATGGAAGTCTATCCTCTGAGCATAGCTCTTGAACAGAGCATCGAGGTTGGGCCACAGAGGACCGCTGAATAGCCTTGACTGGCTTCTGTCCTATCAGCCTCAGCATTGGATCTCTCCACCACAACAGGCAACCCTCTCACCCATACCCTGGAATGACCGCCCACTGGGACAGCCATATCTCCTGAGCATACTGATGTGGGAACAGCCTCTCTGCTAGTGCCCAGTTCCACCACTTGACGATAGCATGGGCACGGTGATGTCCCACCCTGCCTCGCCTAATCGCCGCACCATGTTTCTGCCTGAGGGCCACAGTTTCACCTCTAAACTCCTTACCCTCATCCACTTGCAGCAACACTGGCCACTGGAGGGGATTTTGTGGGTCCTCATAGATACTTTGGAACCTGGCCACCACCTGACCTGCGGACTTATCTGTGAGAGGCACTGCCGCCTTGCATCTACTGGCGACATCGTCGATGGTGAGGACGTACTTGTAGGTCTTGGATGTGCCTCTGGAACAGATCCGATCATGTGGAAGGAACAGCACTTCAGCCTGATGGACTCTGTTCGGGACAAGTTTATCGAAGTGTGCATACTGAATGTGCCGTGGACGAGGTCTGTAGATCTGCCACATCACCTGTCTGGTAAGCCACTGGCTAACCATCTTCAAAGTGAATCTATAACCCTTGCGACGTGCAGCCTCGAGCAGCTGGTGAGGCTCACGATAATAGCCACTGGGCCAGTAATAGAGATCTTCAAGAGAGGCTGTCAGGACCTCAGATTTCATCACTGACGTCAACTCCTGTCCTCTCCTCTATAGCTAGGGCAAACTCTAGATAGACGAACAGATGACCGTTGTTCATCCGACAATCGATGAACACCTCTTCGAATACCTGCGAACACTGCTGTCTAATCTCTGCAGCGCTGGTGCCGTCACTGAAAGGAAGCTTATCGACAAAGGCTTGCCAGTTAAGGGACTTGATGAGGTCATGCAGAGAAGCCATCTTATATAGCATGTCTTAAATGTTCAGCATCCCAGATGACTGCGAGTACTATTGTAACATACGTGAGCCATGGACAGGCAATGCCAAAGAATGTACCTACCCCCGAGGCGATGGCTGGAATAGCCTCAGAGATCTTCTCAACTCCATGGAGAGCATTGTTGGCGATTTTGCGCATGGTCTCGCCAGCCTTCGTCATGAACAGAGCAATCACAGCCCCAACTACCGCTAATGGGCCAACAGACCCCTTCACATAGTTACAATAAATTCCCTTGGCTTGGTGGATTAGTCGGCAGGATTCTGGCTCTACATCATCACCATCATAGTCCTCATCATAGGCGTCCTCATCATAGGCATCCTCATCATTGTCCTCGTCTTCATCATAGTCATTCTCATCGTAGTCCTCAACTGGACCCTCGAAAGCTTCCGGTTCATAAATTGCTTGCAGTTCCTGCTGACTATATGGTGAGTTTAAATCACCTATATAGACATGGCATCTGCAATCTTAAATGCAGGCGTGTTTGCATTGGCGAACTGGGGTCAAAGCTTCACTGACCATAAGGCGGCGGAGGTAGAGAGAAAATGTCATAACCAGGTGATGGAGAAGCTGTCTAAGGAGAAGTTTGAGTACAGCAAGGCACCCGAGCATATGCACCAAAGGTGTGCACGCCGATGGCAACAAAGGGCTCAAGCCACCCAGAACATCCACGAGGTCGATGAGAGTCTCGATGAGTACTACGAGGCTGTAAAGCTCTCCGAGCCGATGCTCGACTATGAGGCATTAGGAGGTCAGAAGATGGCCGAGGCCATAGTAGTAGTAGCAGGAGCTGTGGTGGTAGCCAAGACAGCTGCTGGAGTTATGCTCTATGCACATTCAAGCTGAATACCTCCATTTTGCGAGAAGTGAACCTTGCTATTTCCAATGTACAGCACCGTTACTCAGACCGGGCGAGTGACCCCTCGCTCTCCAAGCAGGTTCC
Source organism: Chaetoderma sp. LZ-2023a (assembly GCA_034401795.1). Lineage (NCBI taxonomy): Eukaryota > Metazoa > Mollusca > Caudofoveata > Chaetodermatida > Chaetodermatidae > Chaetoderma > Chaetoderma sp. LZ-2023a. Next base: position 82,615,583 of record CM067370.1, on the reverse strand, counting down.
CAATATTAAAGCTGAGCTGGTTGCCATGGTTACGCTTCCTCCGAGGTGGCACTGACAATCGAGCACCAACTCTAGATCCTCGTGGCCACTGGTTAGGTGGGGTAGGGCATATGACTTCGTTTTCTGTCGACAGAGACAGCAATCAGCCAGATAGTGCACCTCACCAAGTACGTTGGTCCCAGCCACCACAAGTTTGAAGTCGTCCAGCTCCCCCACCTCCTGGGCCACCCCTCCCTTCTGAACCAAAACTGCTACAGCTACGCAGTGCGAGTCACCTCGTTGCAATGTCAACTCTAGACGCTGGTTAGCTGTGGCCTGGACCTGCTGATGCTCTCGCTCTACATGTAGGAGTCATTGTCTAGGGCCCGCACATTTTAGTTCCTGATCGTTCTCATCATGCCAGAGCTGAAGTCTCTGAGAGGTCATCGTTACATCTGTAAGATGTTCGGTGTACACCCAGAGGAAAAGCTTGTCCTGCATAAAGGCTGGTTTCATGTGTGTGTTCTCGAGGAGGGAGACGAGTGGCATCGCATCAAGTATTTCTAGGTCTGATTGTAAGTCGAATTCTGTGAAGCCGGCATTACATCTGATGGCATAGTACCCTTTACCCTTCACATAGTAGGAAGGTCTACGAGCCAGTGGAGCCAGGACCCAGTACTCATCGTTCACATGGGTGGTGTCCAGGGTGTTGTTGCTCTGCATAATCTCCCACCTGCGGGAGCTCTACCTTCTTCGGCTCTGGGCTCTTGAGCTTGAACTTGAGCGTCATGCTCCTAATCTCATGGATCTGTCCTGAGAGGGTTAAGTCGATGAACTTCCCCACTGTGGATAGGCGGTTCGCATCATGGATACTAGGTCGAATGACTGTAAGACAGTCCTTCCGAGGATCAGTGTGGTGCGAGGCCGCAGGTTCAACTGCCCCATCTGGATGCTGCACATACTGCATGTTTAACGTATAGGTATATACAGGTTTAAACTAGTGATTTGTACACATGGTCGATACGTCACGAGTATACCAGCATGCTGATTGGCTGGCGCTCGGCCGATGATTCGTTGAGGCGCCCAGCTCTGACGTCACAGCGAGTATAAAAGGGGTGAAAAATCGAGGATCAGGAGCATCGTCGGTGTGGAGACTGACCTGCTGAGAACTGACTGGAGGTGTGGACTAGACGAGTGGACCGGAACACTGACGGAAGATACAGCACATCACCGCAGTTCCTTATGGCTTTCAGCTCACCCGCACGTAAAAGCAGTTCTCGGACTTTTCGCATTATGCAATTTTGGATGCTCTCTGACGGCCATCTGGGAGCAAAATAATTAAAGCGATGGTTCCCGCTTCCGAACTTTTCTAAAGGGAACACCTGCGGAAAGGGCCCTTGCAGCCCAGGATGTAATCCTACACGATGTAGAACTACAGTGATTCCTGGTGGATGACTCGCCGGATCTGCCGACCACGTTGAAAAGTGGACACTAAATTCTGCACTGCATGTTGTGTCTGTTTTAATTAACTTTTTGACTACGGTCTGGTGGACTTTGCTAGGTGCGCCACAAGAGCTATATGACACATCCCGCACCGTGTGCCAAGTTATGTAACTGCTTAACATTGTATACCACCCTCTCTGTTAATGGGCAACCTTCAACTTTACTACTTCCATCGCCAGACAGAAAACTTTCTCACTTCTGCATAAATTGTGATTTAGTTACATAGACTATCTAATAGATGTCACTTCACTGCGCTGCTTCACTGTCCTGAGTGTGTAACGTATCTACCCTGCCTTGAGGAGTCAGCTTGCAGAGCCAGCCTGTGGAAACCAGCTGCAGGAATCGCCTGCGGAAATCTCTTCAGCTCCTGAGAACGTGTCGACTCACGCTATGAATATGTTAGCGCCTCAATTTCAGTAACATAGTAGCCTGTTCCGTACCGATGACTTTTAGGTACTCAAGTAACTATACTATTGTACATCTAATTATTATTTATGTATTTGGTACTGATGACTAATAGGTGCCTTCCCGGTCTTAGGACCGCAATTTATAATGTCTTTATTACTGTGAATATTATTCTTGTTTACTGTGGTGCTCTCAACTAGCTGCACCGTCTAAGTTTATCAGTCTATGATACTTAGTTACATAATTTAATTACAATCTACTTATTGCATTGGTTAGTTATAAATAGCAGATAGCCATCCAGTTAATATGTTTTGTTTAATTGTAGAAAACTTTGGACCGCAGTACACTAGGAGATACTATACAGCAACATTTATATCTGCATCACTTATTCCCACCATCATCAATTTTACACTAAGGTCGCTGACCGTGCTCTAATTGTTTGAGCCCGGCATGTTACTGACTAAACCTTACTATTTAGCTCGATAGGATAGGTTAAAGTGGTTAGGGACAATCTCTTCGTTAGGAGACATATAGTGTACGCCTCATTTCCGGTTGTTGCGATGATGTAGCCCCGCACTCTGGCAAGGTTGTGTAAAATTGGCCAAATACCTATAGGGCCTTGTATATATCAAGGTATTGTCTCTTTCCACGATCCACCAGCCATATGACTTTATAATTGTTTGAATTCCCTATCAGCACGTTGATCGGATCCGACCCTGAGAAACTATCAGCAGTTTCCGAGTGGTGATGGTTAAAGTGCTGATTTACATACATCTCCCCCATATCCTTGGATACTTGTTAGCTAGATAACCCCGCCAATGAAGGAAAGCACTGCGAAAACATATAGTTATAAATGTGAGTTTGATAGTTTATTTACCAGCCCGCAGTGCATATCTGGGTGCATTGGAACTTAATCCTAAAGACAGGTCAAAAGTTAGATCCATAGGAATAGGTGACGGACGAGACGCGCATCTCCATCCAACTCATCGGAGTGTCTGGGAAGGATCTTGGAATCCGCCACGCCCTCACGGGAAGGACGCTCGTGATGGATATTCGCCTCTCTATCCCCACCTTAATGATATGTCAGTGATCAAACTTGCTTATGTGAAATGTAGCCTTTGTCCAAGTGATGTTTTATGTGGTTGCGGAGCAAGGTAGCCAGATTTTCATCGAATCCCGATGCGTTGCGATGTAACATGTACACATACTGTCCGTGGAGGTAGATGCTCTTTCAAAGCGACCTACGGGAAGCTAAGCGTCTGCGCCCATTGGACAGCTGTATCTAACGATAGGTAGGAATCCCTGCCACTTGCCGCCAAAGCTAGTTTTCGTTTCTAACAACTAATTGGTAGGTTAGACTGTAGCAGAAGGCCCACATAAATAAAGCGGCATCTACCAATACAGCATTTTGGAACTACATAAGATGGTGATGTGGGAATTCCTCGGAAATAGCTCGTTCCGCCTTCACGTAAACCAGTACGCATCACGTTAATTATGGCTTCACTAGAATTTTCAGCACAACATTTTCTGTTGAACAAAAGAGTGGCCCTTTTTGCCAACTCTTTTCCTCTGCTTTGGCGTCGAAGGCATTTTCCTGTGACAGAGGCCTGCACGAGGCACTTGCCTCTCGTAACAGCGAGAATCCCTGTGACAGAGGCCCACGTGAGACACCTTCCTTTTGCACCATCATGAAACATTCGGTGACAGAGGCCCGCGTGAGGCACTTTCCTCTCGCAGCAACATTCTTCCCTCTGTGTATGTTAGTGTATATTAACTTTTATTAAGTTACTCAGTGATCTCTTATGCGGATGCTTCTCTTGCGGGGATACCTCTGCGGATTCAAGATTCTTCGTGGTACCTCTGGCGACACCAGCTAGCTCTATATTGTGTATTATTGTGCTCATTCTACTGTCAAACGATTCACCTTGTTTGTATAGTACTTATTTATATTTCTAGTATATTATTCTAATTGTTCCATTCTCTAAATTAGTATGGATAGACACACTGGTGACACAAATAGTTGAGATCACACCTTGTGGTTCAATCTCTGCGGCAATGGTCGCACGGCCCCACTGGAACATTAGTGTTCCACCGGCTCTAGAAGTCAGTCTTTGTACACTGTGGCGAGACATCATACAGGATCCGCAACCCCGAGAACCGCAGCTAACCAGCCATCCTGGTCATCGTGCACTTGCGGTGCGATGGCCGGATATCTATCAGCGGACCAGCACGTACCACCATGAGCTACAAATGAGGCTGCTAGGGTCTGCAATGATGATCATATCATCGACGAGACGGCTGCACATAGCCTGCACCACTTTGCCACTCACCACGTCTAGAGAGCGGCGCAGCTTGCTCTGGGCCATCAGAAGCCAATAACACAATGCTTCTAAGGACTGGTTGATTCGAATGATCCCCGCTGTGTAAGCCCTGAGGTTGTGTGTGGGATAAAGTATTTCCAGGCATCTGGGTGGTCTTGCCTGATGCTGTTTATGTGCATATTCTGCACCCTCGCTCAAGGCTCTGAGTCTGGATCGAATGAGAACGTTGCGGTCTTCCGACGGCCGATTTTCCGTGGAATCTGATAGAAGAAGCCTGAGTAGTCTCGTCTCTGGTCACCATACATAATGCCCAGGCCATTGTTGTCATCACCATGCCACCAATAGTCTGAGGCAGAGGCTGTGAGTTGAAATCATTCGTATCAGGCAGGCTTGCGCCAAGCTCATGGAGGATTCATCTCACTGTGTAGTACACATGGAATCTGGGGCAGCTGGCAATAACCACAGCTTCGGGGGTACCAGAATAGGAGCGCAGCAAACCCACAGCGATGCCGCATCCTGCTGTGGCACACCGCACGGCAAAGTTCAGCTGTTGGTTCAAGAATAAGAGATTCGGAACTGTCATCTAGGTTTGAGCTTTCTTCGCATCCTTGATGGTGATTGCAAGGTTGGTCAGTGGTCGTGGATTGATGGAGAAGCTGATGCGGGACCTCCCGTCAACTGTGATCGAAATAGGTGTTAGGTCCGGTATGTTATTCAGGAGACCACATAGCCCAGCTCTCGAGCGGGTCCAGCATGTACCCAGGAGGGGCGGATGGCTCTGGTCGATTGTCGTGAGGTTCGTCGGGAATGCCATCTATAGTAGTCATCTTAAAGCTGTTGTTCCAGCAACATCCTATTTGGCACTGTAGAGATCTTCGATGCGGCCCACCGCAGCATCTTGTTTTTTAACTCCTCCATGTCCACCCGCCAGCTGGAGCCTTTGAGCTATTGCTGGCGCACTTTGGGTTTCTCTGTGTGGTACAGGGTTTGTAGCTTCGATATATTGTGGTACTTTTCATCGCTGACCTGCCCATCCTCGAGAACTTTGTTGACAGACTCGTCGATAGCCCGTAGGCTGCTCTGTGCCAGTGTTACATACTTAGCATGCTTCTCCAGTTTCCTGGTGATCTGACGCTGTCCAACCGACAAGCCAGTGGCCAGAACAGTAGCGGAAAGGGTCACACCACCCAACGGGATAGCGATGATGGCACCCACCCCTGTAACGAGGCTGGCAACGGTGGCTACAGCAGCACTGGCTCCAATCACACCCACAGCTGTGGTTGTGCATGCTAGACTGTTGTAGGCTGTTTTATATCGCCTGCGTTTTCTGCGGTACCTTTCTGTCTCGTGCACGAGATTCTGTCTGATGGTGGAAATCTGTTGGAGTCGCCAGCCATGGACTGTACCACCCTCCTCAGCTGCCAGGGCGGGATATAGTTCAGACTGCTTTCGCCACTTAGATTTAGCCATGGTATGCCTAGTTCTTAAACTCGTGCCATTACCTGTAGGATCTGTTGATGAGGCATTGTAGAATTCATCTTGGAGAGCCTGGCGAACCGAACCAGCTTATTGGTGTGGAGACAGACCTCTCTCAGACCCCTATCATCCAGCATAATGTCAGGGGCCAGTTGCTTTGGCAGCCGTGACATCTGGAACTTCACCTTGTCCACCTGGTAGTACGCCCACAATTGCTGGAATTTCTTGGATTTATACTTTTCCTCTTCCCACTGCAAGACTTCTACAGACTCATCACACTCGTCATCCAAGTAATCATACAAGTTTGGCCCTATGATGCCCTCCTCCTGCTGGATGAGGCTGTCCCATTCTTGGACAGAGTTGTAGTCCCTTCGTCTCCTTCCATCTCTAGCATTCTATTCATACCAGCTCACCCGCTGCAGTCGCTCGCCTTCTTGTCGACAATGCATTTCCTGTACCACTATTTCTACCATCCCAGAGAAGGTGTGTGGTTGCTCCTATATCTCCTTTTTCAACATCTTGGCGAATGCCTAATAGGTCTGATATGATATCATGATGATAGGTCAATAAGTAGTAGCAGCGTAAACTCTAATTGGGCATCCGACAGACCATCCATGCTGGCATATAGATTAATGGTGGAGCTGTTAAACAGGTGATTTACGTGGGTGAACATGTTGGGGGCTGATCACTTTCCACAGTTTGCTGGCAGATATTCTATCATGTCTAACCCTACTTCAGTCAGTGAGCTGTGCTAGGTACTTCCCAGTGGCGGATGTAACACATCGGCATATATGTACGTGGTGGAATGCTGAGCTACCTTGAAGAGAACCCATTCTATTAATGGTTTGTGATCTGTTTCAATTTGAAATTGTTTCCTTATAAGATATTGACTTAAACGCACACAGGCCCAAGTAATTGAAGGGGCCTCCTCTATTTGAGTATATCTCGACTCTGTGTCTGTGAGCACCCTTGAAGTGAATGCTACTGGTCTATACTGGCCTGAATCCTGTGTCTGAGCTATAACTGCACCGTGTCCATATGAAGAAGCATCTGCTGACACACGCATTTCCTTGTTTGAATCATATAATGCGAGAACTGGTGTCTGACATAATTCCTGCTTCACTGCCTCGAATAACACCTGTTGTTGATTCTCCCAGATCCAACCACTATCTTTGCTAAGCAAATCACGCAAAGGTTTGGTTTTCTCTGACAAAATGGGTGTGAACTTTCCAAGCTGGTTCACCATCCCCAAAAAGCTACGGACCCATGTGACAGGGGCACGCATGTCTATTATTGATTGTACTTTCGAAGGATCTGCACGAATACCATGCTCATCTATAACATGATCGAGAAACCTTATTTGAGTCTTGGAGAATTTACTTTTGTAATTAAGTGTTATCCCAGATTGTTCTGTCCGAGCCAGGGCAGCACACTGTCGTGAATCATGCTCTTCTTGTGAGCAGCCATATATCAGGACATCATCCATCTGACACAATACACCCGGAAGACCATCCAGGATCTTGGACAGTTGTTTCTGGAAGAATTTATGTGCCTAGGATAATACCAAATGGGAGTCTATTGAAGAAGTATCTTCCGAATGGTGTGTGAGAAATGTTGTTACTAGTGCAGAATCAGGCGACGGGGGTACCTGCCAGAATCAAGGATTGCATCCAATTTACTAAATACCTTTGCACCCGCAAGTTGTGCCAAAGTCTCATCAACAGATGGGAGAGGGTGAACTTCTCGTGCCACACTCTCATTCAATTTTGTCAGGTCTACACGAATACCAACTTTACCATTTGATTTAGGAACAATTACTAAGCCTGCACACCAATCTGTTGGCCTGTCTGCTTTGGTGATAACCTCCAAATGCTCCATACGACAAAGTTCATCCTTAACTGCTGACATCAGAGGAAAGGGATCCGTCTGGGGTTGGGGGTGTGATTGTATGTGGCATGGCATTAGGCTTTAAACAAATAGTATATGTCTCCGACCTTTGGAAATTCCTATTTGCATTGGAGCTGATTTCTCGCACACGAGCAACCTAGGCTTTCTATTGCAGGTCTGCCTAATAGTGGCTGATTTAAGTTCTTCACCACATAGATGTTCTGATTAATTATTTTACATCCATTTTGTGACATCGCAAGGAATCTTCTTAGGTCATGTAAGGGTTCTTTGCCTGGACCTTGTAATATCTTGTCGATGTTTTCTAGTGGTTTTGTATTTATGCTATGAAAAATGGTATCCGAAATTACGGTAACATCAGCGCATGTGTCAATCTTAAATTTTAATCTCATTGTTCCCTGACACATTAATTCTCCATGGACTGGATGGCTGAGGAGTACTGTGGATAGAACCGAGAAATGCGAAGTTGTCATCGTCCTCCCCACCATTGTCTTCATATTCGCAAGTATGAACTGCATTCACTCGAGAAGATGTGCATACCGACGCAAAATGTCCCACATGACTACACTTATGACATGCTGCATCCTTTGCCAGACAATATATACGTCAATGTGATGACCGATGTTCAGGGGCCCCTCATTCTCAGGTCTCAGGGGAATTGAGTACTCTGAGACTAATGGAAATGAGCCGCTATCATATTGTAATAGGATCTGTTGCTAAAATAAATAAAGAGGCGAAAAATATACAAAATGATTGGCCGCCATTTATATGAAAGCAAAAAATATATATACACCTGTGCAAAAGTTAGGCACCAGCAAAAACAATAGAACGTAGAAACATGATGGTACAACTAGGCTGCCATACTTTTTGTCCCCGCGTTAGCTGACATAATTCCAAGTACGAAATGCACATGCATGCATGACTTCACGCCGCTTGATGTCCGTGCGTGGCGGGAAACAGCACACGTGTTCAGTTATGTAAATGTCCAGTTTGAGGTGTAGAACATTACATACAGATTTAGGCGACAAGATTAGGAATTTTGTGTTCATGACCGTGGTTTATTTGTACAGAGAGAATTAGCTCTTGATTGTGAACCGCTATGGCAAGACGAAGGTTAAGTGATCGTGTGAAATGGCAAATCATAGGCATGCATGCCACTGGTATGTCATGCAGAGAGATTGGCAGACAGCTGAACATTAACCATACTGTAATCAGTCGTTTGATTGCAAAACATGGGCAAACTAACGAGGTGAAGGACAGGCCTAGATCTGGAAGACCGAAGAAGAATACTGCCCGTGATGATCGAGCCCTAGTACGCCTTGTTAGGAGATCTCCATTCACCAACAGCAGAGTGCTCAGCCAGCAATGGGAAACGCGCAATAGAGTGTCAATGTCTACCGTCAAAAGGAGACTGTATGCTGCTGGCATGAAAGCTAGGAGATCTGTCAGACGTCCTCTCCTCACTGCACACCACAAAGAGGAGCGTCTGAGGTGGTGCAACGAAAGAAGACACTGGAACATGAGATCCTGGAGACGGGTACACTGGTCCGATGAAAGTCGGTTCCTGCTTCATGCCACAGATGGTCGAACACGTGTATGGAGGTCCAGACGCACGGCGTACGACCAACGTAACATTATGGAAGAAGTTCCATTTGGTGGAGGTTCCGTTATGATATGGGGGTGCATCTCATTTGATTTTAAGCTGGATCTGTTGACTGTACCTGGAACACTAAATGGACAAAGATATCAAGATTCCATACTGGATAGAGTTGTGGTCCCTCATTTTGTAAATCATGCACCTGGAACCTACCCTATATTCATGGATGACAACGCCCGACCACATCGTGCTAGAGCTGTGCATGAATACCTCAGCCAGAATGCCATCGAAACCCTACCATGGCCAGCAAGGAGCCCTGACATGAACCCTATTGAGCATATCTGGGACATTCTGGGAAACATGGTGAGAAGGAGGGATCCTCCTGTGCAGAACCTACAGGAATTAACAGACGCACTCCATCTTGAATGGCAACGAATACCACAATGGCGTATCAGTCGGTTGGTGACCAGCATGAGACGTCGTGTCCAGGCCGTCATCCAGGCACAAGGTGGATATACCCGGTATTAATAATGACAGTCTCAAACTCGTGCACAGATGTTAAACTTCGTTTTCAGACACCATTAATGACAATCTAGCCACGTGTGTCAACTGTAGGGCATTAGTTGTCAGTTGTGTCAACGTAACCATATTCAGGCCTCGTTTTCAAGTTCAAACAAAAACATACAGTGTCTCCCCACCATCATAATCAGCATTCCTCTAGTTGCATTATTACCTCTTGCACTAAGATGGATGGGTACATAAATGTTTATGCTATTGCTTTCTTCATAGCACATGAATATACCCTCGCATGTGCATAAAAATAGGGTGGTGCTTAACTTTTGCACAGGTGTATATATATATAACCCCGAGCCTACCAGCTCGGGCAAACACCCCAAAAAGAATACTGCCCTGAGGGCGCTTCGCTGTTCATTCATCAATGAGATGCAGAGCTGGCCTGTATAATAGGTGCCGATTCTGCCTGAAAAAAGAACCAACCCTCGCTGTTAGATTTAGCACTGATTGTTTGACAATGACTCTAATCGATGGTTTTCTTGCTCATTCCACTGTGGTAGTAACATTCCACCCAGTGAGACCACACTATGGAACATTCCACCGACCGCTCGCCGAGATCGACATCTACATAGCCACCAGCGCTCGATCTGTTTTTTGGAAATCAAGATCCTAAATTGTTCCGCCATCTCCTCTGTGAACTCTCTGCTTCTCCCTGTGCCGCTTAAACTTTGTGCACGGAACTTTGTGCTTCCGACCGCTCCAGGAAAAACAAAAATTATGTACCCTTCATGGACGAAGATGTAGATACGTCTGCCCTCCACAACATCTTGTGACGACTTTTAGATCCATTTCCCATTTGCCTGCCACGGAAGAAAAACGAATTTTAAGATTGGTACTTATCTCTGCCGAAGTTCTACCTCCTGCTTCACTTGTGACCGCTTCGAACATCCAGCGGAACTACACTCTCCCCCGCTCAAAGTTAAAAGGTTCTGCCTGCATTTGAAAGTTGTGCAGCGTTGCCTCCTGCTTATGAAATTCTATGAACTTCGCGTCCATGAATGATTCTTCTACTCCTGTTCTGAGGAACTATTTCCGCCAAGTATGTTCTGGCCATCTTTGCGGCACTGTGATCTCTGAGGACTAAGTCACGGCGTGATGTTGCGCCTTGTGAATATAACTACCAAAGCTGGTTCAAAGCCAGCGGCATCCACAATAACAAAACGTAGACGTCATGTTTGTAAAAGACTGGGACAAATTTCTTCAAATTGAAATTTGTGAACTGTGTTAAATCTTAAATGCACTAACATCTGCAGTTTTTATTCCTTGCAGATCTGACGCCATTGTTATTTCTGTGTTTTCCATCAAGTGAACTCTCAATCTTCTTTTATTGCAACCTGTTTTTGTTCCAAATTATCTGAAGAAATTACCTGTCTTAGACACCAAATTCAGACGACGATCTCATGCTCCGCTTGACGTGAAGACATATATTAGCATCGTATGTGGTCTTGCTCTGATATAACGTAGGATGTCGGCCTTAGCTGCCAAACTTGTGTGTAGCATCGTCAGCGCTTCACGCAGTGTGAAAAAATACAATAGCGCTGAGATCGAAGACACATATTTCCGCCAAAGGTTTTTTTTTAAAGTTAGGCTCACCGCAACTCATTTGGGACTTCGTTAACTGCCCTCCTTGTAGCTCCTGTTTAGAACAGTGACGACCACTGTGTATCATAGAGACCATGATCCAAGTTCCTTCTAGCAAGCCTAGAGCCTCTTTGAGTAGCAGAGAATTCTTAGGTTAAGCAAAGCCTCCGGTTCGCTGCATTCCTCAGCTTGGATTTTTTCACTCTTTTTTAGTGTTGCTTCTCCACACTCACTTACTCACGCTGCTGAGACTGCTCCCCGTAGATGTACTCTCCTCAAGCATTCATCTTTTGACATTTTTCACACAACTAGTGATGTGCGGGTCAAACGACACATCCTCTTTTTCTGTCTCTTTAGAGAAGACGTTGCAGCTTAATATTGTAACAGGGACTAGCACGCTTTTAGCACACCCTAAAGGAACTTCAACATAGCACGATCTCCTCAGTCGATTAGTGACTCCTTTTTCTCTTTGACCACTTGCTCCATGGTCTGGGTAAAAGATTAGTTAATCGACTGCGATTATCATTTCTTGATTCGGCGACCAAAGTAGTTAACCATCAGTTCAATTGGAATCGCTTTTGAGCTGACCACATCATTCTCAGACAGTTGTCACATTAGACCACTATCCTAGACCATTAGCCTAGACTCGAAAGAGATTCTCTAAATTATTCCCTCTTAGTTACACTAGTCGGAAGTAGCATCTGAAACACAGTATTGTTGTCCTTGGATTCCGATGTCTTTCTTGGCACTGCTCAAGGCAGTCTTGTTCTGAGGGACGATCATTCACCCAATTTAACGAGGGCAGAGAATCTCGCAAAACTCAACCGTTAATGTCCTTTCACGGCTGTTAGGGGCCATAACTGGAAAACATTTTGCTTTAAAACTACCGCCATGTGCGAGATCCCCAACATTAAGTTAGGTACACACAGGACGACTGCAGAGAAATCAGATCAACCAGGCAGCATTCACTAAGCATAAAGTGACAGTATCCTTTTATCCCACTTTAACGTAGAAGAGTAAGACCCATTTCCACTGTAAGCAATAGTTAGCTGACTTATGCAATTAGTACCAACGAGTTTCAACACCTTATAGACGAAAAGGATGATAGTTGCCACTAGTGACGAGCTGACCGATGGAAGAATTTTTACTTTCTCTACCCCAAGCCATCCCCTTTTCTTTCCCGGCTCCGTTAAGTTAGTGACCATGAGACAGCTACATAATGCTCGAACTGGCCTCCCGCCTCCCGAGTGATGATCAGAGTAAGATTGACTTTATATCTGATGATGAAGACACAAATTGCTCCGCTTGCGCACCTATGGCCAACTGAAAATACAGTCACACATGAAATCTAAATTAGATTACCCACCCACCCCCACCCCCACCCCCCCCCACCTCTCATGACTTCTCTCCCTCCCCCGTCTCCGCTCCCAGCACATTACCAACCTTATTGTTTAACCTAGATGGGAAGATTAAAAACCACCTGTAGTAAAAAAAGCCACCTGCGCCACTTTCCACCTTTAAACGTGCATCAGGCACACCGTATATATCAAAACACTCCAGCTGCAAACACTCTCCACTCCCCGTGGATAACCCGACCCCTTCCAGATTGCACATTGAATATAGGGACAAACATACATTGTTTTGACTTAGAAAAGCTTAATTCTGTATATACACATTTATTTAAATATTGACAAGGAATTGTACATTTTGGGGATAAGAAAATCATTGCTTCACCAAAAATATACAAGTCATTGATGGATCAGTACCAGCGATGACACCATCACAGTTTCTTGAACCGGTAAGAACAGGTAGAAGACATATTATAGCTTCCATTAGGTACTAAACCAATTTTGCCAATGAAAATATCGTACAAAAATATGCTTACAAAAACTCAAAGGTTTCTAACGTACCGCACTCAAACACTGAACAATTTAGAAATTCATTCATTGATAGATCTTAAGGATCCTTGAATGGAACCACCTGGAAGAGGGACTCGTCTCTTCTAAATCACTTGATGTTTTAGAACATTACCCAGTGACTGATACTAAACGTATTTTTAATTATCTTCATTACTACAGAAAGAGAAACAGAAAGACATTATTTTGACGGAAAGTGAAGTACAATTTTTGGTGATTGTCTGACGATTCAGTTCCTTTCTTATATGTAATGTATCTATTTTATATCAAGAATCATACCTTTGCAGAAAAATAATTGTTTGCGTCAAGTAATCATTTTTGCAAAAGATATAGTAGATCAAATTTAGTGACGGGCAGAGATTTTGTTATGGAAAATATATCAATGTCAGAACTAGCGGTTAGCAGACGCATGTGAACTCTGATATCCAGATTACACATTGAATATAGGAACAAACATGTTGTTTTGACTCAGAAAAGCTTAATTCTGTATATACACATTTATTTAAATATTGACAAGAAGTTATAACTTTTTTACAGAATGGGACACGAAAATGTACATTATGGGAAAGAAGTAAACTATTGGTTCGCCAAAAAAAAGAAATTTTCTTTCCGTTTTCAGAAGTTATCACTCCCTGTCTCACACATCCATATACACTGAAAATGGACTTCAAAGCTTACCGGGTTACTTACAGGTTTAATTACAGGTCCTCTTCGGACTTTAGGGCGCTGGGCCCTCTGTTGTCAGCTCTGCGATATTAAACTTGCTATATGCGTCGGAGAGAGATGCATGTAGTGACGACTCACTGTAATGGAATTGTATTGGCAGGTCCTGCCAGTATTTTCCTAATCTAGCTTCAAAGCATTTGATATACTCAGTACTGATAACCGATTCTGGTAAGTCATTCTACAGGTCTAGTCGACGTGGGCCCGCTCTGAGAACTCGAAGACTACATTAGGGTTTTTTATTGACATAAAAGAAGCATTTGATACCATTGATTATAATATATTGTTAAAAAAAATTCGAACATTATGGAATAAGGGACATAGCAGCAGTTTGTTTGTATAAATGAAGTAAATTCAGATCACCAGACTATAACATGTAGTGTGCCACAGGCATCAATCATTGGACCACTAATATGTATTCTTTATATGGATGATATACCAATTGCTTCTTCTTTATTTGCTGATGACACTAACATTTATCTCACAGGTAATAATTTAACCGAATTAGGTCAAACAATTAGCATAGAATTGGATAAAATAAACACATAGTTTAATGTCAACAAGCTTTCGCTGAACTTTTAGGCATGTGTATTGATGACAAATTAAATTGGAATGATCACATTAAAATGATCAAAGGAAATGTAGCCGAAAATATAACTATAATATAGAGCTAAACATTTACTAACAACATCTGTATTATACTCACTATATACTTCACTAGTTGTACATATTTAAATTATTGCTGTATAATCTGGGGAAATACACATCACATCAATATGCTGCCCATATTTAAATTACAAAACAAAGCAATTAGATTAGTAAATAAGGCAGAATGTAATGCACATACAGCGCCACTCCTTATAAAACACAAAACTCTCACATTATCTGATATGCTTGAACTCAACACATTAATTATAAAGTTTAAAGCAAAAAATAACATGTTACCAATACACTCGCAAGACTATTTTCAATTAACAAAAACAGCTCATCAACATTATACACGACAAACAGATAACTTTAAAAATAGATAAGCTATGGAATAATTTAGATAACAATATATGCCTAAAATGTAGTGAAACAATCTACAAATTCAAAAGGAAATGCAAAGATTTTTTTTATAAATCGTATGCAAGACCAATGACCACATACATGGTTACATGGACCTCTTCTGCTTTGTAGGCTAAACAGCCTGTAGCAGTTTTTCACTTGCGTATGTGCTGCCGCCATAGTACTTGTCAAGTCTTCTCTTGAAGACATTGAGAGTTGGAGTAGATACAATGTTCTCTGGTAGGTTATTCCAGTAGTTGACTACTCTTATGCTGAAGAAGCACTTACGGGTGTCGCTGTTGAACTGCTGTTTGTGAAGCTGGACACTGTTTCCTCTTATACGCTCGCCCTCATCTGGTGGTAGTAGTTGTTCATGGTTCAAGCAGTACATATCATGTGTGTCCTTGTACCCTCCGATGAGGTCACCGCATAAACGTCTAAAGACTACACTGGAAGTTTGACTGCTCTGAGCCACTCTTCGTATGGTAGCATTTTTATGCAGTGGTGACCATACCACATTTCCGTATTCTAAGTACGGTCTAACCAAGTGTTTGAATAACAGGATGAAAGTCAGTGGGTTCATGAAGTCAAAAGATCTTCTTATCATGCCGACTAGTTTGTTGGCTTTCTCAGTGTTTGTTGAACTTCAGAGCATTATCGACATGCACACCTAGGTCCTTTCCACAGAGGGTCTCTTCGAGCTTTACAACGTGTTGTCCTTCCTCCATGCTGTACTGGAGCTTGCTGTTGGATCTCCCCAGATACATGGCTTTACATTTGGATGCGTCGAAACATAGCTGCCATACATCTATCTGCCCAGTCTTTCAGATTGTTGAGATCTTTCTGTAGTAGCTCTTGATCTTTCGCGCTTATTTTTTCAGAAAAGCTTAGTATCGTCAGCAAACAGCTTTGTCATACTGGTTACTACTTGAGGCATGCCATTGATGTAGCACATAAACAATGCAGGGCCGAGAACACTGCCCTGAGGAATCCCGTTGAGGACTGGAGCCCAATTCGAAACGGAGTGATTGACAACCCCTCTCTGTTTACTGTTGCTCAGAAAGTCCTGAATCCAGTCCACCACGTCTCCATCTACACAATAGCTGTTCAGTTTGCTTAGTAGTCGCTGGTGGGGCAATGTATCAAATGCTTTTGCAAAATCTAGATATACAACATCAACTGGATCCCCCTTGTCAATTGCTTCGGCACAGCAGTCTAGTGTGTCAAGTAACTGTGTTATGTAGGATCTACCGCTTAAGAAACCATGCTGGCATTCTGAAATGGAGTCTGACATGTGCTTAATAAGCTAGTCTCTGATGAAACGCTACATTAGTTTGCAGGCAACTAACGTTAACTTATAGGTCTATAGAACTTGCTAGCCGAAGATTTTCTGCTTTTCTTAAAGATCCTGTGTGACCTGCCAGTTCTTCCAGTCTGATGGAATTTACCTCTCCTGTAATGATCTGTTACAGAGTATTGTTAGTGGCTTGGCAATAAGCTTGCTTGTCTCCTTCAAAACTCTTGGGGGCAATCCATCTGGTCCTCGTGACACTGAGGTTCTCTAATCTTTTACAAGCATCTTCTTCCTTGACTATCATTTGATCTAATGTTGAAGTTCCCATTACATTCTTAAGCTTAGGTAGTGTTGTAATATACGAGTTCAGCTCTTTTGCTTTTTCTTTGTCGGATCTGGATATAGTGCCGTCATCACATTTTAGATCAACGATTCCTGAACTAGTCTTCACCTTTGACTTGATGTAGAAAGCTTTGGGGTTGTCGTTGATTTTTTTTAGCAATTTCGTGCTCGAAATTTCTCTTAGCTTTCCTCATATCTACCTTTAGTTGGTTTCTCTATTTGGTGTATTCATTGTAATGGACTTCTTCTCGGGTCACTCTGAATTTATTGAATGCTTTGCGCTTGCTTTTCAACTTTGCTCTAACACTGTCATTCATCCAAGGGTTTCTCTTTTGCATTCTCTGTGATGACTTTCTTATAGTTTTATGAGGGATACAGCTGTTTATTGCTTCTAGTACCGTGGTTTAATCATGTTCCATGTTTGGTCAGTAGTTACTCAATTTAACTCTGTGTCCAAGTTTTTATCTTCCAGTGTTGTTCTTAGTTTAACACAATCTCCTCTATCGTAAACTGGTTTCAGCCCTGTGGGCGGAGCCAAATGTAAATCTCGTTTTGCAAAGTGGAATCATATGGGTAACGCACGTACCAAATTTGGTTGAATTCCACCAAACAGATACAGAGATTGCATGACGGACAGGCAGACAGACGGAGGTGATTACAATATCCCCGTCGTTTTATTTAAAACGTGGGTATAATAAATATAATGTAATAGATATATGTACATGTATTCGTTTGTCAATTCAATTCAATTCAAATATTTTTATCTTATAGTAGCATTTCACATTTATATTACAAAGGACAGGTAGTCCATCAAAGGCAAAGCCTATGTCGTGATGGACACCTAACATATATTAGACAAAGAGACATTACAACATTAAATTACTGTACATATTACAAATAACAACATTACAACACCACACGTAACGCACACAAAAACGTAATTAAGTTACTAGTAGTTAATTATAATAATATAAGATGTGGATTTTTTCCACTTGCACCCAC
The DNA here is from genome assembly GCA_034401795.1 of Chaetoderma sp. LZ-2023a. Classification (NCBI taxonomy): domain Eukaryota; kingdom Metazoa; phylum Mollusca; class Caudofoveata; order Chaetodermatida; family Chaetodermatidae; genus Chaetoderma; species Chaetoderma sp. LZ-2023a. Next base: position 82,597,919 of record CM067370.1, on the reverse strand, counting down.
AGTGCATATGCATTATTTTTAAATTTTTAACATTTAGTGCTAGAAGATCTGCGGTTTTAAGTTGCTAGAGGTAATGGAGAGAGGGTTGGGGAGGAAGCGGGGTGGGGGGGGGGTTGGGGGGGGGGGGGGGTGGGGGTGGGGGGGGGGGCGTTCATCGAGCTTACAAACAGTAATCCAGTATGTGATGCAGGCCAATTATTATTATTATTATTATTTTATTTTTTTTTTTTATTATTTTTATTATTATTATTATTGATACTAATATAGTGTATGATGAGCCATAATGTATGAGGAGCCATGGTGATAGTGATGCTATTCCTAAAATTACTGAGATTGGTAAATCCATCAGACTTCCACAGCCATACTCCCTTCTCATGTGTTCTTCTAAAGTGGTCTACCTATAGGTGATTAACCCTTTCCCTGATGAGTATCCTATATCTCGCTCAAGTCCAGAAGTAACAATTTATAAAAACTGTTGAATATTTTGAAATTACTCCGACTGGAAGCTGACAGACGAACAATACAAACATTAAATTACATGTTTCGGAGGATTCAACTATTACACATTACAAATATAAATATATAAATAACAGATGACTTTGGTTACTATAAAAATATACAGACATACATCCTTCCATTTACATCCACAGCAAACAATATGATTCCAGTCAGACCAAAATTCAGAACACCCAACAGAACTAGATGTGTATCATAAGCAATGAATTTTGTCAAGGACTCATCAGCGAAAGGGTTAGTAGGCTTCTATAATAGTTGTCTTGAGGTACTTTTTGTATGATTTTTTGGTGATAATCTGTGTGCAGATGTCTGTTTCTGTGTTGTTCCATAGGTGTATTGCTTTTGTTGATGGCTTTTGTCTGGATGCTTCTGTGTGGCAAAGGGTTGTATGCAGATTTTTTCGTGATCGTGTGTTGTGTGAGTGTATGTCTTCATTATTCTTGAAGAGGTTTAATAATGGGGTTGGTAGATTATTGTTATAGAAGTCTCTGAGGACGGAGTATAGTTGGAGCTTTCCTATATCTTCAAGCTTCAATAGTTTTTCTGTTTTAAAAATATTTTGACCCGCTGTTGGTTATTCTTCTTCTTCTTTTCGATCACTGGTATCACACTTGGAGAGCCGTTCTCAAGATGAAATCTGTGGTTTTCTGCAGTTCTTCCACAGGCCCATACAGCTGTTCAAGAAAAGAGGTTGACAAAGGCCAGATCTCTTCTCTCAGCAGCTGATACGTACTGCAAGATTGAAGTATGTGCTCTGTGGTCTGTTCTGCTTCTCCACAAGGACAAGCGGGCGATGTCGTAAGGTGGAACCGCCTGTACATGTGTTGGTTTAGTCTGTTGTGTCCAGTTCTAAGACGAAAAATGGTCACTTGCTCTGGCCTCAAGAGATGATTGTAGGCATCTTCTGATTGAGGTGTTCTATAGAGTGACTTGATGATAGTCTTCACCTCTGTATGGGTAACCTTGTTTTCTCGCTGATTCTCTTCTGCACCCACCTTTGCCATCTTGTCTGCTTCCTCATTTCCTTGGACTCCACAGTGTGAGGGGATTCACTGCAGTGCTATCCGAAAGCATTTGATGGTTTGTAGTACTTCTTCAAGTTGTGGCAGCTTACCTTTGGTGATAACCTCAAGGACGGAGCGGGCATCAGATAAAAAGACAAGCTGTGCAATAGGGTCTGCTGTTCTGCTGATGGTATTAGCTGCATGAACCAGTGCTTCGACTTCAGCTCTGTAGTTTGTGCAGTGTTTGCCTGTCGGTATTGCAGCTGACTCATGTTGTCCGTTTGGATACTGTATGTGCAGTCCAGCACCTCCGCTCCTAATTGCACCTTTGGCTGATCCATCTGTGTAGACCCTTATCCATGTCTTCTGAGGGTACATTTCTTCCAGCATGGCTAGGGTCAGCGCCTTCTTGCTCACATCACTGTGTTCATCTTTGGTTGTGAGATGAGGTACTGTGGTACGAATAGCTATGCTCTCTAGTTTGTTTTCCCAGGGTGGAGGATCAAGGGTGTGGTTTGGGTCTTCTATTTGTGCTGGCAACATTTCTTGGTGTTTCCTTTGAAGTGCTTTTGTCTCTTTCACAAAACTTGATCTTTTAAGTCTTCCTGATGACAGCTGTGCTTGCCTGATCTTCATCGGATGGTTGTTGAACGATTTGAACTTTGCAGCTTGGATCAGTGCTTTGCATTCCCTTCCTTTGCTAAGTAGGGAGGATACCTGCTGTCTGCTCCATTTTTTCTATTGGTGTTGATCTCATTCCACCAGTGATGATGTGCAGTGCCTGGTTTTGTACTCTGATGAGGTTCTGCTGATGAGATTTAGCTGCTGTCATCCATGAGCTGGATCCATACTCAGGGTGTGGCCGTACGGCACCTAGGTAGATGATGGTCTTGAGGATCCTTTCATTGGCACCCCACTTTGTTCCTGCCAGCTTCCTCATGATGTTTAGCTCTCTTCTGGCCTTTGCCCCTGCGTTCTGGATGTGCTCCTTCTATGTTTATCTTCTTTCATAGGTGACTCCAAGGTATGTCTGCTGGTCCTCGTACTCGAGTGGGGTACCACCCAGTGTCAGATTGCCAACCTTGGTTTTGGTGGACAGTGAGAATAGCATGGCTGATGATTTTTCTTTGTTGATGATAATACACCAGCGATTGGCCCAAGCTGTAATTCTGTCCAAGGCGAGCTGCATTCTGTACGTGGCAGTCGTTGTGTACTCCTTGGTGCACCAGCGTACGCGGTCATCTGCATAGAGGGCTGCTTGGACCCCATTGGGCAGCTCTGCTACAATGTCATTAATGAAGAGTATGAACAGAGTTGGTGATAATACTCCGCCTTGTGGCACCCCTTGTCTCAGCAATACATTCTGTCCAGATTGTCCATCCACCAGCACCATAGCTCTGCGATTGTGTAGGTATGACTTGGTCCATCGGAACATGTTGCCACCGATGCCTGTGCGCCGGAGCTTCACGAGGAAGCCATCCTTCCACACCTTGTCAAATGCCTTCTGCAGATCGATAAAGGCAGCTAGCATCACCTTCTTGGCTTGAAAAATGTCTTCTATGACCTGTACAAGATGTGTTGTTTGATCTTCTGTGCTCATGTATCTTCTGAAGCCAGCCTGCTCTGAAACTATAATGTTCTCCGACTCCAGGTACCACTGCAAACGCTGGTTGATGATGCGCTCCATGATCTTGCATATGCAGCTTGTAAGACTGATAGGACGGTAGCTCAGCACTTTCGTCTTGTTCTTCCCTTTTTTCAGAATAGGAGTCATTCTGGCTTCCTTCCAGCACTGAGGAACCTCTCCATTGGTCCAACTGAGATTAAAGATGTCTAGCAACTTGCGAAGAGATGCCTTACCAAGGTGTTGGATCATTTCATTCGTAATGCCATCTGGCCCGGGAGATTTTTTCTTCAATTGGCGGATGTATAGCATTTTTCTGAAGCGTCTTTAATTTTTATAGTTTTAATGAGTTAAGTGTTAGTCCAAATAGTGTTGCAGTATGTGATTTGCGGTAATATTAACGTGCTATAAAACGTTTTTATAAGGTGCTTTGGTAAGTAGCTTTTTAGTCGACGCATAATACCAATGTTCTTTGCAACCTTTGACGCTACAATTTGTATATGTTTCTCCCATGTGAGTTTCTTGTACAAATAGACACCTAAGAATTTTGCAAACTGCCTCACATATTTCTTGATTATCTACATAAATTTTAGGGAGATCGGTACTTTTCATTTTTTTATTTGTGAATAAGATGTAATTTTTACATTGAGCGATAATTTGTTAACCTTAAACCAATGAATTACTTTTTATATTTCTTCATTTATGTTTTTGTATAAAGTATCAATGTTTTTATGGCTGCAAAATAATTTTATAAGGCAATGTAATATGTTTCAGATGTTGAATAAATTGAAATTGAGTTGAATTGAATATGTCATCCCTGAAAACGTCTGTGTTATTCGTCGCTGAACGTGTTCCAGTAGCTGCAAGTATTTTTGTAGAGTGAAGGCCATACCATGTTTCCGTATTTGATTTTTTATAAACAAGGACAAAATGACGTTTTACATTCAATAAGGATTCCTTTCTCTGATTCTTCGGAGGTATCGGTACTCGGTGAATGTCAACCTGCCACTGCGACTCCGGACCCACTAAAATCCAAATCCGTTTCCGATTATTCGATTCCGGGAATTCGTTCTTTCGAAAGAGCCAGCTGGACTCGTAAGGAGTCGCTTTGTAAAATTTGCGCTTAGAAATCGCAAACGTAGACGATTCTAATTGAAACTTGTAGCAAATTTGGCACCGCAGTGTTGGATAAACATGTCAGAAACTTCAGAAGCAGGTACATGAGCTAAATAATTATGTTTCCGTTTCATATTCAGAGCATTTACAGATTCGGTTCTTCCAAAGATTAGACACCGATTATTATACAAATTACCCGACATGCATTCCGATTCGCGCTCGTGAATTATTGTCAATTCGTCGATGAGCCAAGTCGTCCTATCGGAGACTGTTCCAGTGTTTAATCACAACGTCCAAACGCCTGGCTCAATTTGTCCACGCTTTCATAGAGATCTCTACCGACCTGACCATTGACCAATAACATTGGCTGTGTCGGATAATGATGATAATGCAATGATTAAAAAATAATGAAAGTAAATAAGCCAATACAGTTGCGTAGCCAGGGCATTATCATGATTATGTATAGGATTTCTTTCGTGACGTCATTACGCCATTATTTTTAGAACAGGGAAAGCCTGGCCGTCAAGCGGCCACTGACATGATTAAGTAAACACTGATCTTGTTGGCTGTAAATATTATCTTACTCCGCATTAATCCTCTAACTTTGATGCTTTAATAAATGAGCACGATAAATTTCTCTTTTTAATGTCATGCAATCGTGGCTCTACAGACATATCTAAACTGATTCTAAAATTTGTCAACGTCATTACGGATAAACGAAATGCCTTGAGGTAATGTTCCCAACTTCATCGTAAGATTTATAAAAAAAACGTATACTAATCAGTGTTGCCCACAGCATCTGATTTTTGGGGGTCCCAAGGACCCCACACTCAGATTTGGGGGTCCCACTGTAAAATCTGGGGGTCCCATGGGGTCCTCATCTGAAATATGGGGGTCCCATGTTTTTTTCTTAAAATAAACACAACACATTGATCTAATTATAAAGCACTTTATTAAACATGTTGAAAGCACTAGTTATGACATTGTAAATACTGTTAATGTATATATAGAGAATATTAACTATGCATAGTTTATTAACCTTTAGCACTTAACACTTTTGGCCACCATTGTAGATCACCAAAATACCCATTTTTGAAAGTTTAACACTTGAATGACTGGCTCTAAACAGTGCCAGTCATTCCAGTGGTAAATTTTCAGAAATATCTGGTACGAGTTTACTCAAGGACGACTTGACCTACTTCGGTATAATGCGGCCGTATTTTTTATAATGTAACTGGAATGATTAAATATAGTGGAATACATAGGCTAAGATCAGACAAAACAATAATTTATCAAAAATAATCTGTATAAATCAGATTAAACTGCGTAATTAGTGAAAATATATCAGCCGGATATGTCTAATTCATAGGGAGTAACTATGTAACGCGATTGCTGATTGGCTGAAGCATAGATAACGCATTAGCGTGTATCCAATAAGGACTCTTGTATCGGGGAGCTTTGAGCTATACACTGTTTGGAAAAAATCAATATTTTAATGTACGCCTACCTGTAGATCGACGATATCGGTTAACATCGCTGCTGGGATGAGCTTTTTACTCATCATATATACCGTCCTGATCTGGGCCTCATCGCTCTTCTTGTCCCGGCATACCTGACGATCGAACTCTTCATTTGATGCGGCCACTGATTTTTCTAATCGAATCCGTAGTACGGAAGCAGTCTCTGCCTCCTTGTGGTCTTGCGATGCAATATGTCGGTCTAACGCGGATTTCTGATAATTTGTACTACCGCTTACGAAATTATTAGTCTTCTTCGCACTGCTACAAAACGTACACTTCATTTTACCATCCAGAACCTCAAGCCATTTACTATACGCCGGTGTTTTTAACCAAACGTCACTGAATTTCCTAGACTTCACTTGCTTTACTTTAACCACATTTTCACAAATTTTTGCACTGGTGTCGCAAGACTCGCTACAAATTTTGCTACGCTTTGCCATACTTTCATCGTTATCATCACTATCAGCACATGTAGAATCTAGAGGTCGCTTAACGCCAAACTGAAACGAGCTTCGTTGCATTTTGACTAATTTAATGAAGTCAATATTTCTCTCGTATATATATACACAGATAAATCAAGTCTAATACTCGACATGATTTGCTCAATTAATGTCTTAAATTCAAAGAGAATGACGAAGCGGACAGATTCTATTCAGATCAATTTAGTTGAGAAATTGGGAACACCTAACGATCGAGTATTGTTAAACATTATAAACACTAATCCATCAGTCAATCAATCAGCCGCTATTGCTAAATAAAAGACGGCTTATAGCGTGCATTGATACCGTTATTCAAACAGCAATACAAAGACACCGCCGCTAATCCGTCAAATGACCATTCAAATGTAAAAGATATCACAATATTTTCCATATATTCCTTCATCCATTTAGATATTTTGATAATTAAATAGAAAAAATATTTTGCCTGTAATTTAGGCAAGTAGGCATGCGCAAATTAATTTCAAAATATTCAGCAGATTAGTGATAACAACTTTGTGGTCTGTCCAATGTTCTGAGCTGTGAAAGGGTTAAGACGCCCAAACACGTTTGTATACGCTTGATCAGTTGTATTGGATTTCTCAAGCGTGAGTTCCTCTAGAGGGAGATTCCGCTGTTATCCAATCAAATACTGACACGTCATACTGACGATTAGCACAACTGACAGAAACATGGCGGGTATTTTTGCAATTTGTAGGCCAAACAAGGCGACTAACATCGGGCTTGTAAACTCATTATTTATAAAAATTAGAGCAAATGGAATACTAAGGATGATTTGGGGATTGTGTTTACAATTAAATGTGGTAGTTGAATCTGATTTATGGGCATTAACAACTTTGGGTTGTGCAAGAAAACATACAACAAATAATAGTCTTAAACAACGCAGTAAGTTCGTTTTTATTGAACACACAATACATTAGGTATATTTTTTAAAGTAAAAACATGCACAAATAAATATACACGCACGATAATATAATCGCTAATTAAGCACACGCAAAGTTACCAGTTTCCGTTACTCTTTTTCACTGCGTCCCTTGTGCGTCCTCAGGGATGCAGAGGGTTAATTTTTATGCATCCCTCTGCCATTTTTATGCGTATATACGCGCAAAAGGACGCATATGGGCAACTCTGCTACTAATATAACAGTTGCTCATAAATAACTCTAATGGTGAGATCCGCTCAGTCCCTCAACTCAAGTATATGACATCATAATCAATTACGCCATATGTAGGCTGATGTTACAATCAAGCTACCTAACGAATGACGACATTATCTCAACCATAATCATTTAAAAGTCTGTCAAGTTTACAGATCCTTTGAATAGTTAATTACTATCTAATGAACATTCGGTTGTCATTTTGAGGCTAGTTCGGCTGGCTGTTGGTGCACTCATAGACTGCAATGCCGCCCGGTCTGGTTAGTTTCAAAATATTCAGCAACCTATCTGTAGTCACCTTGAAAAAAGGGGATCCTGTGACTTCAGGGTTCAAAGTACATAAATCGATCCAAACACGCTCAGAACGTGGGCGGGGCTGCAAATGTCCGGTGCATAACTTGATATGGATCAATCTTTTGCAGTGGTTAATCCGGTTGTGGACGCGATTTGCCTATTGCTTTGTATATTGTATATATTTAATTAAGTAGTGTTTATTTATTTATAGGGCCTATAGTTGTTTCATGTCTTGTTTATTTATACGATTGTACTTGTATTGCCGTATCCTTATGTTGGATTTTTGCAATGAACTATCTATCTATCCTCATTCCACATTTTGAAATTGACATCAGCCAACATGTGATGTAATTCATTATGACATATACACGAGTGACGTATTGGATTCATCCATTGATGATATGTTTCTGACTTTCTGTCAAGCAGTTTTTTGGCTCGTCTGCGAAGCAGAAAGCGAGACATATGTGTCACCTTTCTGCCGCCACCGTCAAAATGTTGTTTTTGGGTTTAGCAAAACTCCTCAGCTTATATTTCAGGATCAGTTAATCTTGGCTATGTGGTTGACTATACTGTTAGGAAGCAGCATGATGATATTGAGGTCACAAGCTCAAGGTCACTGACCCTGATACAATACTATGCTTTTTCAATGTTAAGTTTTTGCATTTGGCAAAACTTGTCGGCTTACATGTATCTTTCAGGATCGGTTTATCCTATTGGAACTAAACTTGGATACATTGTTACCTATAATGTTAGGAAACAGCATGCTGAGTCTGAGACCACAACGTTGAAGGTCTAGGTACATGTAATTCTGACCTCTACAAAACTTTGTTATTTTTCAATGTTAACTTTTTAGGCTTGGCAAATCTTAATCTGTTATATTTTGGGATTGCTTGACCCTAATGGAATACAACTTGGGTACATGCTTGCTTATACCAAGAGGATAAAGTATGGTTACATGGAGGTCACCATGTCAACGGTCACTGCCTTTCTAATATTGCTATTTAACCTCTGCTTTTTCAACCTTAAGTTTTTCCATTCAGCATATCATTTATATTTCAGGATTGGTTAATCTTATATGTGTTGGAACTAAGCTTGAATACATGGTTACATGTACCTATACTATAATGTTAGGAAGCACAATGATAACACGGAGGTCACGCGGTCAAAGGTCAATGCCACTGTGACAAGCAAGAGACAGGCGAGACATTTAATTCCGTGAAATTCTTGTTTACAAATGTATCATGTTTATACACACATGTAGTCACATGTATGTAGCTCATTCTCACTAGGTAAGCAAGGTGCATTGTCCTTGTTATTATAGCCAGATCTATCTAACCATGCCCTATTTTTCAGTTACAGTACAAGCAGACCATATTGCGGTGCAAGGAGATCATATTGCTGTACAAACTGACCACATTGGTGCACAGAATGACCATATTGCGGCTCAGGCCGTGGCACAGCTGGCTGAACATGGTGAAACAGAGGCAGCCATTACTGCTATCTATCTTATTCAGGATGGACATCAAGAACATCATCAGGTACATAAGTACTTGTTCTCGGGTACATGTAGCCGAACATCTAGGATGAAATCTTATCACTAACAGCGCACCACAGCATACTGTCCAGTTCAGAGAAAACGTACAATTTACATATACATGTAATATATATATATATATATATATATATATATATATATATATATATATATATATATATATATATATATATATATATATATATATATATATATATACAGTATACATGTGCATATACTGACTACACATACAAAATGTACAAATACAATGACTGATGTGCCCGCGTCTTTGGTGTTCCTAACAATTTTATAAATCATGTATCCTTTTCAAGTCCTACATGTATATCTTCTGGCATTTGTCTGGCCCTGAAGTATATATACATGTATATGTCACAAACCTTCAGAGCTCTAAAACAGTTTAGGACGCACATTGGATTCACCAACTTCACAACATTAATTTTACTCTAGAGACTCCTTCATGTACAATGTAAATTTAGACCATGCATGTGCAGGGCCATATAGTGGTATTCTGAAATCGGGGTGTGCGGTGTCTGGGGGGGAGTTTCCCCCAGGTTAAGATTTTTTTATTTCTGAAAGTAAAACGGTACTTCAAATAGAAAGCATGCCAATGTGATCACGGTTCTGTTTTAGCATTGCTCTTTTCTTGCACTGGTAGATGATTCAACAAAACACTACAATATAGCAACATGTACTTGTATATCAGACCTGGGGCTAAATGCATTTGCATTTAAATGCATAAATTTAAACACTTTTTAAAGAGTATTTGCAGTTGAAGATTTCAAACCACAACTATTTGCATTTTTATACTTTTGCTAAGCTATTTTAAGTTTCAAATACTTTTCATATACTACATGTATACAGCAGGATTGTCTTCCAAGCAATGTACATTCAAAATATTCCAAAACTATTAAATCATAAAGAATTTGTATCTGTTTTGTGGTCTTGAAAGGTTAAAGGGGACACAAGAAGGGTCACAATGGATTGCATAAAACACGCAGTTCCATCCCATCCGACTTGAACCATGATAATGGCACTCTTTGAGGCTACTGTGAAAACATGAGTACCTAAAGATGCATTGGGATGTATGTAAGACCTATTTAAACTCTCATATTAATAGATGAAACTTTAATAACATCATCTGCCTTGCCACCAGTAAGAGCATTGATTCAAAAGTGGCAATTGTACTGATATACATGTACCTAGATACTATTGCATCATTCATTTATCTCAAGATCAAAACTTGATGTCAAAATCGGCACCATCAGAGAAATCAGACAAAGGACTGTTGTTATATATATTCTTCATCAATTTCACAAATATAGGTTATCTATTCCTAACACCGCTGAAGAGAAACCCCTTATAAAATGCATTTGGCAATTTTATCGCGATAGCATTGGATGACAGCAAAAAACGTTGAACAACTTATGCATGACGTCATACTCCTCATCCGGGAATAGAAATTTAACTAATTTGTATCACATATTTAAATACAATTCGGAAAGTAAAGTTGCTTTCAGCTGGTGGTTTGTAATGTGACAGGAACAGGTTTCAAAAACATTGTAAACTGTACAATCATGTACATGTATGTATATAATGTACATGTATACCAGTCTTTCTTCTACTGACTCTGTAATAATTATTTTTGGCATTAATCTGATACAGGTTAATATAGTAAAGTCTATAAACTTGGTCATTGTATACATATGTGCAAAATTCTTTTTAATGTACACTTGAGCCTCTTAAGAGACCACCTGCTTTATCAGATGGCCTTTTGATTCTCCCTTGGATGGTCTGTTAATACAGGTTAATAGAGTAAAGTCTATAAACTGGGTCATTTTATACATATGTGCAAAATTCTTTTTAATGTACACTTGAGCCTCTTAAGAGACCACCTGCTTTATCAGATGGCCTTTTGATTCTCTCTTGGATGGTCTATTAATACAGGTTTGCCTCTATATCATGATGAATACACTGTACATGTAGAATAAAAGCCTGCTAACTACATGTAGTTTGATTTATTTAATTATGATATTTTTTAGTGTGGAAAGCCTTTTGAATACTTGCTTTGTTGTTTTTTAAAGAATGGTGAAACTGACTATACAGGATATCTCTGTCCAGCTGATCCTGACCCAGAACCAGAGGAGGATGCTGATGAATCACAATCTCCAATCTGCAAGAATACAGTCTCAGTGACTAGAAAAAAGAGGCGTGGTCGGGTATCAAAAGTTTGGGATGTATTTCAACATGATCGAGAGAATAATACATCAAAATGCAAGTTTTGTGGTGCTACACTTGCATACAATGGTGGCACCAGCTCGATGCGCAAGCACCTAATGCACAAGCATGTTAAAGAATACTGTGAGATGTTTCCAGAAGATAGTGTTTCTCCTGGACCGCTGAAGAAGGCACGCCTTGCGGGACAGAACATTCCAACACCCAGGGCTAAGAAACCCCAGAATCTCATACAGTTGCAGGAGCCATTTACGTTCCTGCCGTATGCTGTTGGTTAGTATAAATTAGCTCACATCGCATGAAGAGTAAAGTAAAGCTTAGGGCATGTAGACTGTGCATTGTCTGATTTCATTTTACCAGGAAAACACACTAGGTACTTCTTAAACCTTTCACTGACAAATCCCTGAATAAGTATATTATTTACGAGATAAAACTTGTTCTGTTGAATATTTTGAAATTAATGTTACTGGAAGCCGTTGCTTCCCATGGCAGCAATAGCTTCCAGTCAAATTACTTCCAAGATATTTAACGGTTTTCTTGTATCATTGCCTTGAAAATGACATGTAATGAATTAATCAGTGAAAGGCTTAAGAGCGAGTATGTCAATTTCATATGGATGTACAATGTAGCTGGTGTCCATCTTGGATTTTGCACTAGTTTTAGAAACAGTTTAAAAGATCCTCTTCTCGGAAATCGCTTAGCAGATGATTGATGCGAAACTTGAGACGCTTCATCTATGGCAATTAATGAACCATATTTGTTCAAGAGAACCTGATTGGTCGAGTTGCTTGTCAGTCATCTTGGATGGCTTAGTTTTCACAAAGACACGTCTCCTGAACCGCTGAAAGGATCTGCCCACAATTTGGTAAAACAGTACAGAAATAACTAAACATTTTGCTCGCTAAGTTAAAAGAGGAGACAAAAGTAGGACCAAAATGGTTTCGTGGATGCGTTATTTATGAACCAACATAAGCTTGCTTACATGTGTACATTGCTTAAGCGCAACAAAAGTCAAAAGCATAGATTTCTTGAATAGATGATCGTGGGCAGCATTATACATTATATATATATATATATATATATGTATATGTATGTGTGTGTGTATTGATCGTTTTATTCTAATACTGATCCATGTTGTTCTTGTTAGCTCACCTGGCCTGAAAGGCCAAGTGAGCTTATGTCGTGGCGACCATCCGTCGTCCATCCGTCAACTTTTCCTTTAAACAACTTCTTCTCAAGAACAGCTGGGCCAATTTCAATTATATGTGGCAGGAAGCATCCTTAGGGCATAGGGATCCAAGTTTGTTCAAGTGAAGCTGATCGGCCAATTAGGCCGGCAGCCATCTTGGATTTTGGCTGATTTTTAGAAACGTCTAAAAATCTTCTCCGAAGCCGCTTGAGGGATTGAAGGAAACCTCATGAAATATGATCTAGGGCAAGAGCTCAACCGAATTTGTTCAAGCGAACTTAATTGGTCAAATAGTTTGGCGGCCATCTTGGGTGACCTAGTTTTAGCGAAAATAACTTCTTCTCCAGAACCGCTAAAGGGATCAGGCCAAAATTTGGCAGATATGATTAGGGACTAAGGGTCAGTAAAGTTTGTTCAAGAGAAGTTCATCCATCAAGAAACATGGCCGCCGTGGGCCAATCACAATATAGCATGTTTGGCGGCCATATTGGATTTTTTTATTTGATGGATTTTGAGGCCGAAATTGGTTTTATGTAGGTGTTTGACTATTCTGATCTCAAATTTGCAATTTTCGAATCTGTCGGATAAACGGTTTGGCAGCCATCTTGCATAATTTTCTCGTCAAAAGCTCCCATGTCTTCTCGAGAACTGCCAGGCTGATTTCAATTATATTTGGCAGGAAGCATCCTTAGGGCATAAGGACCCAAGTTTGTTCAAATAACCCGATCGGCCAATTTGCCCAGCGGCCACTTTGGATTTCGGCCAATTTCAGGAAATGTCTTTGAAAATCTCCAAAACCACTTGGGGAATCTTCATCTAGGCCAAGAGGTAAGCCAATTTTGTTCAAGAGGACTTGACCAAATGGTTCGGCGACCATCTTGGATGACCTGGTTTTCACGGAAATTACTCCTCTAGAACCGCTAAAGGCATCAGGCCGAAATTTGTCCAAAGGAAGTTGATCCATCAAAAAAACATGGGCGCCGTGAGCCAATCAAAATGTAGTGTGTTTGGCGGCCATATTGCACTTGCAAAAATGTCCACAAACTCATTTTAAAGACTGCTAAACCACCCACCGACAATTTTGACAAAAATTGATGGTGCGCCATGTGAGCGACACAGGCCCCTTGGGCCTCTTGTTTATATATACATGTAACTCGCCACTACAAGTGTTAAACATGTTTTCTAGTGACAGGTGTCGTTTACGTTGAGTTTACTAGATGGTCATATTTTCAGCGAAAAGTTATCGATCTTGGCACACTTGTTCCTTTCTATCACCACTGATAAGTTAGGTTTTCGACCGAGTTCTATTTTCCTTAATACGAAACATGCACTATGTGAAAGATATAATTGTAAAAAAAATAACGTCACTATTAATCAATTTATCACATTTGGCAGTCATGGTGGATTTTTATACAATCATGTACTAGTTGATGGATTTTAATGGTGAAAATTGCTTTATATACGTTTATAGGTATAATCAATCCAAATTTTGGACTTTTACAAGTGTCAGGTGAATGGCTCGGTCGGCCTGCTTGGATTTTGCACAATTTTTAGAAACATGTTGAAAGATCTCTGAAGGCGCTTGTTAAGAATATAGGTCAACAGGTAATCATTTTAGATCCAATAGTAAACTATTCAGCCAGCACTTTATGTATTATTATTAGTCAATTCGATGAATGAAATTCCCGTAAGTAACTTAACTGTGTAGAGCATGCAGTCTCAGTATTAGGGGGGGGGGGGGGGGGGGGCGACCGTAAAGGCCCTTTTAGTCATTTTGTTACTTAGAGAAATGTCAGTATTTCCCAGACATTAGTGGAAGGAACATGTTGTGTGCAATATTAAAGGAAATCTGACCTTGTCTTATACTAACCAATTCAGGTGATAGAATCTGCCACCCGTACATGTAATCCATTCCTGATATTTTAGCTTTTTATCATGCCGACAACAAAATATATTCAGGCTTTATTACATGTAGCTAAATGTTGCTACATTTCTACCGCCTATGATGGCTGTCATGATTTACATTTTAACCAATCAGAAAAAGCCTGGCCTGTCTGCCTCGGGATATACACTCAGTCATAGAGGTGCCAGCTATAGTTTGTTTTTGTGGTATAAAAGCAATCATACAGGTAAGCTGTTGTATATTTTGAAACTAATTTGACTGGAAGTTGTTGCTGCCATAGGCAGCAACAACTTCCAGTCAAATTAGTTTCAAAATTTTCAATGAGGAATATTACATACTAAAGAATGTAATTCATTGGCACTTAAAATGACATCACTTGAGGAGACAAAATGGTGGCGATCACTGTTAAACATTTACTTGATATTACAAAGCAGATAATTGCGACACAGATAGGGGAATGTGACAGGATATGAATGATACGGAATCAAAAAACCATACTCTATCGGCACAATATAACATTTGAGATGAGATTAGCAGCCCTTTTAAACATATTGCTGCAGCTCCTCGCACCAACACAACATACATGTGAATATATACGTTAAATGTTTGTATAGCGATTTGTCATCTTGATCAGGTGAGCAATAATTCACTCTTAGTCATCGCTTATATTTGAATACCTACATCTACATGTAGAAGATAGTAAGCAGAGGAAATCTTGCTTAACCTAATTAAGAACTCTTCTTTCCTCTCGCTTTTTTTAACAGGATTGCCAGAGGATGTATTCCGACATCTACAAGCTAACTTTGAAGCAGACCCCAAAAACCTGCTGGCACAGAATATCAGTCTCCAGGATGACATTCAGAAGTTGAGTGTGTCGAGAATACCTCAGGAACACAATACTCATGTGTTCAATACCAGAGTGAGTTTCATATAGAAAGCCTTATATATATGAAGAGCATGCACTGGTCTACAAGTTGTCCCCCACACTCTCACCATCCATTACCCCTTGTACAGAACAAACTCTCGAATTGAAGAGAAGTCGTCTTTTTTATAGGGATACTCATCAATTTCCATGTGGACAACCTTCCTTAGCCAAGAAAAAGTTGTTTTTAAAAATTTACCGGTTGAATGACTGGTTCGTTTATCGAGCCATGCATTCCAGCGGGACATAAAAAAAAATAGTACTGTAAATGGACATTCCTCAAGCCATTTATGTCCATCTTGGCCATTAAAGGCTTACATTACTAGACATGTACATGTACCACGTTTTGACACCAAACAACTGCTGCTTTCTCTGCCATGTATAACAGCATTAGAAAATAGTTCTTTTAAATATTAACTCTTACTCTGCTCGGGTGTTGTCGAGATAGAAAGTCAAAGTTCTGTAGAGGCAGGCCATATGAAGAATGGTGTCGATATTTTCATTGTGGACAACACTATGTATACATGTAATATCAACTAAAGAGATATTAATAATGTAAGATAATAATTCATACCACTGACAAGGAAGAGGGCCATGTAACCTTTTCACCGCTGAATCCCTGCAATCTATCAAAATCACACAGGTTGTAGACTATTTTGAAGCAAATATACAACATGTATATATATATATACAATGTATATATATATATATATATATATGTGTGTGTGTGTGTGTGTGTACAACACATACATTTACATGTATTATATACTGTGTAGTAGTGTGTGTACTCTATTTCCCAGGTGCCTGTTATTGGCAAGCCCCGTACACACCAAAAGGATTCAGGGACATGCTGGATCTTCGCCTGTATGAATGCCATGCGTATTCCATTCATGCATCAGTATATATTGGAAGAGTTTGAATTTAGTCAGACATATCTGTTTTTCTGGGATAAGGTGAGATAGAAAATGTGTGTAGCTTTTTTTGATCAAGTAATCATGTCATGTGACATTAAATGTTCAAGGATGTATCTAATCTTAATAAAACTAGATTTTTTGTTTACCATCATTGGTGATCTAGCCTTCATCATTATGAAAATGATTTCCAGATGTTTTCCATTTTTTACATGGTTTGGACATACATTTTGCAGTTTATTTTACAATTAGGTAATTCTTAACTTTTTTCTGTGGACATTTAATTCATCAAGTGCTTATCTGATCTTAATAATACTTTGTAGATTTAATCTATACCACCATTGCATCCAGTCGCTATTGTAATTAAAATAAAAATTATGATTTTCTTTATCATATTTAGCTACATGTATTAAATGGTTTATATATTTACTCTTCCACATATATTTATAATTTCAGTTGGAACGTTGTAATTATATGTTTGATATCTTCGTGAAGTGCTCAATAAAGGGTGAGAAGCCAGATGGTCGAGTGCTACATCATCTCCTGCAGCGGCCCATTGAGGATGCTGGTCAGTGGGACATGCTGGTTAATCTCATTGAGAAGTATGGAGTCGTACCCAAAGCATGCTTTCCATTGTCACCAAATTTACTTCAGTCCCGTTTCCTTAGTAGAATCTTGAACACAAAGGTGAGCCAGTTAAGTTACAGTTCTATTTCTTGCTCTGTATACACATGTAACTTGCATTACGTACATATATTAATGTGAAAAGCTTGTCTTAATAAATCTACATCTACATGTACTTATCAGCGAAAGGGAGAGATTTTTAACTCGCCTTGAGGAAGTGAAAAAAAATTATTCGTTATGACTGTCATCGGTCAATTTTCATTGTGTTTTACTCTGCTACACCTAAGCTACATGTATCAGGTCTCAGGCGATATTAAAGATGACGAATGTGAATTAGATTTTTATAAAGAATTCCAGAAATAAAGGTTTTTATCATATTTTATCAACTAAAAAGAATTTGACAGATTTTCACAAACTTTTTCATTGTTAACGTTTTAGTTAAAGTCATGAATTTTGACACTGGTCAGGTAAAATTCATAGTATGACATCATCGTGTGAATCATCATCCACCTTGATTCAGTTTACACCACACGTTTTCAGAGTAAACGAAACCGGCATCTAATCAAGACACGAAGCATGCCATGAGCTCGGATTCAAGTTCTAGTTTATCAATAGCTAATATTTTATCTCATTGGTGGTGTATTGATGAACTTTACAAGCTATAAGTGACCAACAGCATAATAGCCAGCGAGTGATCACTAGACTCAACTAGCCCTACTGATTATTTACTAGCCTATAACTTGAGACACATATGACAAGTTAAGTTTAGTCATTTTAGAGAGTGATGGTCCGTGTGTTATATTGTGTGTTATTCAGTTCTGGTTTGCTAAAAGGTTTCTCAAGATCACTGCGGGAGCCATGCAAAAATTGATGTAATTAACCCCTTTAATGGTTAGGTTTGGTCAAGAAAATTTTTATTTTCTCAGAAAATTCCCATTTACAGACCAAGAGAAGAGTATATAGTACTTTACATTTTTGTATTTTACCACTGGAATGACTGGCTCAAAGTCATTCTAGTGGTACAATAAATACTAGTTTTCTCTTGGTTTGCATGTTAATATTTCTCAAGATCACTGCAGTAGCCATTGTTTGCCGCCTTGATCATTACAGGGTTGAAATATCAAATTGTTACTAGCTCACTGGACTTTTGTTCTAGCATTGGTAAACTTCTACTACCATCCATTGCTTTGCGGGATAATGTTAATTTCAACCACTGTATTGGCATCTGTGAATCAGTGATGAATTTTGCACATAATAGACAATGCACAATCATTATTATAGATTCCCGTGAAGGATTTAATGCACACAATCACACACACGTATATGCGCACATACACAGTGTAGGTACATGTAACAATGAAGATTTAACCTGTGATGCCTATTTGCCTCGTTGTTGCTAGATGGCTGACTATTGTTGCAAGCTTCAGAAAATCATGAAAAAGCGTACAGATCATACTGAGGAGATACAGAGGCTTCGAGATGAAATGTTACAGGAGGTAAAAATAAGTTAGCTTTCACTCCTTTCATTTTATGGACAGGTTTTAGACAGCATAATCCAGTCAATGGACATTTCCAGTTTTTGCTAAGCCCCACCCACCTCTAGCTAAGCTCCACCCACAACTCGCTCGTTTTGGGATCGATCGATCTCTGAACTTCCTGACTATCAATTTCCAGAAAACTATACAAGTACACTGTTGAATATTTTGAAATTAATTTGACTGGGTACTGTTGCTGCCTATGGCAGCAACAGCGCCCAGTCAAATTAGTTTCAAAATATTCAACAGCATGTTTCTTAAATAGCAAAAACATAGAATTCTTACAATGTGTCGGACTATTAAGCGTTAAAGACGGGCTTAATCGAATCATTCATGACGTCATGATTATGACGTCAGCATACACGTAGTTGATTATGGCATCATATGATTGAGTGGGCAAATGGATTCATGAATTCCCGATCTACGATTTCTGTCAAGATAATAATTCTCTATCTGATATGTAGTGTTGAAAGTGTCTAACCGGTTATGAATAAGTGCAGACAGGCGTGTGTCATCATGAGTAAAACTGTGCTTAAATATTTAAGATTATTTGAAGACACATTGCTAAGTAGTCATATTCATGCCTCTAGTGGAATTATTTGGAGCTTATGCAATCGTGATCTGTTTGTCGTGTCTGTCAACAATTCACCTTTCCAGAGTACCCACCCATCATATGGCATCATAATGAACTGCGTGATGTGTACAATGACATCATAATGAGTGACATCATGAATGACATCGATAAGTATGTCACGAACGCATATTTGAAGACGGTCTATGCGTTGTTGTACAAATTGAATGTCTTTGCTAATTAATAAATATTCTGTTGAATATTTTGAAACTAATTTGATTGGGCGCTGTTGCTGCCATAGGCAGCAACAGCACCAGTCAAATTAGTTACAAAATATTCAACAGCTTCCGTGTATAGTTTTCAGGAAATTGATGGTTAGGGCATTCAGAGATCGATCAATCCCAACATGGCGAGGTGTGGGTGGAGATTAGCTGGTGATGGGTGGGGCATAGCTAAAAATGGAATGGTCCATTGTGGCAAGTAAATCGCTATTTGTTGATGGATTAAAACCAGCTTTACGAGCTATCAGTGATCACCAGCATAATAGCCAGCAGGATTAGCGATCACTAGATTCAACTAGCCCTAATGATTATTTACCAGCCCTTGACAAATATGACAAGTAAAGTTTAACCTTTTTACTACAGAATGATGGTATTCTGTCGTTTACATTGTCATTCGAAGATAATCATTCTCTATCTGAT
This sequence comes from Chaetoderma sp. LZ-2023a, assembly GCA_034401795.1. Lineage (NCBI taxonomy): Eukaryota > Metazoa > Mollusca > Caudofoveata > Chaetodermatida > Chaetodermatidae > Chaetoderma > Chaetoderma sp. LZ-2023a. The sequence continues at coordinate 82,578,049 of CM067370.1, read as the reverse complement.
CTGTAGTGTTGAAAGCGTCTACTGTTTATGAATAAATGCAGACAGGAGCATATCATCATTAGAAAACTGTGCCTAAATAGTTAAGATTATTTCAGGGCACATTGTTAATTAGTCATATTCAAGCCTCTAGCATAATTATTAGGAGCTTATACAATGGGGATCTGGGGAAAATACGTTTGTAGCACATTTCGTCATTTATCAATGGACTAAGACTAAATTTCTTAATTTCCTTTATGCGACATCTGTTGGGGCTATGAGTACGAAGTGTCCATGCCCTTAAACAGGAGCCATAGCTTTGATTTATTAAGGCATTTTTTAAGTATTGAACCCTATGGGGAAGTACATGTGTTTCATCAATATGTTTATCATAATATTTTCGGTGCATTGGTCTGAACTCATAGCAAGTGCTGTCTCACAGTAACAAAAATGAACAGCGCAAAATGGTGTGTTCAAACAGGTTTCAGGTATAGACCTTATTGGAAAATGTGTTAAAATATCAATTTGTATCATAAATAGAATCTCAAACTCATTTCATTTCACTATTATCAGCCTCGTTGAAAATTATCACATTGCACTCACTTTAGTGCAATCAACTGCTATGTGATAATTTTTGACGATGTTGGTAATATGGATATGAAATGGGACCTTGTTCCAGATCTTCTATGTACATCATTTTGTTGTCTGTATATATTAGATAGTGCTGGGATATATTTCCTTTACTGTTAGCTCTATGTGATAATGTTGTCAGTTTGCCGCCACTGCATCTCACCTGTATTGCTTATTTATTTATTAGATGTACAATGTGATTGCTATAGCTGTTGGCTCACCGCCTGTAGAGTTTACCTGGGATTACTATGACAAAGACAAGAACTGTCACAGAGTAGGACCAATCACACCACTGCTATTCTACACAGAATATGTGAAGCCTATATTTAACATGGAGGATAAGGTATGCGAGTTGATAATGCAAATTCAGAGTAGACTGTAAATCACCATCCAACATGGTCCATAAATGCTTTTGAAAAGATACTAAAGATAGTTTGTCCGTTGGTATGATTGGAAATATTGCCAATACCATTCATTGCGTAATAGAGGGAACCATTTCTAAATTTAAGCTCGCCCATGCATGGCGCATGGGATCGAGGTATGTACCTTTATTGTATTTGTATCCTGAATTCCCTGAACCCTAATTTCAGGGGTTCAAGGTATTTCAGGTAACCTGTTAAATATTTTGAAATTAATTTTGCTCAAAATTAGTTTCAAAATATTAAACAGACTGTTTATTAAATAGTAAAGACATACAATTCATAAATTTGACCAGTATGCATATTGATTGTGATGTCAGCTGGAATGTGATGTAATTGCTTATGACCTCCTATGCTTGAGTAACAGATCAGATCTATCCATTGTCACAACATTCCTGTTAAATATTTTGAAATTAATTTTACTTAAAATTAGTTTCAAAATATTCAACAGACTGTTTATTAAATAGTAAAGACATACAATTCATAAATTTGACCATTATGCATGTTGATTGTGACGTCAGCCGGAATGTGATGTAATTGATTATGACCTCCTATACTTGAGTAACAGATCAGATCTATCCATTGCCACAACATTCATATGTAAATCTACTCCAGGTGAGCATTATGGCCCTTGTATCATGCATTTGTCTATGGTTGACCTTTTTGTGGCAGTGATAGCTTCCAGTCAAATAAAGTTGAGAATATTCAACAGCTCACCCGTATAATTGTCCTGAATTTGGTACATTGGAACATCAAGGTTCAGAGAGTTAACCTTCCATGGCTTATGAGAAAACATGCTGGTTATCCAGGATTGCCTGGCCTTGATTCTAAATTCATGAATTCATTTCCTCACTCAATCATTCGACGTCGTAATCAACTACGTGACGTGTATGCTGACGGCATGAATGATTCAATTAGTTGATAGTCAGGGAGTTCAGAGATTGATCGATCCCAACAGGGATGAGGTGTGGCTGGAGCTTAGACAGAGACAGAGAGAGAGAGAGAGAGAGAGAGAGAGAGAGAGGCGGGGTATGGCTAAAACTGGAAAGGTCCATTCGCAGCTTCCCTGACAGGTCAGGGTATCTATCACAGGTATGAGCCCTGAGCAACATGTGTGTTCATCTGAGCTGCCACAAAAGCTTGTAACAAATGTATTCTGATATTTAATCTCACTTAATATTTAGCAACCACAATACACTAGTGACATCTGGTGTAAACAGTGTAATTAGTTACTATAGGGCTGTGTGGTATACCGGTATTGGAACCATCACCGTTTTTGGAGATGTGATCTCTTTTGGAAACGTTTATTTTAAAAGCCCACATGTTACTATTGTAGAAAATTTCATATGATGAATTATCATGTATAAAATCAAAGAATAAAATGTGGAAAGGGGATCTTTTTCAGTTCCATTAATAGTTTGCGGGTACATATATTACCATATCTTATTGCTAAATGTGTTCAGTAACTAATCTGCTATATTCTATTAAACTATATGATACGCATTTGGTGGCATTGTGAGCAAATTCATGTTTATAATATCTATGTGTATTATGAATTCTGAGCATGTAGTATTCTCTAACATTTTGAAAGCAGGGAGAGAACTAACCCTCCAAAATAAGATGCGATCCAATTTTCTGAAACTTGGCGGGAATAAGCATAATTTTGCATGCATTTTCTAGACGTGATCTTATGTTGGGCGGCATAACATGAGAATTTTCGCTGTAATTCAACACTCAACATGCTGAGATTAGACAATATTAAAGGCAGAAAAGAAATGATTTATACTGTTTTACACACATCCTTCACAAATCGGTGCTTATAGTGCTTATTGAAATGTTTGATAGTCTTTTTTTCTCAATATATGTATTCTAGTAAAGCGCCTAATAAAGCCAAGTTTGATTACACATATTTGATTTCTTAGATTAAGAAATTTGATTTACAGTGCATATCGCTCCATATGATATTACTCCGATGGTTGGAATGGAATTCGACCTCGGCATCTATAACGTATGGGATTGTCACCGACTCATCATTTCCAAGACCTGAACTTACTAAATGTTGAGTAGTGTTTTTAGCGAGTGCTTTCAAAAACTCTAGTTTCATCATCCTATGAAATAGTTTCCATGTCAGAAACGTTTTTAATTGGCCCATGTGTCACGGTAAATTTGACAATGTATTTGTCTCTACTAATTGTCTAGTTACCTCATAGACAACTGAAATTATGCAATAGCTGATTATGATGTTAGAAATGATTTCCCTTCCAATAATTTAAAATTATGCGCAAATGTAGTGTTTTAAAACAATTTTGAAGCAATGATTTCACTAAACCCTCTAAAGATTACATAGGATATAATCGCTACAGATTTATCTACCGCTAAAACCGGTCCAATTTCGTGGCATTGTGAATCGTTTTTCATGAAAACTGTCAATATTTATCTACCAAATAAACCGAATATCCAGTTAAAACCGGTTTCATGGTCAACACATTCACCGGTTTTGTTTTTTCCAAAAACGCACAGACCTACATGTAAATTACTACATGTACACAAGTCGTGTCTCTTATTCAGTTTCACCCTAAATTATATAAATTTATGTGTAATAAAAGCATCATATGTTAAAGGAATGGAAAAGGGAAATGCATGTAACAAATGATGTTTATTGGTAATTTCATACAATATTAAATAAGCTACCATCGGTAAAAAATGGAAATGAATTGGGATTATTTGAGAAAAAGCATTTACTAATGCTAGGAGCGCTTAACTTGGAGCCAAGTATTGACGTCGCTGGTGCTTCACGCTCCGCCGTGTGTCAACTGCGTGTGCACGTATACCACATAGACCTACCTGAATATAACAAATGCACACCTGAATATAGTTTTGTAAGCTGTATGAATTGTATTCTCTATAGGCGCCGATGTAGAGCGTTTACTGGCTACTGCTAATTTACTATTGATCCTTTTGAAAATGTTATATTTGAGTCACTTTTTCTGGTTGAAGCAACAAGTTTCGGTAAAAATGATTTCAAAATACACTGCTGGTTTCTAAGGTCACGATATGATGCTTACTGAATATTTTGGAATTCATGTGACTGAATGTAGACCCTGTCTCTCGAAACAATGGCTTTCAGTCAAATTCTTTTAAAACTAGACAGTATTTTACCTGTAGGATGTAGTAGCTAATCAGCTTAGCGGGAATATAACTGAGCTTATATGACCGGCTGTAGCGGGTATTATTTATTCGCTTGGCGTACACCAGAGCTTATGGGTCCAGCTGCGTCACTAATTGGTTCCCACCAGAATTACATTAATGGTACATGTATTTAGCTGCTTTTTTCTAACTAATTATTCTGATTTATTTCTGTTTTTCACTAGTGGCTATAGGTTGATCATTATATAAAGCTGTCATTCAACATGTTCAACAGCATATCTTAGTTCCCTGATCCTTTCCTTTAAGATTTATTTTGGTTCAGAAATCAGAATTCTTTTAAGTTCATTCCAGATGTGATCTTATTAAGCTTGTGTGATAAATTTGATATGACATGTCTATAAATATGAGAAATTCTAGATGTATGCTCTATAGATGATACTGATTACTATAATTCAGTGAGCTTACGTTGTATGCTTGGCTGAAATGATCCTATGGTGCTGTGCTTCAAATCGTGTATTCAGAATTTTAATTAGTTAATTTTTTTGGTGAAGGTCGGACATTTTGTGAAAAATTTACCAGATATTGTCAAAATGCAACTCTTCCATAACCGCTTGATGGATTTTAACCAAATTTGGCTGGAAGGACCGACCCTCCGGTGGTATACAGGCTCTGGAATTTCTATTCAGAATTTTGATAGGGCGAATTTGTACCGTAGGTAGACATCGCCAAAATGCATCTCCTCCTTGGACGCTTGGCAGATTTCAACTGAATTTGGCTAGAAGCACCATATCATGGTAGGCTCCAGACTTTCTTTTCAGAACTTTGGTCAATTTTTTTTGGTGAAAATCTTAGGTTTTATTTTAAAATTTGCCAGAAATTATAATGCATCTTCTTAGCCGCTGGGTAAAGTTCAACAGAATTTAACTAGGAGCACCCTATCATCATGGTGCTGAAATGATCCTATGGTGCTGTGCTTCAAATCGTCTATTCAGAATTTTAATTAGTTAATTTCTTGTGTGAAGATCAGAGATTTTGTGAAAAATTTACCAGATATTGTCAAAATGCATCTCTTCCATAACCGCTTGATGGATTTTAACCAAATTTGGCTGGAAGGACCGACCCTCCGGTGGTATACAGGCTCTGGAATTTCTATTCAGAATTTTAATAGGGCGAATTTGCACCGTAGGTAGACATCGCCAAAATGCATCTCCTCCTTGGATGCTTGGCAGATTTCAACTGAATTTGGCTAGGAGCACCATATCATGGTAGGCTCCAGACTTTCTTTTCAGAACTTTGGTCAATTTTTTGGGTGAAAATCTTAGGTTTTATTTTAAAATTTGGCGGGAAGGACCGACCCTCCAGTGGTATACAGGCTCTGGAATTTCTATTCAGAATTTTAATAGGGCGAATTTGTACCGTAGGTAGACATCGCCAAAATGCATCTCCTTGGACGCTTGGCAGATTTAAACTGAATTTGGCTAGAAGCACCAGATCATGGTAGGCTCCAGACTTTCTTTTCAGAACTTTGGTAAATTTTTTGGGTGAAAATCTTAGGTTTTATTTTAAAATTTGCCAGAAATTATAATGCATCTTCTTAGCCGCTGGGTAAAGTTCAACAGAATTTAACTAGGAGCACCCTATCATCATGGTAGTCTCCAGAGCTTCTATTCAAAATTTTGCTTGGTCAATTCTTTGAGTGATAAATTTGAGATAAATCTGTTTTACCAGAAATTGTCAAAACACTTCTCCTTAACTGCTTGACTGATTTCAATCAAATTTGTGTTGATGAATCCTATTGTGGTGAACTCCAGAATTTCAATTCAAAATTTTGCCTGTTCAATTTTTTTTTTGCTGAAGATCTTAGATTTTATGTAAAATTTATGTAAAGTGCCAAACACATCATCTTTCCCGCTTGGTGGATTTTAACTAAGTTTGACTTTAAGGATCCAACGGCCATATGCTCTCGAACATCTATTCAGAATTTTGATTTTTTTTTTGTGACCATCTTTGATTTTCCAAAACTTATCCAGAAATCCTTTAAAACATATCGCCTCCTAAACCACTGTGTAGATTTTAGCCAAATTTGGCCAGAAGGATCTTATGGTAGTAGCCTTTAGAGTTTCTATTCACAATTTTGGGTGGTCGATTTTATGGTAGCCATTATTAGATTTCATGAAAATTTTCTGAAACCATTTAAAACGCTACTCATTAAGCAAGTGCCAGACTTCAATGAAAGATTGGTGAAATGATTTTGTGGTGGTAGGCTCACATATCAAACGAGAATTTTGTTTAGTCGATTTGTCTGGTGGCCATCTTGGATTTTCGGAAAACTATCCATCATGTCTATTTAAACACAAATGGTTCAAATGCTAATGGTCCAAGTGAACATGAGAGGCTCTTGGGCCTCTTGCTATATGATTAATATATTGCTGAATTCATGTTGATTATGCTGAATATAAACAATTGATTATCTATATGCAACTAGCCAGAGCCTGCACATTCTACTTCGAACAATACTTACCAGATGTACTATTATGATAATGTCTATTATCTAGTCTAGCTCAAAATAAACAATTTAAACTCTGCACTCTCCATGGTCCTGCCCATACTGTGCCCAGGAATTACCATTAGCCTCCAGGTACCGAATTAATTCCTAACTACCATCAGATTCGTCTATTTTGCTTGACTATACAGTCGCGTTTTTCTAGTCTGAAAATTAGCTTGAATTTTTGCGTTTTGAGTGCGGTGAGCAAGTTTGAATCGCTGGCGTAATGGAAGGAAAAGGGAAATCGTCGCAGGGGCAGGTTGTATCAATCTAGAATTTATACATTCGTGCCATAATGACTGTTTGAATTTTCCTTAAATTGGCACATTGATTTAAAATGGTAGCCATTGTTGGAGTCGCTCCGTTACCCGTTAACTTTTTAATCTTATCCGGGTACTCGTTTAATTTCTTTTATGTCTCGGTTCCTTCCAAAATGGATGCGCCCATAGCCAAGATGGCGGCGCCCATGTTTATCGTTTTGTTTTGGCTTGGCGTGTCTATGCGCTCAGTTTTAAGCCGATCGTTAGCTCTCGCTTCATTGTAGAGGGTGTTTGTAGCGATCGGTCTTAATTTCTTGGCTATTTTAACGTTAGTTAATCTCCACGGTGTGTTTATAAAATTTTCACTCGTTAAGTTTTCAAATATGTCCTGCCTAAAAACTTGGTTAACATTAATCTAAGAGAAAGTTAATGTTTCTAAGTAATTTAATGATTGCAATCAAATCATTGTGCATCTTTCTCATCTTCATGTTACCATGTGCAGCGTTTTAATTCTTATTCTGTGTTCGCAGAAAGTGAAGGGGCAGGGCAAGGTTCTGCCAGATACCTTATGTTCTCGCTGTAATCGCTTCATGAAGCGGAAGTTCGCAGGGCATCACTGTGTCGCCTGTGCTAAGTGTAAGGTCGGAAGTTCTTGCGATGTATGTGTAAAGTGGTCGTCGGACTTAGTGGCTGAGTTTGATCGTGATCGGCGTGCACGAGCTGAGAGGATCGCGAAGGACAAGGTGGCCAAGTTAGATTGGGCATCCATTAAAGGATTGGAGGAGCGCCTGAATGAGCAGATGGACTCGGCCTTGGGTGTCTGGGCAGCCCAATTTAAGGCGGTGTTCGAGTCGGTCCAGTCCATGGTCCCGTCGATGCAGTCTGGTGCAGGACAACCAATCGGTTGTCCGGCCAGTTCTGCGGAGGGACATGCACCTGGCCTTTCTCTCGCGCCGGCTCCAGAGCCGACGGCGGAGGAAGAGGATATTTTTCTGATAGAAGACTGGCATGCCAGCGCTTTCTCAGATGACGGATTCCGGACCTTCCCACGGGTCACCCCCGGGTTTTGTTCGGGTCCGTCAGCTGGGCGGAGAGGTCGATCTTCCACTCAGATTTCACTCTATCCGGAGTGTTGTCAGAGCCATCTTTTACGGCTCCCGTCGGCATGGCGGATACAGATATGCCGGCTCCTCTCGGAGTCATGTCCTGCCGTTTTAGTGGACATAGTCCCGGCTCCCATGCTGGAGCCGATGGATTGCGGTGATTCCGTGTCTAGCAATTCGCTAGACACTGGAGCCGCGAGTAGTCGAGCCACGAACCCACTTCGAATTGGAAGTTTGATCCATAGCTCTCAGCATGGATCGTTGGTGGTTTTCTCATCCAAGGGTGAGAACTGAGGAGGATGAAAACGGTAGTCCTTTAATGGACGAATCATTATTCTGCACTGAGGCTGAGTCGGTGCAGGTTCTTGGCTGGATGTCTGACTATCTCGGGTTGGCGTCTGACCAAAGATCTCAGCGCGATCCGGCAATGGAGTGGATGTCAGAGCATGCGCCTAGCGCTCTGTTGAGTGGCTCTTTGGCCATGCCTACCCTACCGTTGGATACTCAGTCTTCCGACATGTTGGAAGTCGCGGCGTACCATTTGGTTCAGCCGGAGTACACACTGCCAAAGGCCCCTAAGGGGATAAGGAGTAGGGTCCGTTTTCCGGAGCAGGCCTACACGTACCATCAGTATGCCCATTTTCCTCGGCTTCAGTCGGGGAATGTGAAGCACTGAATAGGCCATTAGTTGGGAAATCCAAGGGTCGTTCCCGACCCTTGGTTTCGCAAACTAACAAGGATGCGTTCAATGAGCTAACGCTTACTGAGGATGCGGTGAGTGGCTATGGCTGCTCTCTCGCATGGCTGTACTGTCCTGCAGGGGATGCTGGCCTGCGCGGCGGAAAGTGGGGAAGTGCCAGAGGCTGCTCCCGGAGTTGTCCGCGACACCATGCGCTTATCCCAAGATTGCCTGGCCAGGGTGATCACCAGATCATTAGCGGAGCAGAGGAGAATGGTTCTCAATTGTGTAGAAGCATGACCAGAGATGATGGCTGCATTGTCTTCTGCACCCTTCATTGGTCCGGGCTTGTTTGGCGGCTCGATAAGACAAGCTCTCCAAGGTTGTGTCCATGGTTGCAGAGCAGGAGGTTGTCAGCAAGTCGTGGAAGTCGACCAAAAGGACTCAGCCGCAACAGTCCTATAAGCATCGCTGACAGGAGCAGCAAAGGCAACGACAGAAATCGCCCTTCTGGCCATGATGCCCATCGAGCATCCGGCAGTTCTCAGGGCCTAGCCGCTCGTGTTCATACAAGCCGTATGAAGATGACAGGAAGGGTGGCGGCTCGGGATACAGCGCCTACTGTAAGGATGGCTGTGGTGGCGGTTTCAGGCCGTCATACGAAGCCACGAGGTGGCCATGGGTGACTGTCCTGGCGGGCTTCCAGCGGGACCCATAGCGGTGGCACCAGGAATGCAGGGAGTTGAGAATCTTCAAAACGAATTAACATCTTGTCGCGCAACATCGACTGCGAGCTGAGTGCAGATTCCTTCGGTCGGAGGCAGACTTCAGCTGTTCTCAAACCAGTGGCAACAGGTCGTGCAAGATTGTTTAGTCTGTCATTGGCTAAGAAACGGCTATGAACCGGACTGGCTCATCCATCAGTCATTAGTTCCATTAACGTCGACTCCCATATGAACTTCCGTTCCAAGGGAATACAATCGTCTAGATGTCATTTGCTCAGAAATCAAAGATCTTCAGTGAAAGAATGCGATTCATTTAGTCCGCAATCGGTCCTCCCTGGGCTTCTATTCGATAATTTTCCTCGTTCCGAAATGCACAGGAGGTTGGAGACTGATTCTCAACCTCAAACCGCTGAACAAATTCATTTCAGATGGAGACTGTGGCAGCGGTGATGACAGGTCTGAGAAAAGGCAAGTGGGCAGTATCGATAGATCTGAAGGATGCATATTTTCATATTCCAATGTCAATTCCTTTTCAGAAATACCTTCAGTTTGTGACAATGTCTGGGAGTTCAATGCGTTACCATTCGATCTGACCACAGCCGCGAGAGTCTTCACCAAAGTGGTTCTCTCCATGACTTCTTATCAGGAGAAACATAGCTGTTCATACTTACATAGACGACTGGCTGCTGAAGGCAGGGAATCCAGTCACTCTGCGCAACAATCTTAGGTAGTCCTAGCCTTGCTAAAGGACCTAGGATGGATTGTGAACTAGAGAAATCAGAAATTGACTCAATCCCAGAGTTTGTGTATCTGGGAATTCTTTTCAATCTCAGGGACGGCTTTTCCAGCGGAGAGCAGAGTCAATTTTGGGGTCAATTTCTCTAGGAGCCTATCTGAAGGCGCGTCAATTTCTCAGAATACTGGGTTTGCTAGTATCTTTGGAGAAAATGGTACCTTATGTGGCACTCAGGTACAGGCCGATTCAGATGTATTTGATGTCATTCTGGTCTTAGAGAACGGATCCGTTATCTCTGAGGATTCCAGTAAAAGAACTGTTGATATTCCACCTTCAGTGGTGGTTATCGGAACAGAATTTCCTGTGAGGTGTTCCTCTACAACCTCGTCAACCACAAATGTCCATCTTCACAGATGCATCGACGACGGGTTGGGGAGGATTGGATGATCTGTCATTGTCAGGGGAATGGGATCGGACCAATGCGCAGAAACAAAAATGTTCTCGAATTAATAGCGATGGCATTAGCACTTCAAAAATCGAGAGCTTAATCCGAGATAAGATTGTCATAATAAGGACAGACAACTCCACAGCGGTGTCTTCTCTGAACCGCCAAGGTGGGGCGAGGTCGCCATAGTTGTGCATGATGATATGGAACCTTCTGCTGTGGTGTCAAGAGAGGAATGTTATTCTTCGAGCAGCACATATTCCAGGAAGATTGAACATCCTAGCGGATGCTCTCAGTCGAAGGACGGTTTGTCATCCGACGGAATGGCAGCTTAACCAGTCGGTAGTGGAGGTTCTATTCAAACATTGGGGCAAGCCAAATGTGGATCTATTTGCGATGAAAGGAAACGCAAAGATGGTCACATACGTGTCACCGATCCCGGACCCGCTAGCTCTAGCAGTAGATGCACTGGTGGTAAGTTGGAAAGGAATGTACACATACGCGTATCCTCCAATGATTCTCATCCCAAAGTACTACTGATTGCCCCTCATTGGCCAGGGCGATCATGGTTTACGGATCTGCTGGACCTTCTGGTCTGCAATCTAATCCCTCTTTCAGACAGAATGGATCTGATTTTTCAGAACAAGGGTCTGTATCTTCACGACAGACCAGAGATGTTCCAATTGACTGCATGGATGTTATCAAGCAGCGAGCAATTGAGGGTGACTTTTCTGAGCAAGCAGCGAAATTTGTCGCTTCAGCCAGAAGAGGGTCAACCACCAGAACATATAATTATAGAATCAACAAATTTGCAGAATGGTGCCAGATAAGAGATATTAATCCCTTTTCTGCATCTGTTCAACACGTAGCAGATTTTGTCTGTCATTTATACGAGGTTGACAAACTTGTACCTTCAACCATAGCAGCATATAAGTCTGCATTAGCTCGAGTCATTCCTAGTCTGGCCTTAGTAGGAGTGGAGAACGATACCTTGAATGAAGTTATTAAAGGAATATGCAATCTGCGACATAGACAGCCAATTCCTATCCTAGCATGGAATCTATCTCTTGTTCTTCAGGTTTTAGGGCATGCTCCCTTTGAATGAATTAGATCCATAGATATTAAACTGTTGACTCTTAAGTCAGTTTTCTTGGTTGCAGCATCGTCGGCGAGAAGGAAAAGCGAAATTCATGCGCTTTCTGCCGAACAAGACCGTTTTGTCATTACGGGTGAAGGTTTAAGACCATTAACACGTCTTTGTTTCCTGGCAAGGAATCAGTCACTTAAACAGGACAGCCGATCAATTTACCAAGTTTAGTTAGGCATAACCCAAGCTCTTCTGCTTGGTGTCCTGTCAGATGTCTGAAGATGTATAAGAAACAAACTAAGGCGTGGAGAGATGACCCGAAATCTCTGTGGTTATGTCTCAAAGCTCCTCATCTTCGCGCCTCGAAAGACACTATTTCTCATTGGATAGTTGATGCTATTCAGATGTCACATAAAATCGCAACAGGAAAGCAGATTGACCGTGCGAACGCCCATGAAATCCAAGCACTAGCAGCAGCATCGGCCCTTTATACGGGTGTCTCTTTAGAGGAGGTGATGTCTGTAGCACAATGGCATGCCGAGTCGTCATTCACTGATTTCTACCTTCGCGATATCTCCAGCGCACATAATCCGGGGAGCTGTTGCCAATTTGTCAAATCTCAGTTAAAGACATGTCCAACCACTCTTATCACATACATCGTAGGGCTCTTCCACAGGCACTTACACTGGTGATGCATATGGACTGTGAACGACTGTGGATTGGGCGAAGCTCCTGCGATGACCAAGAAAGACCAAGCACTCAGAATGGTGAGTGTTTTCTTAGTTTAAGTGACTAATATTATTTTACTTAGTCGAATTCCCAGACGGATTAAGTGAAAAGTCTGGTTCAAGAGTATCTTATTCATTGCAACAGACAATAGACTCATTCAAATTTGAAAATCTAACCAAAATACTGATTTTTTTCAAAATTATAAGTTGTATTAGCTTCTTTGCACTCTCCTGAACTGCCCTAGTTTGAGACTTGGGGTTGACACAGGTCTGGTGGATGTTGCCTCCCTTTTGACAGCCCTCTGGAATTTGTGTATGCAAATGAGGGGGGTTGAGGGGGTGAGGAGCGCGGGCTAGACCATGGAAGTTTAGCCCTCTATAAATCAGATGGCGGGACCCAAGCGTATGCTGGGGTTCCTAGTTTCTTCACAACCTTCTCTGTCGGATGGTAGATGAGAGCTGTTTTCGAGCCCACCAGAGTTTCTTGGCTGTCGAAATCCGGAGTTTATCATAATAGTACATCAGGCTGAGCTGCTTTCGCTGTTTGTCAAGACAAACATAAGACGAATCTGACTGTAGTTGGGAATTGACACGGTACCTGGAGGCTAATGGTAATTCCCGGTCACAGTATGGACAGGACCATGGAGAGTGCGGAGTTTTAATTGTTTATTTTGAGCTAGACTAGATAATAGACATTCATAATAGTATATCTGGTAAGTATTATCAATTCTCGTAGAAACAAAAGCGGATGTTTTTTTAATTCAGTCTAAGCAGGTTTTATATGGAAAATACATGTACAGTAGAATACTGGAAGTTACTATAAGTAATGAACCCATTATGTATGCCACATGTTCTGTTTAGAGTGGTTTGTGTTGGCTTAACCCTTTGCTGGTCAAGCAGACCAAAACTGGCCTCTGCACAGGTCGTGAGGAATGCCCATTTGCAGACCAAGAGATTATTTTTTAGAATTCACCACGCCATTAATTCCAGTGGTAAATCGTCAAAGATTTTCTCTTTGCCTGCAAATGGACATTCAATTAGCAAATGTTTTGATTTTCTTGACCAAATTTGGCCATTAAAGGGTTAAATTTATAGCAAATTATTCTGGTAAATATACTTAGTCAAGCTTGAGTATAAGCTATTGCTTCAATGTGTATAAAGATTAGATTCAAGATGTTCATCACCTTGCTTGAGTGTGTGATTGGCTTGAAATTTGGCTACCTGGATTCAAAGCAATCAGACTCGTACATATAATGCACATCTTTAAATATTGTTTATGTTTCGTGACTTGATAGATTTGCCTTGTGAATGACCCCCGCGATGAGAACCCATACCAGCAACTCTACACTGTGGAGTACATTGGTAATGTTGTCAATGGACGCCCCATCACATACATCAACCAGCCAATAGAGGTGCTCAAAGCAGCAGCGGCCACAGCCATTAGGAATGGGGAGGTAAGTTACTATGAAAAGCGTCGAGTTCTAATCCAGTGATCTTGACTACAACTCTTGACATGCCTCTAGTGTTTATTTTATAGAGTTGTATAACTAATTACAGAATTATGTGCAGAGTTAACTTTAAACGTTTACTGGTTAAAATTGATTAAGAACATATAAATATTCCCATAGAGCTGCCTACTTTATTTTGTTTCTAAATCGTCTTATGTCACCCTATGTGCACAATTGAATACCCGTTTGAATTTAAAGGATAACTAACTCCATACCATAATAGTTATTCACCTGTGCTAACACGCCATGCGTAAACTATACAAAGAATATTAAGCTTCTTATCATGCTGCTAAAGAAAGATATTCAGGTGTGAGTAGCTAAATGCTGATACATTTATACAGCCTATGATGGCTGCCATGTTTTACTTTTCAACCAATCAGAAAAAACTAACGTATCTGCCTCGGTCTATATGCTCAGTCATAGAGGTGCCACAAATAGTTTGACAATATGATATAAAAGCAACCATACAGTTAAGTTGTTGAATATTTCAAAACTAATTTGACTGGAAGTTGTTGCTGCCATAGGCAGCAACAATTTCCAGTCAAACTAGTTTCAAAATATTCAACAAGGTGATTTTTACCTAATAAAGAATGTAATGCATTGACACTTACATGACATCACGCAGTATCATAGGCAGCAACAATTTCCAGTCAAACTAGTTTCAAAATATTCAACAAGGTGATTTTTACCTAATAAAGAATGTAATGCATTGACACTTACATGACATCACGCAGTATCGCTTGAGAAGATAAAATGTCGGCGATTATTGTTCAACATATACGCGATATTACAAAGCAGATAATTGTGATACAGTTACGGGAATGTGACGCGAAATGAATGATATAGAATCTATAAACCGTAATTAGTACAATACAACATTTGAGATGAGATTAGCATCGATTTAAAGTTCTCATATCCCCTTAAATAAAAACACTTGCACGACATATGCGATGCCTGGTGATTTCTGTTCAAGTTACCCAGACTGCAATGCTACCCAGCATGCAATGCCATGCCTCCATAATCGTTGTAACTATTGGACGCCATATTCGTTTAGTCTATTGCCAGGATTTCTCAAACAAAACCAACCCGCTTGCACGTGAAAATAGTCATTTGTCCGCCAGCTCTGGAAGCATTAGCATGCACGTAGGATGTATTCACGGCAGTATATTCCACAGTCTGTATTTCAACACTGTTCAGAGAAAGTGTCAATTTCCAGGAGAAAATATGAGAACGCTTTTATATACTTTGAAAATAATTTGCGTGAAAGTTGTTGCTATCAATAACAGCACAGCATTCTGTCAAATTATTGTTAAAATAATTAGTAGATGATGCGATTACTACCTGCTACTGATTTAATACTAATTTGAATGAACATTGTTGCTGCAAGAGGTTTCAGTCTGTATGTTCTAAAATAATCATTATTTCCAGAGTTGCCCTTATGCGTCCGTTTGTGCGTATCTACGCATAAAAATGGCAGAGGGATGCATAAAAATTAACCCTCTGCGTCCCCGAGGACGCACGAGGGATGCAGTGAAAAAGTGTAACAGAAACTGGTAACTTTGCGTGTGCTTAATTATCGATTATATTATCGTGTGTGTGTATTTATTTGTGCATCTTTTTAATTTAAAAAATATACCTAATGTATTGTGTGTTCAATAAAAACGAACTTACTGTGTTGTTTAAGACTATGATTTGTTGTAGGTTTTCTTGCACAACTCAAAGTTGTTAATGCCCATAAATCAGATTCAACTACCACATTTAATTGTAAACACTATCCTCAAATCATCCTTAGTATTCCATTTGATCTAATTAAAAAAAAAAAATAATGAGTACAAGCTCGATGTTAGTCGCCTTGTTTGGCCTACAAATTGCAAAAATACCCGCCATGTTTCTGTCAGTGTGACGTGTCAGTATTTGATTGGATAACAGCGGAATCTCCCTCTAGAGGAACTCGCGCTTGAGAAATCCAATACAACAGATCAAGCGTATACAAATGTGTCTCGGCGTCTTAACCCTTTCACAGCTCAGAACATTGGGCAAATCACAACGTTGTTATCACTAATCTACTGAATATTTTGAAATTAATTTGTGCATGCATACTTGCTTAAAGCAGCAACGACTTACAGGCAAAATATTTTTTCTATTTACCATCAAAATATCTAAGTGGATGAAGGAATATATGGAAGATATTGTGATATCTTTTACATTTGAATGGTCATTTGACGGATGAGCGGCGGTGTCTTTGTATTGCTGTTTGAATAACGGTATCAATACGCGCTATAATCCGTTTTTTATTTAGCAATAGCGGCTGATTGATTGACTGATGGATTAGTGTTTATAATGTTTAACAATACTCGAATCGTTATAGGTGTTCCCAATTTCTCAACTAAAAAACTCAGCGATGTCCAATGATATAATCGATCTACAGGTAGGCATACGTTAAAATATTGATTTTTTCCAAACAGCGTATAGCTCAAAGCTCCCCGATACAAGTGTCCTTGTTGGATACACGCTAATGCGTTATCTATGCTTCCACCAATCAGCAATCACGTTACATAGTTACTCCCTATGAATTAGACATATCCTGTTATTGGCTGATATATGTTCACTAATTACACAGTTTAATCTGATTTATACAGATTATCTTTGATAAATTATTGTTTTGTCTGATCTTAACCTATGTATTCCACTATATTTAGTCATTCCAGTTACATTATAAAAAATATGGGCGCATTATATCGAAGTAGGTCAAGTCGTCCTTGAGCAAACTCGCCCCAGTTACTCGTAATTTTTCAATTCGTCCAAAGTCAAGTTAGTTTTTAATAGAAAAATTAATGCAGTGGTTTTTGCTAATTACTAATGTAGTGGTCTTTGGAAATGTTAATCATACAAGGTCGTCAATGTAGGTTGGTTGGTTTATCAGACAACAAACAAGTACAGTGCTTTAAGTTATTGTTTATTGACATGCAGTTCAAATGTTATTAGTTAAATATACACAGGCCATTTCAATAGATCAATTTTAGCCACCATTGTAGATCACAGAATACATATTTTTGAAAATTTACCACTGGAATGACTGGCACTGTTTTCAACATGTTTAATAAAGTGCTTTATAATTAGATCAATGTGTTGTGTTTAGTTTAAGAAAAAAACATGGGACCCCCATATTTCAGATGATGACCGCATGGAACCCCCAGATTTTACAGTGGGACCCCCAAATCTGAGTGTGGGGTCCTTGGGACCCCCAAAAATCAGATGTTGTGGGCAACACTGATTATTTTACTCAGCACTCGCTACGTATTTGCAGTGCAATTTTACTGTAAGTTGTTGCTGAATAAGGCACCATCAACGTTATCAAATTGTTGTCCATAGAATCATATGACGCTCAATATTGCTATGTAAGTAGAGTGAGTATATGCCCAAAATTTGCTTTGTCTACGTGAAGGAAATATTTAGTGAAGCGAGGGTATGTCCGTTTCTGCTCGATCAATGCATTTCAATCAAACGCACAATCCCGGCAACAGACTTACACACTGTTTGCTAATCATTCAGTCTTTGCGAGAAAGCATATGTAGGCCTATATGTAGATATTGACTGCATGTGCACGGATAATAATTCTACAATGTTGTTGGTGCCTCAGCAACTTACAGTCAAATTCCTCTTCAAATCAGTAGCGAGTGTAGACTGAATATTATAATGGTTATATTAGACTGAAAGTTGTTGCAGCAACAATGTTCATTCAAATTAGTATAAGATATGTTGCAGGAAGTCATCGCATTAACTAGTAATTATGTTGACAATAATTTGACTGAATATTGTTGCTGTCGTTTACAGCAACCACTTTCACGCAAATTGTTGTCAAGGTACAGTACAGACCATAGTTAGCTTTACTGTTTGACGAAGCAAAAACGAAACAGAAATGCGTCTTTTTCGCGTCAAAACCTTGTAGCGTTTCCTGGCGTGGCCAAACACCAAACTTATTTTATAGGCGCGTCTAACGGAAAGTCTACCCCGTCCTACAATATGTTAAACGTATCATGAAATATTTTAAACCTGTCACGAAAAAAGTCAAACGCGCAATCAAACGTATTCTTACTACGCGTCATTAAACATAAAGTGGAATCGGTCTTATGATCTGTCAAGGACCCATACATGTAAATTTAAATTGCAATTGGTGCTGTATATGTGTTAAGTACATGCATCGCCTTTAGCTTTTTTTGTGGCTGTAAATGATAATTGTCGAAATGTCATCATCGTAATCGTCAATCGTAATTTTGTATAAAATGGACGTGTGTGAACTGGGTATTCTTTACTGTGTATGAAGCTAGTGTGATGACTGTGCGTGTATTTTAATAAATTTTCAATCCACAATTTCTTTTGAAATCTGGATGAATAAACCAAGATATTCTCTGAAATGGGTTTATTACAATATAGTCTAATTTGAGCCGACGTAATAGGCATAACTTTTTAGAACAATATATGCACCAGTTGCTACTAGTGTTATGCCAAATTTGTCTTATAATGGAAAGGGAAGCGATTTACAAAATCTGCAAACCTGACATTCGGTTGTTTTTGATTTCGCTATTTCATACATAATATGTAACCGAAAATCTCAGCTTTTACATAGACATGCACATGCGTACATTTTGTTTTACCTGTGCCTGGGGGTGCGTTCAGGACCGCGAAAAACATTTTCCGTTATTAACTGAACACTGTACCGCGTAGAACGCGAACGCTCGCCGAACATTCGCCTTCATGAACTCACTCCAGGAGTATCCGAGTACGTAACGTTATTACCAGTTTTCGGCAACGGGTATCACCGTCTGATTGGTCGAGAATACACGCATATTTACTGAGATTTAGCAAAGATGGCATCACTGTTTAGAAAATAACATATTTTTGTGTGTGCAATTCATCAATCTACGCACATTTCGTGTACGCCACAGACTAAAAAGTAGACAGATAACACGGAATAACAAAACTGCCCATCAGAAAGTGTGATGCCAATATATTTGACCGCTTCGGCATCTTAACTCTATTACTGACAGTGCTTGAAGTTAGTTATCTCGAAAATTGTAAACAAAGACATGCATCGATGATCGAGTTTATCAGATTGTTTATCTTCAACATTGTTTTTTCGTGACCAGGGGTAAACGAAATGGATATTGTATATATATATATATTTTGTGTCTGCGGCTCTCTTGCAACAATCAATAACTTTCTCATTATCGGTGACATCACATTTACTAAAACAAGAATGATAATGCAGGTTACTGGGCCAATATTGGTCTAGTAACCTGCATTATAGTAGGCCCCAAATCTAAACCCATGAATTATCACATTTTACCCATTTGAACCTGAAATCCCAGAATTCCACTTTTACGGTCATTATATAAGTATGATGTTGAGTATTTTGAAAGCAATTTGACTGGAAGCTTGCTTTCAGTCAAATTAGTTTCAAAATATTCACCTGAATTTTGACACATTCTCTCTTGTCGGTTGAAATTGTTAATGCAATAGTAGAAGTACTCCCTTGTTGGAGGCGATATTCCCACCCTGTATTATATTCATAGAATCACGATGACGTCATCACAATCAAATTTCCCATAATACCCTGGGAGATACGCCATTTTCACAGGGGCTAATTTAACATTACGAGCAATGGGCCGTTAAACCTTAATTACATTTTCTTTAATATATTGCGAAATTCACTCATGATTTCATGTTTTCTGATACCTGATGGGGTTATTACAGATTCTCAGACACAATGGTTTGAACTTCATGGAAAATGTAAACAATGCATTTGTATGGGCAGTCCTCTTTAGCATGTAATAAGTTTGCCCCAACTTTAATGGTGGCCGATCTCAAGATGCCTGGATGTGCGAAACTATGAATAATGTGTTTGATTTCTGCGCTAAAGTCTGAGGGCGGTGTATGACCATAGCAGCCGCTGTCAGGTCATAGGGCCTAACAGTACATGTATATAGTGTATTACTGGTTATATATTGTGCTGTATACTTTAAACCAAATATCACTCATCGTGGCGTTGTAAACGTGGAATCAGACACTGATAGTAATGGTGAGACGCCTAATGTGTGGGACAGTGAATCTTCTGATGATGACATGTTTGATGATGAGGAAGCCACCACTACTGGAAAGACTTGAAGATGAACTTGAAGCTGGTACACTACAGATTGAGTGAACTTCTCCAATCAGTGACAAAGAGTTTGCCCTGAAGTTTGGGCTATTTTGGTGTATTCACCATGATCACTTGTGCCATTTGAATTTAATTAACTGTTAAAGTTTGTTATATTGAATTAGCTCTAACTAACATGATTAGATATACCAATAACATACCAAGAGTTAGTAGTTAGTCACTGTTATAAGAATTGTACATTTTAGCAATTGACCCTTTAACACTCTAGCTGGTGAAAACATGTTCTGTGGTGGCCTTGAGAAATGTCCATATGCAGAACAAGAATTATTTTTTTACCGTGACTCAGTGAGTGGTTAAAACTGGTCTCTGAAATCAAATTGTCTTGAGAAATGACCATTTGCAGGCCAAGAGAAGACTATTTTAAGATTTTACCACTGGAATAACTGGCTTGATAACCAAGCTAGCCATTACAGTTCTAAATGTTAAAAAATTGCCTTGCCTTGCAAATGGGCATTTATTAACCCTTTAATGGTCAAGTCATCCATAACCAGTCTCTGCAGTGTTCCTGAGAAATGCCCTTTTGCTGACTAAGAGAATACTATTTTTGAAAATTTATCACTAGAATGACGCTCCCAGAATACTCTTGATCAGCAAATTGACATTTTATGAGACAATTGGAATTTTCTTGACCAAATTTACCCATTAAAGAGTTCAGCAGAAATTTACATTTTCTTGACAAATATTGGACAGTAAAGGGTTGTAAAGCTGGAGCATTACTTACCTTTAACTACCTTGTTCTGCTGTTCACAGTGGGGAAAAATTCTCAATCCTTGTTCCACTGAAGATCAAAGAAATGATGAAAACACCATACAACCTTTACCTACATACAGTAAATAGTCAAACCAGGTCATTTTGGATGATCAATAACAATACAAGTCCAGTCTCTAGAACACAGTAAACTATCTTGGTCCTATATAATATTGCCCATGCTGGTGATCAGCGGTGTTTTATGGTTATGCTACTGTCTGTGTTGATGAATGATGTTGCTGGTCATAGGTCATATATTACTGATAGCAGTGGTCTTTCAAATTTTTGTCCTGTTCCAGATTTTGTACGCTTATTTTTGCAACATTTGTTTGTGGTCTGGCTATGTTTCAACAGTAGCTGAGATATAAAGTGAAACAAATATGATTACACAGGGAGTTATAAGCATTACATAATGGACCTTCCATTTTATCCATCAATCATGATGTCATAATCAACTACATGATGCATAAGGATGACAACATAATCAATGACATAATGAATGACGTAGATAAGTTCGTCAATCTTCACAGACACTTAATTGATGACGGACTATATGTATTCTATTTAACCCTTTAATGGACAAATTTGGTGACGAAATTTTAATATCCACTTATTGAATGTCCAATTAGAGGCCAAGAGAATGCAATTTTTGAAAATTTATGACAAATTAGGGTTGCACGATTATTCACTTCATAATTGCGATCATTTAAAAAAAAAAAATTGCGATCATACGTTTAATCATGAACTATATTAACTACGTCAATGCTGTTTAGAGAACATTATTATGCTACTGCAGATTATAAGATTATGGGTTAGGCACATGGGTATACATACATGGACAGAATACACCAGTTGCTGATTGCAAACAAGATTTTTCTTGACGGAAAACGGAAGGTACCGTATTTTGCTTAATTGTAGCCTATGCTCTAATAGAAGCCCACCCCCTAACTTTGACATATAAGCTCCAATGATTTCTTAGCAGTTTCAAAACGCCAAAACTCTGTATTAGAAGCCCACCCCCTAACTCAGCAGATTGTATCGGAAAATTTGTAAGAATAACGTGTATAATAATAATAATCGTGTCACAGGGTGTGTCCACTTCAGACCGATCTCTGCCCTGATACATTTCCAGCCCCTCTAGAAGTCAATACAGGCCTCGGAGTTGTAAATCTCGACCACCTATTAGATTAATACTAATAGTAGGCCACGTACGTTGTATGTTCAAGATATAATAAAGTTTATTCCACACTTTTGCGTTCGCAAAACCCTGCATGAGTGTTAAAGGGTTAAGTATATGATGTCATAATGAATTACATCATATGTAGGCTGACGTAGCTAAATCTGTTAAACTTTTAAGAGTCAGTTGTACGAATTATATGTCTTTACTATTTAGTAAACATTCTGTTGAATATTTAACAACAGACCCCAGTCAAATTACTTGAAATTAGTTTCAAAATATTCAACAGGTTAGCTGTATCTATACTTACCATGAGATTTGGAATATAGGATTCAAAGTACATACTGATCCCAACACACGGTCGCAAAGCATCGATGGCGCCTACCTAGAGATGGCCGGGGCACAGCTTAAAGTGCATTAGAAAATCTAAATTTCTGTTTTATCCTCATGCCAATTCCAGCTTTTGCTATATTTAACCCTTTCACCGACAGGTCCTGAAAACAATGTGGCATGTTAAATAATGGTGGTTGCCTAATTTCTCAATCCGAAAGAAAATTTAATTTTAGTATGATCGCGTTGAATTAATTACCTACCTACCTTTAAAATCTCCTCGAGTCCTTTCTTTATCTCCATGTTTTGAAAAAATTAGGATACATTTGTCTCCATCCATCCATCATGCTATCTCCTCCCAAACAGTTGGGTGGAATTCAACCAATTTATCTATATGATTGTGGATAGGCTGACAACATTTATTTTATGTAGTCAGAGATTTGGGTCTTCCAGATTTATCTAGATTTCCCATAGTCCTGCCCACACCCTCGCACATCATTTGACACCCTCTCAATAGTTTTAAATTAAGCCAGATGAGCCACTACATTTAGATAGGACTAGTGATTACTAGATTCAAATCTTTGCAGACTAAGGGAAGACTATTTTTTAAATTTTACCACAATTGTTGAGCCAGTCATTCTACTGATAAATTTCCAAAAATAGTCATCTTGCTCTGCTCACAGCAGAGGGATTTTTTGACCACCTTGACCATTAAAGGGTTGACATGTCAAATTGTTACCAAAGGGTTGGTCAGTTACAAGTTGTACTAGCCCTGGTCAATTTCTGCTAACCTCGCGCTCATGTTAATTTTAACCCCTGCTCTCGCAGATCATTTCCCCTTATGACCTCCAGATTTTTCACCGCGATCCACGCCAGTCTCTGTGTAATGCAACTCCTCCGAAAGCGGTGGATGGAATTCATCTAACTGTTGTAGGTTACTATGGAGTGCAAGAGGCCATTTTTATCTCAACTACGAAGTAAAATGAGCTATTGTGATACCATGCACGTCGCCCGGTGGCGTCTAATTTGCGTTTAGCTCAACTTTTCTGTTTAAAAACATAAGTTGACGGATGGATGGCAGACATCAGATGGTTGCCATGCGTATCAGTGATTTTGACCTTTTGGCCAGAACATCATTGTGTGATGCCGTGTCTCATACATACATTAACAGCTTGGCGGATTTCAAACTAATTTGGCTGGAAGGACCCTAATGCTTTCGGCTTCCGAACATGCATACAGAATTTTGATTGATCAATTTTTGTGTGAAAATCTTTAACTTTATGAAAAATTTAGCAGAAATTGTCAAAACGCTTCTCATTAACCGCTTGACAGATTGCAACCCTAGTTGGCTGGACATAAATTGCCAAAATGCATATTCTCCATGACCGCTTGGTGGATTATATCCAAATTTGGCGGAAGGATTCTGTAGTAGTTGGCTCTAGAACTTCTATTCTGAATTTTTTTTTATAATTCTGTGCTTAGCAACAACCGTCATCAGATGAGATATTTTGACAGTTCGCCTCTATGTCTGCCTCATCTGAAAAGAAAAATAGGAAGTGGAAATTAGATAAGGCTATACAGGCAACCTGCTGAATATTTTGAAGTTTTGATAGATAGATAGATAGATAGATAGATAGATAGGTATGTACATACTCAGTATATTTTATAGGCAGCCTTTTTTTACTAGTAGTGGCCTTCTCTGCTGGCAGCCCTTATTGCCATACACCATCCAGGATACCATTACAGGCCCTTGGCCCCCTTGTTGATAAGCCTTCTAAATTTATTTTATGTTCGAAGTCAATCGTCAGAGTTCATTGCTGTCATGAAGTCGAGATTCATGGTTGCATTGCAGCCACATTTCTGGTATTACATTTGGCTCCTCCCCTGGGGTGGGGTAGGCTAAAGAGGTCAAAGTAGTGAACGTGGTCGATTGCTATGACACGGCATCGACCAAACAATCAAGTTATCACTTACTTTCCATCGTCAGATAGATCCAAGTTATCAGAGATTGTAACCCACAGCCTATAATTTTTCTTTTGATCACTTCCAGGGTTGTTAAATCTTATTGTATGATCACACAACCTCCTTTATTAATATTTAAGCAAAATCTGACCAGTTTGTTTCCGATATATCCATAGATTAAAATTTGTACCCAATCTGGATCCAACTTGGTTTTTGTCCAGATCACAGCTAAAGTCTGGAAATTCTTGTTTAGGTTATGTTGCTTTTTTACTGTCGTCCAATAGTACACAACTGTCAAAGCATCATGAGATTAGTTCAACCAATCAGATTTGCCATTGATGGCTTTTCCAACAATATCTCTGCCAATCAAAGATAACGAGGTTGAATATATACGCGATGACGTCATCAGAATGGAATGGTGTTCCAGGTCAAGACGATTGTCCATTCGGCATTAAATATATCGAGATTTTCACTATAAAAACGTAGACTAGGAACCGAGTACCCGTTTGCTTCTAGCCATAGGACTCGTCGAAAAACTGGAGAACCATGGTTGGAATTGATGGCGCGTTTAATTTATCATAAAATTTTCAAACGCTACCAAACGCGTAGGGCAAAAAGTTAAACCCGTCATTCAAAATGTCAAACCCGTAGTGTCAAAATTTCAACCCGTCAAGATAAAATTCAAGATGCGAGCTTTAGGATGCGCTTAAGTAAAGCTAACTAAGATCTGTACTGTCTATAAAAGCTTCTCCTATATTCTCCTGGAAATTGACACACTTTCTCTGAACAGTATTGAAATACAGACTGCCGAATGTACCACTGTGAATGTGAATTACATGCATGCTTACGCTTCCGGAGCTGGAGGACAAAGGACTATTTTCATGTGCAAGCAGGTTGGTTTTGTTTGAGAAATCTTGGCTTGTGCAGACAATAGACTAAACGAATATGGCGTCCAATACTTACAACGATTATGGAGGCAGGGCATTGCATGCTGGGTAGCATTGCACGCTGGGTAATATTGCACTCTGGGTAAATTGATCAGAAGTCAACAGGCATCTCATATCTCATGCAAAAGTGTCTATGTTTAAGGGAATATGAGAACTTTAAGTAACACAGACGCACTGTCTACTTGCCTAGTAAGCACAAAGTAAGTAAAAGGGAGTTAATTCTGCCTTAGCACACTTGGGCTATCCAAGCTTACCTTCCCCTTATCCCTGGTAAATACTGTTGGTGCTAATATACTGTATAGTACATGTAGCTTTAAATTTTGATTAATTGCCGATGCAATCTTAGTCACAGATTTTCCTATTGTATATACTTTCCTCAAGTGTTTCTTAGCTTTCTTTAACTATGCTAGGCACTTTAATTGCACTCACCATGTAAGCCAGTATAAGAATGTCTAGCATTAACATTACGAGAATGGTGTTATACCAACAACTGCACACCGGCATGACCGACGAAGACAAGACAGTCTGAAGTAACGGCACCAGCAAATATCTATCTAAAATGGTGACCTCGGCTCAAGTTAGCTAAAGTGTCCATAAAGTAACAAATAGTCCTACATGTACATTTACCTACTACCTAGGATACATGTATGTATCTTCTATCAATAGATGAGAACTTTAAGATACACATTAACCCTCGAATTTGTTCAAGAAAACATCAATTTTTTCAGAGAAAATTTCCTTTTGCAGACAAAGAGAAGACATTTTGAAAATTTATCACTGGAATGACTGGCTCGGTTATTGAGCCTGTCATTCCCAGGATAGATTTAACCATCGAATTTGTTAAAAAAACATCAATTTTCTCAGAGAAAATGTCCTTTTGCAGACCAAGACTATTTTTGAAAATTTACCACTGGAATGGTATTGCCACATTTTTCAGTGGTAAATTTTCAAAAATAGTCTTCTCTTGGTCTGCAAATGGACATTTCCCAAGACCACTGCAGAAGCCAATCTTTGGTTGATATGAGTGCTAAAGGATTTAATATCTTTAGATGGTGTAATTATATCTGTTATTATATCAGTCAGAATACCCGAGACGTGTGTCTACGTTGACAGTAGAAGTTCTACCCTTAACTTAGCAGTCATGCTAGTGCTTTACATATGCCTCCGTTAGGCCGATATAACATCAACCGTCTTGATCTCACAACCTGGTCCAGATTCATAGAGTTTAATCACTATATCAACAACTTTCATTGCAGCATCACATTCACTGCTGAATGTTCAGCTACACATGTCACTTTCTAGACACCATTGTCCAACAAGATGTAAATAAATGGCTCTAGCATTTTGCTGATGTACAACAAGCTTACGGGGATATGTTAATTAATATTCATCCGTCCACAGTTTGTTGACCCTTTAACACTCAAACTGGCCAACAGTTGTTCATTTACCACTGAAATGATGCTTGATATCTGCTTGATTCTAAATTACCCATCAAGCATCATTGACATGATCAATGCTTACTTATCCTGTTGCGTTCGTTTACATTACAGCCAGTGTGGTTTGGCAGTGATGCAGGAAAGTTTTTTAACAAAGAGCTCGGATTTTATGATCTAAGAAGGTACGTGTTTGCTATGTCATGTATGTAGAAATAATCCTATATCAGTGTAATAGCCATTATACTAAATGTACCTCGTTATTCTCAGTGATATGAAATTGGTGTCAGGCACGTCACAGGTATAACTAGCTGGATGCATGTGGTGCAGCCACACCTGTACTTCCAGCAATTAGAGGACCAATGACTACTGTCATTTGACAGAAATAATCCAAATACATGCTGGCAAATTCTGTCAATAGCAATGTATAAATTACACAATCGGTAACTTTCACACTTGCATGTAAACTGTGACTCTGTGACATGCTTCTTACTTAAACATTGTTACCTAAATATGATTAAATCTCATAGTATGCAGTATTGAAAATGCATGCTTCACAGAAAAATGAGTTCGTTAAGAAGCATTTTGATTAGATTACATCAGTTGGTTTAAAGGCAATTCCAATTTCAAGGAAGTTTCAAGTTCACCTGTTTTAGAGTTTTAGACATCATTATAGCGCAATTGCTTGCTCAGATGGATGAAGAAGATACTTATTGTGGTTGCCAAATGGTCAAAGTCCCTTAATAAAAGAGAATTTCTCTTTATTGTGCATTCACATGCTCACTCACGCCAGGCCTTTTTGGTCTTATTTGCTACATAAATGATACATGACTTCCCCTTGACTTAGCGGATGAAGTTCATATATTAAAATAGTATTTACCTTTCCACATACCTGACATAAAACATCTGCCTGTACCACAGAGTTGTAATAATGACTATAATGGAGGTGGGTTAGGATTCTGATTGTGTCACCTTAACTATTCATTGGTTTATTGTGGGTTTATTCTTCTGGGCTTCACATCTCTTTAAGAAGAACTTTCTTATCATGTCATTGATCACATAATGTCAATGGATGAATACAATCTGTCATTCATGTATAATCAATTGCGTCACGTATAGGTGATGTCACAATCATAATTGACAGAAATTCTCTTGTCAGAAACCTGGAACAGTCTGTCAGTTGTATGAATTGTATGTCTTTACTAGTTAATAAACATTGTTGAATATTTTGAAACTAATTTGACAGGGCACTTGCCATAGGCATAATATTCAACAGGTTAGCTGTATATAGTTACCATAAAATTGTGATTCTGGGATTTCAGGATTCAAATTGTATAAATCGATCCCAACACGTGCAAAGCATGGGTGAAGCTTAGCGAGAGATAGGAGGGGCATAGCTAAAAGCGGAATCATCCATTGAGAATGTCTTGTTTTCTAGCCACGATTATAAGCTGTCTTTGGGTGTAGATGTTCTAGAGATGACAAAAGGAGAGAGACTTCGCTACCTCAATTCTATGATGTATCATGCAATGCTCCTCTTTGGTGTCAATATTGAAGAAGTATGTATGAAATACAATTGGTGATTGTTTCTGTATCTAATCATAAACATATAAGTAATGCTGTGATAGATTTAAAATACCATTGCTCAGTGATGTAATGATTTAAATCATGTGTGTTTTATGACAATAATGAGCATTATTGATATTATATGATTTAATAAACCATCAGTGCGCTCTGATAATAAAGGTCATTACTGATGTAAGATTTAAAGCATCAGTGCCCTACCTCTATGGTGACAATGTTCATTACTGATGTAAGATTTAAAACATCAGTGTCATACATCTATGGTGACAATGTTCATTACTGATGTAAGATTTAAAACATTAGTGGCATACATCTATGGTGACAATGTTCATTACTGATGTAAGATTTAAAACATCAGCGTCATACATCTATGGTGACAATGTTCATTACTGATGTAAGATTTAAAACATCAGCGTCATACATCTATGGTGATAATGGTCATTACTGATGTAAGATTTAAAACATCAGCGTCATACATCTATGGTGACAATGTTCATTACTGATGTAAGATTTAAAACATCAGCGTCATACATCTATGGTGACAATGTTCATTACTGATGTAAGATTTAAAACATCAGCGTCATACATCTATGGTGATAATGGTCATTACTGATGTAAGATTTAAAACATCAGCGTCATACATCTATGGTGATAATGGTCATTACTGATGTAAGATTTAAAACACTAGCGTCATACATCTTTGGTGATAATGGTCATTACTGATGTAAGATTTAAAACATCTGTAAGATTTAAAGCATCAGTGCCCTACATGTATGGTAATAATGTCCATTACTCATAGAAAATGTCCATTTATAGACCAAGAGACTTTTAATTTACAACTGAATTGGCAGGCTCAATTATCGAGCCGGTCAATCCAGTGGTAAGTTTTCAAAAATTGTGTTCTCTTGGTCTGCAAATGAACATTTCTCAAGGGCACTGCATAAGCCGTTTTTGGCCGATTTGGGAGTTATTTAAGGTTAAAGATGTCCGATTTAAAATTTAAGACATCAGTGCTATGTGATAATAATGGCCATTAAAGATGTATGATTTAAAATTTAAGCATCAGTGTTCTGATAATGGTCATTATAAAAGATGTATGATTTTAAACATGAACTCTCAGTGACAGTAATTTGCTATTAATCTATGATTTAAACTATGAGTATTCTGATAATAATGTCCATAGTAATGTAATGACAATGCATCTATTTCCTGTCATGACGACTCCAGACCGTACCGGTTGACAAAGACCCATCGTTAGTCCATGGCAGTTGGTTAGCAATGGTCAATTAAAAGGGTGGTATGGTGGGACTAGCAATATTACGAGGTCCTTCAAAGAGATTTTGTCAGTGACTGCCAGGATGGTATGTGTGCATGGAGTTATATCATGTAGCTTCATAATGGGTACTAGCCTTCATTTAGAAATCCTGGTCACATTGTGATAAGGCCTTGTTATTGTTGTTCCTCAGGATGGAAGTACATCAAAATGGGAAGTGGAAGATTCCTACAGTGACATTGGAATGAATGGTAAGCACTAGCAATAAGGCAGACAAGAATTCCTAGCTTAACGACATGACCGGGTTTCATTGGTAATTGCATCGATACTGTGGTAACCGGTGGCCATCTTAGATTATTTTCCACCCAAACCTCCCATAGGAAATGAATGGAGTAGTGAAACGAATTCTCATGAACCACTCGGGCAACTTCATGCAAATTTTTCATGAAGAATCCTTGGGTTATAGAGATCCAAGATAGTTCACTTTCTCAAACGACTTCTCCTGAACCCTTGTTAACCATCAGGAACCCTCATCAAGGTAGGACATAGCCTGAAAGAAGTTTATTTGAGATAACCTGATTTGTCTGGTGGCCATCGTATAGCAAAAGGTTGATCAACCAAAATGTAGTATTAGGTAGCTATATTGGATTTTTTATTGTGTATATCGACATCAAATTTTGCACAATCGAAATTATCAGATAAACCATTTGGCGGCCATTCTTGATTCTTTTCCCACCGAAAGTCCTATGGGGAATTTTTAATGACTTCTCAAAATCCACCGGATGGATTTCAACAAAATGTGACATGAGGCATCATTTGTGCATGGAGATGCAAAATTGTAAAAATTGATCACGATTGGCTGGTGACAATCTTGGATTTTTTCCCTTCCAAAACCCAGAGGAAAAGAATTGGAAACTTCAAACGACCTGAACCACTAGGATAATTTCAAATAAATCTAACCAAATAATTCAGGGCACATCCTTGGGTCATTGAGATACAAGATTGTTAAAATGAATCTGATTGGTCTATTTGGGTGGTGGCCATCTTGGATTTTGCGCTACTTTTAGAAACATTTAAATACAGTATTTTGAAACCACTTCATCGATTTCTATGAAGCTCAAGAACCTTCATCTAAGCCAAGGACTCCAACATGTTTGTTTGAGAGAACCTGGTTGGTTGATTTGTCTGAGTTTTTGCAAACATGATCTCCAGAACTGCTGAAAGGATTGGGCTGAAATTTGAATATGATTAGGAACCAAGGGCCATTAATGTTTGTTCAATAGAAGTTGATATACATAAAACAACATGCCTGCTACAGACCAATTAGAATATAGCATTTGGCGGCTATATTGGATGTTTTTATTTGATGGATTTTTAAGGTGCAAAAACTGCTTTATACTTTTTAATATTTCTCCTAAAATGCCCGGCCACAATTTGTATGTTTCAATCTTCAATTTCTGTGTTTATGCCCAGACCTGTTGGATTTCTTGCAAAAGATGCATAGGGCTGTATATGTAGAGCTCAGGCCAATGTTCCAGTTAGGCGATAGTCCCCTTGGGCCTCTTGTTTGAACTACACTTGGATATATGAGATGACATTGGGCAGTGTTTCTCATGGCACCTGGATTTTGGGGTTCCCTTGGATCCCTTATTCTGGAATTTGGTGGTCCCAAGCCAAAATTGGGGGTGGGGGTTGGCCCAAGCTGAAATCGTGATGGGATTTTGATGTTCAAAGTGAACTTTGACGCCTGAAACAAGACGATAATGTATAAACTTAGAATTATTTATTCGAAGCACATTCATAGCACTGCTGACTAATATAGTATACTTATTAAGATAGTAATATAGTGGTAAGATAGTGATTTATATTTAAGCAGTGATATAGTAATATAGTATCATATCATAGTGTACTATGTTACTATATATTACTCTATCACTTTTAAAAACAAAGATCAGTCTTTTAACCATGTTAGTCAACAAAGCTATGTCATATGAATATGCTTCGAATAAATAATTGTAAATTTATACATTAAAATTTGATCATCCTGTTTCCTTTGTGTTTTACTCGTTTATGAGGTGCTCCAGTATCTGGGAGGATTTCCAAAATGAAATGAAGTGAACTTGTAAGGAATCTCACTATTTAAGCAACTAGTTAAGCAAATAGTAACTTGGCAATATCTATAGTTTTGTAGTTCCATAGTAGCCAGAGGGTTAATACAGAGTGTTGTGCCTCAAACATTTGTTTGTAAATAAGAGTTTTGCATATTATTGGGCTATGGGAATTCCCCGAGGACATTTGATCTTTCATAAACGGTTCCTTTCGCATTTTACTTTTTACAAACTACCAAACATGTGAGATCTGGCGAATAGCATAGCGCGGTTACAGGAAACAAATATGATCTACATCAAAAGAACGGCGCACTCGCCGACGCATAAACACATGCCATGTATTCTAGACATTATCAAACAGTAAATTATCTAGTAGTCACGATAAAATCATGTTATTGACTGACTTTTACGCTTGTTAGAATCGATTTGAACCTTTGAAACCTGAAATCCCAGAGTCGAAATTTCAAGGTAACTGCAAGTTAAGCTGTGGAATATTTTGAAATTAATTTGACTGGGGCAGTTGCATTGTGAATTCATCAAAAACATAATTGGTACACTTTTGTGACAGACTTCAATTTTCGTGACGGAGCTACGTCATCTTGATTGTGATGTCAGCTAACATGTGACATGTTTTTATTATGATGGCATATACTTTGAGTGAACAATCGGATTCCTCTATTGTTTCAAGACAACATGCAAAGCTTACAATTACACTGTATGTTAGTGCTTGATTGTCTCAGTGGTCTGGTAAGCTAGAGGACCAATGCTCCTATTCTTTTTAAAGATCAGTAGCTTCACATGATTACTGTCCCATGAATATAACAACATTTGGCAGCAACAGCCCATTCAGAATTAACCAGATGTTGGAGAATTGTTGCACATGGAAAAAAAATATTGTTTTTTTTAGTGAAGTTGTAGATCAGAACATGCTTTTGTTTGTTATAGGTCAGCATATGATGACAGATGAGTGGTTCACAGAATTTGTTTACGAGGTTGTCATTGACAAGAAATATCTGACTGACGAAGTGCTAATGGTGCTTGAACAATCTCCGCGAATCTTGCCGCCTTGGGATCCGATGGGAACCCTGGCTAGATAGCTAAATCACAGATTCACAATTTTAGCACATTTGCTATTTGAAGCGACTAACATGGTAACTTGTGGATGTGTACTAAATTGTATCGCTTGATGAGCAAATCGAGTTTCGGGGACAGGATTATGCATATATAGATTTTGAACATTTCACCCCTGAAACCTCTGATATTAAACATTTTGAAACTGATGGCTGGAATAAATATTTGGTTGCATATTTGAAACTAAGGCAGCAACATTTTCCACTTAAATTAGTTTCCACTATCATAAATATACCACAGGTGTTTATGACAGTACAGCTCATAAGTTAAAATGTTACCAAAACAAAAACGTGTTAGTACAATTTTGAATACGCTGTATAATAAAAAATAACAAAATGTTTCCAAAACAAAATATATTGTTGAATATTTTGGATGTAATTTTTTTGGAAGGCATTGCTGCCTAAGGTAGCCATAGCTTTCAATCAAATTACGTCCAAATTATTCAACAATATATTTTGTTTTGGAAAGATTTTAAGTTATCTTTTAGCTGAATAGAATAGTGAAGATGAGTTTCCAATATTCAACTGGTTGTATGTTTGCGTTGAAATTCATATAGCGTTAGGTGCATGATAATGTGGTTTATAATAAGAGTGTGCGGTACAGCCCAGTATCTCTGACTTAGCAGTCGAGGTTTCTGACAGGGTTACCCCACCCTGGAAATTTGAAATCAGAGTACCTTCTCCTCGATGGATTGCCTACCCTGGTTAATGAGATAAACACCTATTGCACCTCCACTGTTCGTTAAAACAACCCCACCACGGGAAGGCTAGCAGTATAAGCGAGGATGCCAGAGGCTATATATGACGCATGCCTTTGGGGCATTTTGTAGATATGGAAAGCGCATCCTCACTACCACCCCAGCATTAGCCCCTTATTCGGAGGGTTACTAGAATAGTGAAGATGAGTTTCCAATAACAGCTTGTATGGTTGCATTGAAGTTAAGATACTTGCTTATCAGTGGTGGGAGTGTTAATATTTGTTGTTTACCCCTGCTCAAAGTTTATCTCAATTATTGACAGGCCTATGAAATTTTGATTGGATGGACACATGTCTTATAAATGACATTTCTGCATGTTATTAAATATTTAATAAGTAAATAAGTAACTAAAGATTGATGTTAAGTTATATTGATTTAAGATTACTGCCTATAAATTATTAGTCTTAAAGTTTAAGTAACTAACAATAATGTCGGTAAAAGTTGTTGCTGTCAATCACAGCAAACATTTAGTCAAATTATTGTCCGAATAATTAGTAGTGTCACTTGCGATTTGAGAGAAATTTGACTGAAAATTATGAACAATGTTCAGTCAAAATATGCTAATATAATCATCAGTTAACTGAATCCCCATTCACATGCAGACATTTACTCCTGTGAGTATATTTGCACACACAAGTAAATTTGCTTATGGTCTTGTCATGTGAACAGATTTGCATATGGAGTATAAATACTGGAGTAAATTAATACGAGTAACAGTATATGTACATGACCTCAGGAGGTGAGGAACAAGTATATTTTCTCATACTTGTTAAGTAAATTCTGTTATATGAACAGCTTTATAGTTTACATACATCAACAAACTGATGTTTTTCATGCCCAAAAATAGTGGTATTTCATTATCATTAAACTTAGCCAGAAATCATGGCATCATAATCAAATTTAGCCAGACATTCAATTACATTTACTGTGTACAGATCAGAGGGCATTTGTACGGGCTACCTTGAAAATGGCTGTAAATATCAAATGTGGTACCCTACCCTATCATCTTTGAAATCAGTAGTCTACTTGGCTGGTACAGAAGACAAACTAATCTCCATAATGCATATATCTCTCACCAAATGAATTCCCGGTATCTCATTTTCAACGCTACCATATAGGAAAACTTGAATATTTCGAAATTAATTTAATTGAAAGCTGTTACTGCCTTAGGCAGCGACAACTTTCAGTCAAATTAATTTCAAAACATTCAACAGAATAAGTTATATATTGTAAAGAATTTACTTTTTCAGGGATATGTCTGTGAAAGGGTTAAGCCATGTGTAAATGTAAAATTACATTCAGGATGTTGATCACATAATATACTCATATGCAAAAATACTAACATGAGTAAATGTGTGTGCGTGTGAATGGGGCTAAAGACACCAACAACTTTGTCACAAAGAAATGTTGACATGTGACAGTTGTCCAAATAATCGGCTGGCTTTCAATATTCCTAACTTATCTAAGTAGAGCGACCATAGGCCTAGATATGCTTTCATAGAGCGACCATAGGCTTATAAATGCTTTCATAGTGACCATAGGCCTATATACACTTTCATAGTGACCATAGGCCAATATAGGCTTTCATAGTGACCATAGGCCTAGATATGCTTTCATAGTGACCATAGGCCAATATAGGCTTTCATAGAGTGACCATAGGCCAATATAGGCTTTCATAGAGTGACCATGGGTCTAGATATGCTTTCATAGTGACCATAGGCCAATATACACTTTCATAGAGTGACCATAGGCCAATATACGCTTTCATAAGAGTGACCATAGGCCAATGTACGCTTTCTCTGCAGGAGCGAAATATTTAGCTGTACATATTTCTGTTTGATAAATGCATTTCTAACAAATGCATGAATGACCACTGACATCTACACACGCTGTCTTTGCTAACTTTCTTTCATTCTTTGAGAGAAAGCGTAGCTAGGCCTATGCTCACTCTACCTACATAATTAGGCAATGATATTAAGACAGCTGATTGTATGAATAACAATTTGCCAAGTTTGTTGCTGCCTTAGTCAAAGTCAGTCTTGGTCAAATTGCTCTTCAAATCCCCAGCAAGAGTCAACTGAAAGCTATGATGATTATTCTAAAATATCGAGACTGGACATTGGCAACAATAATTTCCGTTAAATTGATCAAATCTGTATAATTTGACTGAATGATGTTGCTGTGACTGACAGCAATAACTTTGGTGCAGATTATTGTCAAAGTATGCAACCATCACAACAGCTTTCTCATATTTTCTCCTAGAAATTAATACACTCACTGAACAGTGTTGAAATATGCGCTGTCCACTGTACTGCCATGAAGGCACAGCAAGAGCTAGCTAACAAATGATCATTGGACCTTTCCAGTTTTAGCTATGCCCCACCCATCTCTAGCTAAGCTCCACCCACCACTCGCTCATGTTGGGATCGATCCCTGAACTCCCTTGAAAGTAGCTGTAAATTATAAGGGTAAGCTGTTGAATATTTTGAAACTAATTTGACTGGATGCTGTTGCTGCCTAGTCAAATTAGTTCCAATATATTCAACAGCATGTTTACTAAATAACAAAAACATACAATTTGTATAACGTGTCAGACTATTAAGCGCTTAAGATGTACTAAATTGAGTCATTCATGCTGTAATTGATTATGACATCATGTAGTTGATTATGACGTCGTTTAATGGATGGATAAACTGGAAAGGGGCATTATTGCATGCGCAGGCAGGACCTTTTACTTTGAGAAATCCAGGCCTGTACAGACACTAGTTACAAAGAATATGGAGGCAGGTCAGTGCATGCTGGGTAAATTGGACAGAAATCAGCAAGTATCTCATAGATCTTGCTTAAGTTACCGTTCCTCAAACACGTATGTTTTGTAGTCATAGTGTTGAGATTCACTGAAACTGGTGATGTTCTTTAAGGATATTGTGTAATAGTTTGGCCAGTATTCCAAGCTCCATGTGTGTTTGTAGGGTTAGTCTTGCAATACTACTCATAAAACAGTGTAGTAGGTCTGTCAATGTACAGATCATATGTTGATGATTTCTGTTTAGTTCTAAACTGTAATCTTTAAATACAGGTTTAATTGATATTTGTTACTGAAAAAGCCTCCAGCTGTAAGTTCATCCATCATGATGTAAATAATGTTCAGGTTTTAATATGCTGTAATTATATCTGTTGTATTTTATTCATTAAATCAGTATTTTTCACTAGAATATTGTGTATTTGATCATATGTCTGTGGAATTTCTTTACAATAGAGACGATAACAAGGGGTTACTGAACCCTGTTAATACATTCTAGCTGGCTTAACCATTGTTATGTCTGATGTACTCTGGATGCAGGAAATGGCTTCGCACAGCATATATACCTCCCATGGTTGGTCTGCAGAAGGCAAATCTGCCATTCTTGTCCCCACCAAACATTCCTGGTACCGCACTGACTATACTTATCACATATATAATTCATACCACAAACAAAATCTATTTTCACTGAAATAATATAAATTGGTAATTTATTGTAATTTTAGTGATTGTACAGGATGTTAAATATAATTTTCAAGATTCGGTAATATATTTCATGAGTAACAAAGATCCTGATGAATGAGTATTCAATGCCTCCACCAAACTCACACAATAAACACTAATAAACAATTAAACGTTGATTAATAATGGCAAAATTTGTCTAAGAAATTTTTTCAATTTTACTGTTTGCCATTAAAAGGTTAAAATGGTTTTAGTCCTTGAAAATTCTTTTGTCATTATCTTTGCACCCTGATACCCGACTGAAAAATATGTTTAGCTTCAAAGATAATGACAATTCAAGATTTGTCATGGACTTTCAAGGACTAATGTAAAATGATTTTAACCTTTGGGCCAGTCATTTCAGTAGTAAATCTTAGTCATGCCAGTGCCAACTTTTCAAAAATGGGCTCTTGGTTTGCAATTGAATAGGTGAGTTTAGACCGTTACTCTAGGGTTGCTAGAGTAGGTACTCGAGGCAGCCCTCATATTGACGTAAGTTGACTAGACTACCTACTCGAGTATGAACCCTTGTGTTCTGGTACTACTCTAGTAATCCGCGAATGATGGCATAAACCCAGCTAACTTTTCTCAACACCACTGCAGAAGCTATTTTAGCCCAACTTGATCAGAAAAGCATTAAAACTCTAAATTTCACCATTAGAATATCAAATCTCTGGGGAATATAATTATTTAGATATAGCACTGCGGCCTGAAACTTACATGAGCACAAAACTAATAGATACGTTCCTAAGATACATATAACTTTGGCTGAAGAGTGTAACTAGTAGGTGTAAATCAATATGAACCATGTGCATGACCTTAAAAGACTGCTGCTGTCACTAATTAACGAGGGGCCTGTGTCACTCACCTGGACCATCAGCCAATCTGATTTCTCTGCATAAAATTAGAATGAGTTTAGTTACTGGTTACTAGCACTAATTACTGTCTCGAGAGTTTGGTTGAAATTATTCCTGCCCAGGCATGTTAAAATTGCAATTCAAGATGACCACCAAAGTAATTGGGTCAACGAGCTTGACTTTTTTCTTCACTTCTATAAGATACCAAAGGCAACCTGCATGCCAAGTTTGGTATTGATCCCTTTATTAGAACTTGTTATTGTCAAAAAACAAATCTTTTTGTTTGGACCAGTGACCTTAACCTTTGACCTTTAACATCTTTGACATGAAGGGCAACCTCCATTCCAAATTTGGTAAAGATCTCCCGTAGAACTTGAATTATTGTCCAAAAATGTTAATTGGCGTTGACCTTTTGACCTAAAAAAAGATTGACACTTCTTTATGCCACTAATGGCAACTGCCATGGCTGGTTGGTGAATATCCATTCAGAACCGTAATTCAGCTTTCCAGAGTATGTACTCATCATATGACGTCATAATAATCATCTACGCGGTGTGTAGAATGACATCATAATGGATGACGTCATGAATGATGTCGATAAGTACGTCACGAACGCATATTTGAAGACGGTCTATGCCTTGTACAAATTGTTTGCTTTTACTATTTAATAAATATTCTGTTGAATATTTTGAAACTAATTTAACTAGGCGCCCAGTCAAATTAGTTACAAAATATTCAACAGCTTCCCTGTATAGTTTTCAGGAAATTGATAGCTAGGGCATTCGGGGATCGATCAATCCAAACACGGCGAGGTGTGGGTGGAGCTTAGCTAGTGATGGGCGGGGCATAGCTAAAAATGGAAAGGTCCATTGTCGTGTCAGCCAAAATAGACCTAGAGCTGCCATAGTTTTGAGGAATGTCCATTTGAATGTCAAGAGAAATATTTTTACAAGTTTGTCACGAATGCCTGGCTCAAATGATGGATACCAGATGTACTATTACGATAATGTCTTATCTAGTCTAGCTCAAAATAAACAATTAAAACTCCGCACTCTCCATGGTCCTGCCCATACTGTGTCCGGGATTTACCATAGCCTCCAGGTACCGAGTCAATTCCCAACAACAGTCGGATTTGTCTATTTTCCTGACTTCAAGTCGCATGTTTTTTTAGCTCCAAAATTTGTGCAATTTTAACGGAATTAAGCGTGTTTAACGTTATCCATCGCTGGCTTCATGGAAGGATAGGGAAAGTCGTCACAGGGGCTGGTTGTATCAATCTAGAATTTATACATTCGTGCCATAATGACTGATTAAAATTTCCTTAAATTGGCGCACTATGTTTAAATGGTAGCCATTGTTGGGGACGCTCTGTTACTCGTTAACTGGTTAATCTTATCTGGGTACTCGATTTATTGCTCTTGCGATCGGTTCCTTCCAAGATGGCGGCGCCCATTGACTAACGTTTTGTTTTGCCTTGGCGTGTTTATGCACTGCTTTAGGCCGTTTTAAGCTTTGGCTTCATTGGCGAGGGTGTATGTAGTGATCAGCTTTTATTTCTTGGCTATTTTAACGTTAGTTAATTACCAAGTTGTGTTTATAAAATTTTAACTCTAAAAATGTTCAAATATTTCCTGCCTAAAACTTGATTATCATTAATTTAAGAGAAGGTTAATGTTTTGTAAGTGATTTATATTACAATCAAGTAAATTGTGCGTGTTGCTCATCATCATATCATGTGCAGCGTTTTAATTCCTATTCTGTGTTTGCAGAAAGTGAAGGGGCAAGGCAAGGCCCCCCCCCCCCCTCCTGACACGCTCTGTCAGTGCTGCAACTGCTTCATGAAACGGAAGTTCTCCAGTCATCACTGTGTTGCCTGCGCGAAGTGCGAGGTTGGAAGTCCTTGTGATGTATGTGCAAAGTTGTCGTTGGAGTTGGTGGCTGAGTTCGACTGTGATCAGCGTGCGCGTTTGGAGAGGATCGCGAAGGACAAGGCACCAAAGTGGATCAGGCGTCAGTAAAAGGTCTTGAAGAGCATCTGAACGAGCGTATGGACTCAACCTAGAGTGTTTGTGCGGCCCAATTCAAGGCGATGTTCGAGTCTCCAGTCCACGATCCCGACGATGCAGCCTGGTGCAGGATTACCTATCGGTGGTCCGGCCAGTTCTGCGGAGGGACAAGCACCTGTCCTTCCGCTTGCTTTGGCTCAAGAGCCGACGGCAGAGGAGGAAGATATCCTCCTGATGGAAGATTCTGGCATGCCAGAGCTCTCTCATGTGGCAGATACCAGTACTTCCCGCGGGTCACCCACAGGCTTTGTACGGGTTTGCCAGCTGGGTGGAGATGTCGACGTTCCATCAGGCATTTTCACCCGGATTTCATTCAGTCCGGATTGCCGTTGGTAGCGCTGGAGCAGATGGATTGCGGGGAATCCATATCTGGCGATTTGCTAGACACTGGAGCCGCAAGTAGTCGAGCCACGGATCCATTTCGTATTGGAAGTTTGGTCCGTAGCTCTCAGCATGGATCGTCGGTGGCTTACTCATCCAAGAGTGAGAAGGAGGATGAGAATGGTAGTCCATTGATGGACGAATCATCCTTTTGCACCGAAGCTTGTCCTTGGTTGGATGTCCAACCGTCTCGGGTTGGTATTGGATCAAGGATCCCAGCACGATCCGGCGATGGAGCGGATGTCAGAGCGAGCGGCTAGCGCTCTGCCGAGTGGCTCTTCAGCCATGCTGATGCTCCCCTTGGACACGCAGACTTCTGATATGTTGGAAGTTGCGGCGTACCATCTGGTTCAGCCGGATTACTTGCTGCCCAAGGCCCCTAAGGGGATAAGGAGTAGGGTCCGCTTTCCGGAGCAGGCCTAACATCAATATGCTTGTGTTCCTCGACTTTCAGTCGGGGAAAGAGAAGCATTGAATAGGCCATTAGCTGGGAAATCCAAAGTTTCCCAAGCTAACAAATATCCTTTTAATGAGTTGACTCTCATTGAGGATGCGGCGAGAGCAGCTATGGCTGCACTCTCGCACAGTTGCACCGTCTTGCAGGGTATGCTGACCTGCGTGGCGGAAGGTGGGGAAGTGCAGCTCCCGGAGTTATCCGGGACACCATGCGCTTGTCCCAAGATTGCCTGGCCAGGGTGATCACTAGATCATTGGCGGAGCAGCGGAGAATGGTTCTCGATTGCGTAGAACCAGGACCAGAGATGAGGGCTGCATTATCTTCTGCACCCTTCATTGGTCCGGGCTTGTTTGGCGGCTCGGCACGGCAAACTCTTTCCAAAGTTGCGTCAATGGTCGCAGTGCAGGAAGTAGTCGGCAAGTCATGGAAGTCGACGAAGAGGACTCAGCCGCAGCAGTCCTACAAGCAGCATTGGCAAGAGCAACAGAGGCAGCGCCAGAGATTGCCCTTCTGGCCGCGATACCCATCGGGCATCTGGTTCACAGGGACCTGGCCGTTCATCCTCATACAAGTCCTCTAATAAGAGGCTGTATGAAGATGATAGAAAGGGTGGCGGCTCGGGTCGTGGTGGCTACAAAAAAGATAGCCGTGGTGGTGGTCCCGCGCCGTCATATTCCAAGAAGCGCGAAGAATCTTCACCCAAGTGAATTAACATCTTATCGGGCAATATCGATCGCGAGCTGTGCAGATTCCTACCGTCGGAGGCAGACTTCAACTGTTCTCAAACCAGTCAGAACAGGTCATGCAAGATTGTTTAGTCTGTCATTGGCTAAGAAACGGCTACGAACCGGACTGGCTCATCCGTCAATCATTAGTTCCATTAACATCGACTACTGTATGGACTCCTGTTCCAAGGGAATCCGATCGTCTAGATGCTATTTGCTCAGAAATCAAAGATCTTCAGCAGAAGAACGCGATTCATTTAGTCCACAATCAGTCCTCCCTGGGCTTCTATTCGATAATGTTCCTCGTTCTGAAATGCACCGGAGGTTGGAGACCGATTCTCAACCTCAAACCGCTGAACAAATTCATTCTCTCACCAAAATTTCAGATGAAGAATGTGGCAGCGGTGATGACAGGGCTGAGAAAAGACATGTGGGCAGTATTGATAGATCTGAAGGATGCATATTTTCATATTCCAATGTCAAGTCCTTTTCAGAAGCACCTTCGCTTTGCGTTCCAAAACAATGTTTGGGAATTGAATGCGTTACCGTTCGGTCTGACCACAGCACCGAGGGACTTCTTATCTTCGCAGGAGAAACATAGCTGTTCATACTTACATAAACGACTGGCTGCTGAAGGCAGGGAATCCAGTTACTCTGCGCAACAATCTTCAGGTAGTTCTGGCCTTATTGAAGGACCTACGATGGATTGTGAATCTAGAGAAATCAGAATTGACTCCATCCCAGGAGTTTGTGTATCTGGGAATTCTTTTCAATCTCAGGGACGGTGTAGCTTTTCCAGCGGAGAGCAGAGTCAAGAGTTTGATTGCAGTTCCTCTAGGCACCTATCTGACGGCGCGTCAATTTCTCATGCGGCACTCAGATGTACTTAATGTCATTCTGGTCTTAGAGAACGGATCCGTTGTCTCTGAGGATTCCAGTATAAGAGCCCATTGATATTCCATCTTCAGTGGTGGCTATCAGAACAGAATCTCCTGCGAGGTGTTCCTCTACAACCTCCTCAACCGCAGATGTCCATCTTTACAGATGCATCAACGACGGGTTGGGGATCAGTACTGGATGATCTGTCAGGGGAATGGGATCGGACCAATGCGCAGAAACACATAAATGTTCTCGAATTATTAGCGGTGGCATTAGCACCTCGAAAATTTGAGAACTTAATCCGAGACAAGATTGTCCTGGTAAGGACAGATAACTCAACAGTGGTGTCTTATTTGAACCGCCACGGCGGGAAGATCACCTGAGTTGTGTATGATGATATGGAACCTTCTGCTGTGGTGCCAAGAGAGGAATATTATTCTTCGGGCAGCACACATTCCAGGAATATTGAACATCCTAGCGGATGCTCTCAGTCGAAGGACGGTTTGCCATCCGACGGAATGGCAGCTCAACCAATCGGTAACGACGGTTCTTTTCAAACATTGGGGCAAGCCAAATGTGGATCTATTTGCAAATAAAAGGAAACGCAAAAATGGTCACACGTGTCACTGACCCTGGACCCGCTAGCTTTAGCAGTAGATGCACTGGCGATAAGTTGGAAGGGAATGTACACGTATGCGTATCCTCCAACGATTCTCATCTCAAAAGTTCTGGCAAAGATAAGAGAGGACATATGCCAAGTACTACTGATCGCCCCTCATTGGTCAGGCCGATCATGGTTTACGGATCTGCTGGACCTTCTGGTCTGCAATCCAATCCCTCTTCCAGACAGAAGGGATCTGATCTCTCAGTACAAAGGTCTGTATCTCCACGACAGACCAGAGATGTTCCAATTGACTGCATGGATGTTATCAAGCAGCGTGCAATTAAGGGTGGCTTTTCTGAGCAGGCAGCGAAGTTTGTCACTTCAGCCAGAAGAGGGTCAATCACCAAAACATAATTATAGAATCAACAAATTTGCAGAGTGGTGTAAGGGAAGGGATCATCTGTTCAACACGTAACAGATTTTATGTCATTTATACGAAGTTGACAAACTTGTACCTTCAACCCTAGCAGCATATAAGTCTGCATTAGCTTCAGTCGTTCCCAGTCTGGCCATTGTAGGAGTAGAGAACAACACTTTAAATGAAGTTATTTAAGGAATGAGCAATTTGCGACCTAGGTGGCCAATTCCTATCCCAGCATGGAATCTATCTCTTGTTCTACAGGTTTTAGGGCATGCTCCCTTTGAACCAATTCTGTTAACTATTAAGTAATTTTTCTTGGTTGCACAGCATCGGCAAGGAAAATCAAAATTCATGCGCTTTCTGCCGAACAAGACCATTTTGTCGTTATGGGTGACGGTTTAAGGCTACTACCACGTCTTTGTTTCCTGGCAAAGAATCAGTCACTTAAATATCCAGGACAGCCGATCAATTTGCCAAGTTTAATTAGGCATGACCCAAGCTCATCTGCTTGGTGTCCTGTCAGATGTCTGAAAATGTGTAAGAAATGTACTGCGGAGTGGAGAGATGACCCGAAATCTCTGTGGTTATGTCTCAAAGCTCATCTTCATGCCTCGAAAGAAACCATTTCTCGTTGGATAGTCGATGCTATTCAGATGTCGCATAAAATCGCAACAGGAAAGCAGATTGATCGTGCAAACGCCCATCAAGTCCGAGCACTAGCAGCAGCATCAACCCTTTATACGGGTGCCTCTTTAGAGGAGGTGATGTATGTAGCACAATGGTATGCCGAGTCATCATTTACTGATGTCTACCTTCGCGATATCTCCAGCGCACTTAATCCGGTAGCCGTCGCCAATTTACCGAATCTTAACTAAAGCCACATCCAACCACTATTTCACATACATCGCAAGGTTCTGAGCAATGGTGATGCACATGATCTGTGAATGACCGTAGATTGGGCGGAGCTCCTATGATGATCAAGAAAGACCAAGCACTTACAA
The DNA here is from genome assembly GCA_034401795.1 of Chaetoderma sp. LZ-2023a. Classification (NCBI taxonomy): domain Eukaryota; kingdom Metazoa; phylum Mollusca; class Caudofoveata; order Chaetodermatida; family Chaetodermatidae; genus Chaetoderma; species Chaetoderma sp. LZ-2023a. The sequence goes on along the minus strand of CM067370.1, from coordinate 82,533,481 downwards.
AATGGTGTTTTCTTAATTTAAGTGACTAATATTAATTTACTTACAGTCGAAATACCAGATTGATTAAGTAAAAGTCTGGTTCAAGAGTATCTTATTCATTGCAACAGACATTAGACTCTTTCAAATTTGAAAATCTAATCGATATACTGAGTTTTCAAAATCAGAAGTTGTAGTAGCTTCTTTGCACTCTCCTGGACTGCCCTAGCTGAGACTTCGGGCTGACACGGTCTGGTGAGTGTTGCCTCCCCTTTTGACAGCCCTCTGAAATGTGTGCGGACAAATGAGGGGGGGGGGGGGGGAGGGCGGTCTAGACCATGGAAGTTTATCCCTCTAAGTCAGATGGCGGGACCATAGTGTATGCTGGGGTTCCTAGTCTCTTCACCACCTCTGTCGGATGGTAGATGAGAGCTGTTTTGAGCCTCACCTCCTCCCACCAGAGTTTCTTGGCTGTCGAAATCTGGAGTTTATTATAATAGTACATCTGGTAAGTATTATTCGAAGTAGAATCAAAAAAGCATACGCTTTCGTTTCTACGAGAATTGTTAATACTTACCGGATGTACGATGGCCTGTCTCAGCCGCCCCGCTGAGATGAGGCTTAGCTGCTTTCGCTGTTTGTCAAGACAAATATAAGACGAATCTGACTGTTGTTGGGAACTGACTCGGTACCTGGAGGCGATGGTAATTCCCGGACACAGTATGGGCAGGACCATGGAGAGCGCTGAGTTTTAATTGTCTATTTTGAGCTAGACTAGATAATAGACATTATCATAATAGTATATCAGGTAAGTATTAACAATTCTCGTAGAAACAAAACCGGATGCATTTTTGATTCACTAAGCAAAAATGTAAATTTTGTGGACCAATGTTGGATAATAAAAGATTAAAGCAAAAGTTGACGGACAGATGAGCGGTGGTCGTCATGGCAGAAGCAGCCTTTCACGCCAATTGAACTAATAAAAAATTTGTACAAATAAATAAATTTATAAAAAAATTAAGATAAATAAATAAATCATACAACATATAGTCATGATGTACAAATGTAATACTGTTATTTGATTGGCTTAGATATTGGGTTTATATGATTGACTATTCCCCCTATATTTTGTTATCTTGATGGTGCACACGACAATATATGTATCCAGTTACGCAGTCAAGTATATGATGTCATAATCGCTGACGTCACAATCAAATATGTCATGAATGCCATATCGGTCTGTCATAAACACTTCATTAATTTGTCAAGTTGTGCAAATTCTATGTCTTTACTATACATAGGCAGAAACAACATCCAGTCAACAAGTTTTAAAATATTCAACAGCTTACTGACAGTAGTTTTCTGAAAATTGATGCTCACAGAGTTCTGGGGTATTAATTTGTCATAGAAGTTTATTGTGATATACAGGCTTAATACCACTCAGCTAGAAAATTTAACATTTCAAGTACACAGCCCATGTTTTACATATAAATCTATTGCCAGACATGTAGCAATTTTGGTTAGAAACACAAATTAAAGTTCCCACCAGAATGGACCAGAATAGATGGCTGTAGTATTGCTCCATGTCAATCAGAATTGAAACATATCAACCGGACAGCACTTGCGGCCAGAATGTGGTTACAGGCTCATAAACTGACATGACTGATGATAAATCAAAAACCACAGCCAGGTAGAGATAGATGTGAACTTGGTGATGGTGTGTACAAGGTAGTGATATTCCCAGGTCAACAGCTTCCAGAAGCGACAATGATGATATCAGATGTCTATGTTCTTAAGCTAGTATGCAAATATCCAATGTCTAAATATGATCAGCTAGAGGCACAAGTTACTTTTAAATGGACCGATATCTTATGGCATCAAAAAGCAATCCCTATGGCTATTGATGGATCCACCTGTGAGTTTGGACAGAGTGATCCATGTCTAACTCTTTAATGGTCAAATTTGGTGAAGAAAAAAAAAAAAAATGGCTTATTGAATGTCCATTTGCAGGCCAAGACTTGAAAATTTACTACTGGAATGACTGGATCGATGATCGAGCCAGTCATTCCAGTGGTAAAATTTCAAAATAGTCTTCTGTTACCAAGTATTTATATGGTTCTCATACATAAGTGCTACCTGGTCAAAGTAGTTGAGCAGAATGGCAATTAAATAGTAAAGACATACAATTCTAACAACTGATGGACAATTCCAGGTTCATAAGAGTATTTTTGATAATTATATTGTGACGTCAGCTACATTTGATGTAATTGACGATGGCATCATACACTTGTCTGACAGATCAGATTAATCCATTAACAGGGGATATATATATATATATGTGGGAGTTTATTTAAATTTGAGGAAAGGGATAGAGGGAGTGCTTTATGATACATAGTGAGGAACAGAAAGGGGTGGGGGGTTGAGAGGCAAAGAGGGAACAAGAAAGTAGAGATTGACTAGTAGAGACTAGATCAGAAAACACACATGATGTAGAAACGTTTATAGTTTTCCCTGAGTTTGAAATCAGCTAAAGATTATACAGTTTCAATGATACAAAATATACATTTCTATCATCTTAATCTTGTCATCATTCATAAATCAATGGAAATGAATCTAATAATTAATAAATAGCCACTATGTAAAGTTTGGCAGCACAATATTAATGTAAGATTTGCCAGTAATATCAATGTTAAGTTTTCAAAGGTATGCTTTTGTTAATATGTTTGAATGTTGATCAAGAGGAATCCGCATTGATGTTGCTACTTGTTACCTTTTTAGAGTCGAAATTGGGCTTATTGAGATGTATTCAGGCATTTAGTGCTAAATTTTCAACACGTCTTCTCTTGGCCTGCAAATAGACATTCTTCAAAAGCACTTAAGGAGCTGTTTTGGCTGACTTGATCATTAGAGCCTGGTTCAGGCTGATATTAAAATTGATACTCTCTGCAGGCGAAGAGCACTATTTCGACATTTTACCACTAGAATGACTGACTCGGTTAGCAAGCCAGTCATTCCAGTGGTAAATTTTCAAAAATACTGTTATTGATCTGCAAATGAACATTCGACAAGACCACTGCAGAAGCTGCTTTTGGCCGACTTCAGCATGAAAAGGTTAAAGAAATTGATTATAATTCAATAAAATTCCTGTTTATAACCTTCTGTCATGTATGTATAGATAGAGCCATAGCCCACTGCTACTCACACATTATCAAAACAAGGGGGGCCTGTATCGCTCACCTGGAACATAGGCATTTCAACTAGAAAGGCCATCGGCTATAAGTAGAACCCTAAGGAGTTGACCAGAATTATAAAAGGAACACAGCGGCAAAGTTTCTTTACATTTCAACTGCACTTGATTAAATTTTAATGGCCCTTAGTCCCGAATCATATCTCGCAAACTTCTGCCCAATACGTTCAGTGGTTCTGGAGAAGTCGTATTCACGAAAACTAGGTCATCCAAGATGGCCACCAAACCATTTGGCCAATCAAGTTTCCTTGAACAAACTTGGTTTAATCTCTTGCCCTAGATGATATTTCATGAGTTTTAAATCAATCCCCCAAGTGGTTTCGGAGAACATTTTTAGATGTTTCTAAAAAATTGACCAAAATCCAATATGGCTGTCAGCTTGCTTTGAAGAAATTCGGATACATATGCCATAAGGATGCATCCTGCCAAATATAAATCAGCCCAGTCGTTGTCGAGAAGACTTTAAATTTCCCATTGCTTTAGTATGGGAGTTTTTGGCAGGAAAACGATCCAAGATGGCCACCAAACCATTTATCCAACAGTTTGGAGTGGCAAATTTGAAATCAGCATACACAAAAAACTTTATAAAATCAACTTCAGCTTTAAAATCCATCAAATAAAAAAATAAAAAATGGCCACCAAACACGCTACATTTTGATTGGTCCACGGCGGCCATTTTTCTTTACGTATTGACTTCTCTTCAACAAATTTTAATGGCCCCTTAGTCCCTAATTATATCTCACAAATTTCAGCCCAATCCCTTCATGGGTTCTGGAGGTCATTTTCATGAAAACTAGGTCATCCAAGATGGTTGCCGAACTATTTGGCCAATCAAGTTCCTTTGAACAAACTTGGTTCAGCTCTTGCCCTAGATCAGGTTTCATGATTTTTAATCGGTCTGCCAAGCGGCTTCGGAGAAGATTTTAAAGACATTTCTAAAAATCTGCCAAAATCCAAGTTGGCCACTGGCCAAACTGACCGATGACATTCCTGTCTCATCGATTTCCTGCAACAAACCAGCCACAAATGATGTCATTTAATTGAATTGCTATGGCTAAATACATCAATGGATGGATCGGATCTGTCACTCAACTATATGACAATTAATGTCACATGTACATGTAGGCTCACATCACAATCAAAATGCATAATGAATGATGGAGCTATCTCTGTCATGAACAATTAAAAGTATGTCAAGTGGACAAACTATGGCTTTGATAGACGGGCTATTTAAAAAACATTCTGTTGAATATTTTGAAACTACTTTGACTGATCTCTGACAGCAACGTCACCCAGTCAAATTAGTTTCAAAATATCCAGCAGCTTACCTGTATAGTTTCATTGAAAATGGGATTCTGAGAATTCAGGGTTCAAAGTATATAAATCACCCCCAACATGCGCGGCGCTTAGCTAGAAATCTATCTCTCTATAACGTCTATTGAAGGAATAGCAGAAGTTTGAGCAAACAGTGCAATATTCTACTGCGTGTCAGCAGGATACTGTATTAAAAAATATATATATCACACTATGTGTCTTTGTAAAAAATATATTCATCATTTGGTATATAAATTCAGCAAGAGAATTCACTAACAATGTGTGTATGTTAAAAATTCATATAACATAAAAGGATTCAGCAACAATGTTTAATTTTCACAAAATTTGAAATTTCTATGTAAACAGGCTGTACAGATTTAATAACAAACCTTAACACTTACAGGACAGCATAACATGATGTAAATGTTCTGTTGAATATTTTCTACATAATTGGATTGGAAGACATTGCTGCCTTCCCCAGTAATATAATCCAATCCAATTACATGTATGTTTAAGATATTCAACAGTAGGTTTTATTCTGTAAACATGTTAAGTTATTTTTTAACTTACTGTATAGTTTATTCATCCAAGCCAGTTCTACATGGGATGGCACTGGACCAGTATCAGAATATAATCATTAAAGGTCAGAGGTCATGAAACATGTGTTGGGACGCATCCTTAATACGTTCAACTCTGGAATTCCATTAGAACAATTTCTGGGCATCCATGCAAGATAGCTGTTTAATATTTTGAAGACATTTTCACTTAAAATGTGCATGCATATTCACAGCAACATGACTGAAAATAAAATTATTTAAATTGTATACATTAAAGAGGCCTAAACTGTGGGTCTAGATGTAATGAAATGAAATAAATCTTAACATATAATTTCATTACGCATAAATTAATCAAAAGTTTTAGGTTGTGAATTTGAATTAGGGACTCGTGCCTCTTTTTCAATTTTACAACTTAAAAAATTATATTAATTTATATGGAATGAAATCATCAGATGTTAAGATTAATTTCGTTTCATTACATCTAGTCACACAATTTAAGCCTCTAAGAGTATATAATTTAAAAGATTTTCTTTTCAAGCATTCTGGTGTGAATATGCACCTTTAAAACTGTTTTTATTACAGCTTCCATTCATATTATGTTAAAAATATTTAATAAAATATTTCATACATCATAAATAATTTATTCCACCTACATGTAGTCCATCGGTTGAAATGACGGTCTTTTTTACCACCAATGTTAAAAACCACCATGTTTTTGTCAATCTGCACGTCAGGTGTTCACTACCTACATAAAAGCTTCACTACCCGTACATTGATCCTCACAGCTTCGGCGACATTTGTGAAGATACTGTAATCGGGACCATGCAGCTTTGCACATGGCCACCAATCTCTCATCATACACTACAGATGTCTGAATAGCAAACTTGTATTGATGCCTGAAACAGAATGTGTAAAAATACATGTACGACTCCCTGTCATGCTGATTTTATCAAAGAGCTCTAGTTGTATTTTAGTCATGAGGTATTCATATACCCAATTTAACGTGAAGCCATATACATGCATGTGTTATACTCTGGAACACAGATTATAGATTTTCATGGGAGATAGCTCAGCGAATATGAATATATTTCACTGAAACAATCCCATGCAAGTTTTTGTCACAAAGCATGGTAAAAAATCCATGCAAACATTCTAAAGCTTACTCAGTAAACAAATACACATGCACATGCATTGAATTACACTGCATGATATTGAATATAAAACTACCAATATTTTGAAATGGCACTGCAAAACTTTGATCGATCGATTTATTGATCAGCCATGTTCTCCGATCTTGGTTTTTGGACATTCTATCAAGTATTGGATTACCTCCCTTGTTTTCAATCCTCTGGGAGTGTAATAATCAGCATTCCATGTGCACCCATCCATGCTGGCTTCTGATTAGCTTTCTCAGTATTGTCTATTTTCCTAATTTGATTTTGCTAATGTCGAATAGTGGCAAATTTTAACTAAAATGTTTTGCCTTGAATTTATCAGCTTTACATTAGTGCAATGTTTTAATTGCATGATGGTTAATTGGCATTATACAGCACCGCCTGAAACCAACTTTACATTAAAAGCACTGGAACAAAAACATAAGCGAGGATAAAATTTGATCGCAAATGCGCGAGTCAGGACTTTTTTATTATTTCTGTCAAGCTAGAGAAATACACTTTACATGTAATTTAGTAAATACACAAAAACGATATTGGTGTGAACAGAAAAAGGAATGTCCCGCTACTCATATTTCCATGCGTCCTTACATTCAACCATCAATGGATGCCATAAACAGCTGAAATATTTCCCGGAATTAACCTTTATATATATATATATATAACATACTTTTATTCATATCTCGCTACAAAGAGATCGAACTTGACTTGCGGGTGGAAAGGAAAACCTTTTTCTAAGTCCAGGGAATATTTTGTTTGAAAAAAATTGCGTAGCAGTAACTGCTAAACAAATCGAATAATGCATAGCCATTCATAGCACTTGCATAGCAAACAAACTGTGTTGAAACTGGTTGGTGTCCCAACGGGGAAAACATAATTACATGATCAAAAACAGCTTTTTTCATCTACACACGCTATGAGCAAGTGAATCCGAAAACAACCGAAAAGCATAATTTTCTGATTTCGCAAAACGTTTTCCCTATGGCATGCAGGACTGGTTCCAATGTAGCAGTCATTGATACATATACCATACCGGGAGCTAGTCAATATTTTCAAGCCGAGATTATTCATGATTTTTATCATGTATTGGTGCTTCGGTCGTGTTGTTCAAGCCACGAACAGAATAAATATGGAATGTAGTCTTTTCTAATATTACTACCAGACTTGGCAAATCAGTAGTCCGTCTAAAAAATTAGTAGTCCATAAGGCGTGTACTATGCGACACGTAGTTTACACAAGTTGCACAAATGTGACATGAACAGATGGTTGAATAATTAATATTGGACTTCTGAGAATGTTATTGAGGATAGTGTATCAGTCTTCAGGTCTACAGTAGCCAGTATTGTCATTTGTCAGTATAACATATGTCAGATTCGGAATATGCATGTACTGGCTCTGGCCAAGGTCAGGGAGTATAGGAAACCTAAAATTATACGTATTGGCAGATTTGGCAATTACATTGATTGGAAGCTGTTGCTGCTTAAGGCAGCAAGCAACGCATCTCAGTCAAATTATTTTCAAAAAAATCAATAATGTACCTCCCATGAATACTGTGATTTCATTGACTAGGGTTAACATATATTTTGTAACTTACCAACCTACATCACATATCCGGTGTCTCACCCACAGGGTGTGGGGGTTACCAATCTGCGTGATTAATACCAACGGGATCCATTGTATGTAGTTGGTGGATCCAGTAAGATTCACGATCCTTGCGTGGGGTGGTGGCCTCAGTGCTTTCGGGGTCGTGACGCAGAACTTCTATGACTCTATATCTGATACTATTTGCATCGTGTCCTGGCAGGTTAAAATGTAGTGCGACCGGTGTGTCTTTGTGTTTGAATCTCTCAAACATCTCTCAAATGTTCTTTGATACGGATCTGGAATTCTCTCTTAGTTTCACCCACATATTGTTTATTGCAAACGGCGCAGGTTAGGAGATACACCACATTCATAGTTGAGCAGTATGTTTTCACGTGACATCTGTATGTTAGACGTGTGTGTGTGCTCTGGAAAGTTTTCCCTTTCTTCATTCTGTGGCAAAAGGAGCAGTTTCCTTTTTGACACTGTTCGACTTTGTTGGGTATCGAACTGCCCTGATATCCTTTGATAGCGGGGGTGGGAGAAATCAGCACGGACTAGTTGGTCTCTAAGCGTTGGGTTCCTTCTGTAGCCGAAGAGTGGTTTCTCAGTAAAGTTGTCCCTACATTTGGGACTGGTTTGAAGGAGATCCCAGTGTCGGTTGATAATTTTCTTGAGAAAGATACTGTGTGGGTGATAATCTGTAATGAGAGGTATCCGGTTGTTTTTGGTTTTAGTCTCTTGGTTTTAGGAGTGATAGTCTCTCCATTTGGAGGGCTTTGTTGTAGCTGTCTATTAGGAGGTTGGTGGGATAACCACGATTCTCGTAGTGTGCAATCGTGTCACGAGCGTGTTTCTCGTAGTCTACAGTGTTGCTGCAGATTCCGCGTAGTCTCAGGAATTGGCCATATGGACTCGCGTCTTTGGTGGAGGTCGGGTGTGCTGACTGGTAATGTAGGTACCCATGGGTGTCAGTGGGTTTGGTGAAGAGGTCGAATTGGAGTGTATGTTTGTCCGAAATCGAAACTAGTGTGTCAAGAAAGCTCACTTTTGTTGATGAGATTTCAGCCGTGAATTTGATCGTGTCGTGTGATGTGTTCATATGTTGGATGAACATATCCAGTTTCTCCCTTCCTTCTAACCATAATATGAAGATATCATCAATATAGCGGAGGTAGATAGCGGGTTGGTGTGGTGCGCTATTGAGTAGTCTCTTTTCCAGGTCCGCCATAAAAATTATGGCGTAGCTGGGTGCTACCTTTGTGCCCATCGCTGTACCTCCTATTTGGAGGTAATGTTTATTGTTGAAGGTGAAGTTGTTACATGTCAGAACGATCCTCAGCAAGGACAATAATGACCTCGGGCTGGCCTGGCCAGGGGTGCCATTGGCCCTGATGAACTTCGCCGCAGCTCTGATCCCTTCCTTGTTTGGGATATTGGTGTACAGCGATGTGACATCCATTGTGACAAGAGCATTCTTTGGTAGGGCACCATATGATTCCAGTTTGTTAATGAAATCAGTGGTGTCCCTGACATATGACGTAATATTTTAAATAGATGAACTTTGATGTGTTCATCCACAAAGCCACTGATGTGTTCAGTAGGGTTGCCGTTGCCACTTATCATTGGTCTGCCTGGGATGGATGTGCCATCCTTGGCCTTGTGTATTTTTGGCAAACGGTAGAATCTCGATGTTCTAGGTTTGTCAATTTGTAGACCGTTTGCGATATCAGAGGTGATTTCACCATTTAACACCATGGAGGTTATGGATGTTTCTACCTTTTCAGAGTGTTGGACAGTGAGGTCAATGTCCTGTTCTTGGTAGAATCGTTGGTCATTTAATTGTCTTAATGCCTCTGTGTTGTAGGTAGTTGAGTCCTGTATGACAGTGGCTTGTCCTTTGTCAGCTTTTTTGATTACTAACGTTTTGTCATCAGCTAAGAGTGAGAGTTCTTTCCTTTGTGGTTTGGAAAGATTGTCCGATTTTGATCTCCTATGTTTGGAATTGACCAGATCAGATTTGACTGCTCTAACAAAAGCATCTGGCGTAGCATCATTGCCTGGACTGGTCCATAGACTAGATGGTTTAAATTTCTTTGACAGTTTGTCGCAGAAGTCGTCAGATTGTGTTGTGGCTGTAGTTTCAGTGCCATCTATAGATGTATCGTTCCCAAAATATGGTGGGTGTTGGAAGTGGAGTTTGAGTCTTCTAAAGAATCTAGTGAGGTCTTTATACAATTGGCCCATGTTTGGTTCAATGATCGTGGGACTAAAGCCTAGTCCAAAGTCAAGGGTGTTCCTTAATGTTTGGGAAATGGCCCTTGATGAAAGGTTGACTACAAATGGTTTATTTATAACAAGATGGTCAGTTTTATATTGGAGGAACGTGTTCAAATTTAATATATTGTGCGAAGTTGTCACATAATTAACAGTAACACGGTTTATGTTAATTGTTCCAAGAGTTTGTACACCGCGTTGAGTGTCTTGTTCCTCCCTGGGCCGTTTACCTGTGTTCTGTTTCTGGTAGGATTTGGACTTCTGTTTGGTCTGCGTATATTTCGTTTTTCGACACGTTTCTGTTGGTTTGGCTGTTTCGACGGACCTTGTGGTTTCCTTCCCCTGTTGGGTCTGCCTTGTTGGAGTGAAGGTCCCCTGGCTCGTTTGGGTGGACTCACTGATCTTTCCTGTGTCCGCATAATGGTGCTGCGGACAGCTTGTTCTGCTTCTCGAAACACAGTTTCGTTTTCCACAGCTAGAAGGAAATCTGCTTTATGTTTTCTGGTAAACTCTGAAAGTTTGTCAGCACGGTTGCGCAGTAAATCAATGGCTTGCGCGGTTAGTTGTAAGTTAATGTCATGCAGTTTTTGCTCCCAAAGTTTTGAAAGTTCTATATCGTCGCTCGGTGGCGTAAAGCGGACTGAAATAATTAATGGTCCAGGAATTATATCACGGCTTAGTGATTCTTCAAACCTATCAATCTGCAATGCCGCTCGCGTTTGTCGACAGACACTGTTCCTCCATAATTTGTACGCAGGTAGGTGTGTCTCTGGACACTCAGGACGTTTCCTGGGATTCTCTTGTCTATTAACGTTGGCAATGTCTAGAGGAACACTCACGTTTGTATCACTATCAGGACGGATTCTCTTTCGGCTGGGTGCACGTTCACGTCCCTGGATTTCGTTTTCCTCAAAAAGATTAATAATCGTTTCTGTTGAATCAACCGAGACGCCGGAGCTGCTTCCTGCAATGGCGGCCATCTTACTTCTGTCTTCTATCTTCAAGGTAACACACGCTTTTCTCTCGTTTTTGTAAATGATAATAACTAAACTCGAGAACTTAACTGAATGCCTGACGCTTTCTTGGTTTAAGAAGAGTCTGGATGCCAGTGGTCAAATTCTGACTCTTTATATATGTTCCCAGTGCGGGTAACTATGCTACATCCAATCTGTGTGCGGCTAATGCAGGAATGCGGTGGTACCCGCCATTACCGCATTACCCGCATTTAGCCGCCTGTAACCACACCTCGTTCAGTGTGGTTAGTTAGCCGCCCATACCCGCATTTACCCGCAAGTACACGGTGTTTGTACCCGCCCATAACTAGCTGTTAATTATGTCATTTTAAGAGGTTCTTAAAAAGATATGAATTTGGAGTTAATGTGTGGTTCCAAGTTCACTCCCTCCATTGTTTATGGGGAAGGCGGGGGCTTAAGGTGGGGACATGCGGGCGGTGGGTTTAATCCCGTAGCAGGTGCGCATGTGCGCCCACATGCTCCCACGGAAGCGTTTAGAATGCGTGGGTAATGGGAGGGTTGTTGAGAGATCGTGGATTACAAGGTTTGCATATCCAAAAAGTGGCATCGGTGATGTGGTGTGCATCACATCCCAGTGATCCAGACTCATCACGTTTCGTACCTAGTTTAGGTTACTCATCAGAGGACTTCTGAACCTTTGTTTAGGAAAACTGTATTAGTTGGCTGGAATTTTTTGAAAAATATTTTTTATGTTTTGGTTCAGTTATATCTGTGGTTTACAGATAATAATTAGTCTTACCTCTATTCTGTCTGTGTGGATCTGTAGATGCAGAATGTGGATCCACGTGGAAGCGAGAGGAATATGTGGTCCTCTTCGACCTCTGAAGCATCCGGGAAGAGTGGTCTGTCTATCTGGGCGACGTAGGCCGGATTAATGGGAATCAGGTGGTGGGAGGGCTGATCTTCCTCTTCGTAATCACTTAGGCCGCTGTCTGATGTTGATGGGAAGGGTTTGTCGAGCAGATCGAAGTTAATCTCGGTTTGGGGGTCGAAGATGTGTTCGTCCTCTTGGCTGTATATGGGAACAGCAGGGACCAAGTTGATATTGTGGAGCGTGTCTGAATACAAGAATTCGTGGAGCTCCCTGTCAAAAGTGGTGAGGTCGAGGACTACTGGGAGAATCGGTGGGTCTAGCATGTCAAACCTTGCTTCTGCGGCGGCGGTGTTGTTGACGGTTGAACCAACCTTGTGGGCGGAAAAATCTATGGGTTCCTCTTGTGTTGTGGGCGTGCTAGTGTTGGTGATCAAACAGGGAGAAGTTACTACCCTGGCGGGTATGCTACTCCTCACCTTCTGCGTCTGCGTATGGCTTAAGTTGTCAGTCTGTATACCACTCTTGTGCTTGTGGTTGATGTGTCTATCCAGATCTTCTTTCCGTGTGTAGCTTGAATTGCACTGTTGACAGTGGATGCGTGTGAGGTTGCCGTGTTTGGTAGACTTGTGACGTGATAGACTAGAACTTTGTTTGAACTGTGAGCCACAAACTGAACAGGTGTGATTAGCCATTACATCACATATCCCTTTCAACTGGTAGGCTAAACAAAGTACACATCATTCAATACAATGTAAGAAGGCTGAATAGTGTTAGTGCTTAATTGGAAGCTGTTGCAGGCTACGGCAGCTGTGAGCAACAGCCCCCCCCCCTTAAAAACATGCAACATATCAACAGCTTATTAAGATGAAATTGAGTTTTTGCGATACTATGACTTCAGTTGAGAGTTAACAATTTTTATTTGAAAATTACTAATGATTGTTTTCTCTGGCTTAAATAGTGAATGATAAAAAGTTTTACTGTGATCAGCGTGTATCAATCAGCTCACGTGTTACTAGTTTTACTACGAATACTACGAATGCTATATATATACTACTACGTCATTCTTAAAATTACCGCGTAAAACATTGTTTATTTTCTTTACCGTCGGTAGTTTCCTTCATTGGTTGCTCTCTATATAGTTATATTTATTAACCAATAATCTTGCGAGAAAGTATGTTCCCGACTTTGGAGAAGAGTACTCGAGAACACTCGTGCCTGCGTCGATCTTGGCGACATGCCATTCTAAATCTGTCGCTTACGCGAATCAAGTGCGATACGGCGCCGTAGCATGGCTAACTATACTGTGTCAGCCTTGATTTGGGGATGCGCTAACTAGAGCTGCGCGATATACCGATACCATATTTAAAACCGATATCCTGCACTGACGGTTTCATAACCGATTATAAAAAATAAATATCGAAAAACCGAATATGAACATATTTTCGGTTTTTCGTATCAGGATTGTTAAAAATAAAAGATACTAACGAGCATGAAAATCGTAATGAATAATAATGGCCATACTTTCCATTAAGCTATGTTCGGGGCAACTAATAATTGAACGTGGCCCCAATTGCGCATATTGTGTAACTCCATGTAACTCGCTGCACGCCGAGAGAAATCAAGCAGCGAATTAATTAAATAAATATCCACTCGTCTTTTCTCTGGTAGTCTCAGATAAATTTGCAATATAAAACACAATACTAATGTGGGAATTTGTCATTAAAATTTGTATCGGGGGAAAACCTTTCTAAACAACGGCATCCATTTTATTTACGTCACCGGCTAATTAACATAATGCAAAGTCGTCCAAACACTAAATCGCCCGATTGCATCAAAATCTCGCCAATAACTATAATGCTGATTAGGATACAATTTTAAATAAAATTATTACTCAAACCGTTTTTAAAACGTTATCTTCTATACACAATATCATATTAACTTATGAAATTCGCGATCGCAATATTACAGTTAATATTTTCTTCAAGGCATGATTTCGTCCTCGGGTCGAATTGGAAATGAAAGAAGAAAGGGAGATAATTACATCATAATTAATTACAATCGCATGATTTACGTCTTTTCGCAACCTGTTTTGCTGATTTATGATTAATTTTGACAAAATAAACGATGTTTATTTAACTGTGCGTAATATTTAGGCGGTCTAATTAATAATTTCACTCCCGCGATGATGGATATTATAAGGTATATTAAGCTTTAAAGGAATGTATCAGGACATGAAAATACGTTCTGTTTTCGTGCTAATTTTTATCATTTAAATTTTTTGTTTCATGTCCATAAAACCGATATTCGGTTAAAACCGATATGAAAAGTCATATCGAAACCGATATGGCTGTAAGCCAAACCGCGCAGCCCTAGCGCTAACAGGAGTTTAGCATTTGCGATGATATAACTCAGTTTCCGAGACAAACATTGTCTAAATCGACCAGAATCAGCCTAGATAAACTTGTATTTTTAAAGTTTATCATAACGCTAACTAATGACGAGGCAATGATCAATAGCCATACTCCCCCAATAGGAGAATTTAGATTTACAAGAGAGTCTGTTGCGAGCAGTATGTCGACGACCGTGAATACCCCATGATACATATTGCGAGTTTCCGACTGGTGTCCAAACTCAAAACTGTCTGTAACAGTTTATTATTATATGCGCACATCACTAGCTTTTAGAATTGTGATCTATATAGCGCTTACTGAACTCGCTTCACCGGCGGTCATTTGTCCCATAGTGAAGGAAGGTATGAAGATATATAGCTATATATGTCTATGGGCTATGTCGGAAATCAGTCTCCAACGCATGCGCATCTCGCTTCCTTACTAAATTTGACAATCGTTTTGTAACTTTTAGCGACTTTTTATCAAAAATATTTCAAAATTATGTGAATTTACTGAATTTTACATCAAAATTATGTATCGCAGCAAATAGCTATGCGAAGTTGTAAATGTGTAGCAACAGGTACTCATTTGCATCGCATTTTGCGATGCGATACCGCTCAAAATATTCCCTGAAGTCTGTCCGAGACAATCTGTTATTTTCGGATTAATTACATCATATAATAAACAAATTGAAGCAAGAGTCATCAGAAGACGGCATATCCCCCCCGGATCCAAACATTTCAGATAAACGTACATCAAGAATAGATATACATGCAGCGTTGACAAGACGAGGACAGATGGATGGACATGCTGATCACTATATTCCCCCGTCTGGGGGGGGGGGGGATAAAAAGCTTCTGATCTTGGCAGTTATTCTAGAATATATATATACACCTGTGCAAAAGTTAAACACCACCCTATTTTTACGCACATGCGAGGGTATATTCATGTGCTATGAAGAAAGCAATAGCATAAACATTTATGTACCCATCCATCTTAGTGCAAGAGGTAATAATGCAACTAGAGGAATGCTGATTATGATGGTGGGGAAACACTGTATGTTTTTGTTTGAACTTGAAAACGAGGCCTGAATATGGTTACGTTGACACAACTGACAACTATTGCCCTACAGTTGACACACGTGGCTAGATTGTCATTAATGGTGTCTGAAAACGAAGTTTAACATCTGTGCACGAGTTTGAGACTGTCATTATTAATACCGGGTATATCCACCTTGTGCCTGGATGACGGCCTGGACACGACGTCTCATGCTGGTCACCAACCGACTGATACGCCATTGTGGTATTCGTTGCCATTCAAGATGGAGTGCGTCTGTTAATTCCTGTAGGTTCTGCACAGGAGGATCCCTCCTTCTCACCATGTTTCCCAGAATGTCCCAGATATGCTCAATAGGGTTCATGTCAGGGATCCTTGCTGGCCATGGTAGGGTTTCGATGGCATTCTGGCGGAGGTATTCATGCACAGCTCTAGCACGATGTGGTCGGGCGTTGTCATCCATGAATATAGGGTGGGTTCCAGGTGCATGATTTACAAAATGAGGGACCACAACTCTATCCAGTATGGAATCTTGATATCTTTGTCCATTTAGTGTTCCAGGTACAGTCAACAGATCCAGCTTACAATCAAATGAGATGCACCCCCATATCATAACGGAACCTCCACCAAATGGAACTTCTTCCATGATGTTACGTTGGTCGTATGCCGTGCGTCTGGACCTCCATACACGAGTTTGACCATCTGTGGCATGAAGCAGGAACCGACTTTCATCGGACCAGTGTACCCGTCTCCAGGATCTCATGTTCCAGTGTCTTCTTTCGTTGCACCACCTCAGACGCTCCTCTTTGTGGTGTGCAGTGAGGAGAGGACGTCTGACAGGTCTCCTAGCTTTCATGCCAGCAGCATACAGTCTCCTTTTAACGGTAGACATTGACACTCTATTGCGCGTTTCCCATTGCTGGCTGAGCACTCTGCTGTTGGTGAATGGAGATCTCCTAACAAGGCGTACTAGGGCTCGATCATCACGGGAAGTAGTCTTCTTCGGTCTTCCAGATCTAGGCCTTCACCTCGTTAGTTTGCCCATGTTTTGCAATCAAACGACTGATTACAGTATGGTTAATGTTCAGCTGTCTGCCAATCTCTCTGCATGACATACCAGTATTACTAAAATCATAATGTGCAAACTGCATCTACTGACTCGCTTTTAAAATGTAAGGTTTTCCATAAAAACGTGTTTTTAGATTTTAACGCACACCCGTTTCGGCTCGAGTAAAAACTATGCGCGCCGTTGTGAAATTGTCTTTGGCCATGTGGAGAATTTCAGCATGTTCTGGCCATGAAATTTACGCGAGTTGGTTTCAGGTGGTACTGTAGGAAATGATCTATCATTAATAGGATACTTAAATCTTCTTAAGCAAAATATCTTGAATAAAAAAGTATTTTTGCAACCAGTTAAACAAAGATATATATATATATGGATACACAACTTGAAAATACGTAAGATCATTGCTACATTCTGTCTTGAACCAAATTGTTTGGGTATTCAAGATTAATATAAAAATGTATATCTACTACTGCATAAGATTCATAAATTTGACATGGATCCATTTTTGTAATCTACATGTTTGTCACACACATGCACACGCGCACACATAAACATGCATGCACACACGCATAAGTATGGCATCATTGCATTGTCCACAACAGCCAAATCAAACTTTGATAGACAAAATACAAAACCACCAAGCTGAATAATCACCAAGCAATTCAATCAACCGCTATCAGTCTTGACGCATCGGAGGGCGATTAAAAAAAGCAAGCGCCAAGGAGCTCACTAGAAATGAAACAATGCTTCATGCTCTTGCAGTCTGTGGGAAATCCCAGAAAATGGTATTTTCCATTCCCTCATGGAAAAGAACTGTTTATCTAGACCTCATAGAAAGCAATTTAAACAGTAGAAATAGTGGGAAATTCCAGAAAATGGTATTCTCCATTCCATTCCATCATGGCATGGAAAAGAACTGTTTATCTAGACCTCCTAGAAATTATTGTGTGTGCGCGTGCGTGCGTGCGCGCGTGTGTGTCTTCCAATTATGTAGTTTATGGAGCCATATGCGCAGATGGCTCTGAACATCTGCTCTATAAAATGGAAGTCGAGGGGTTATTCTTACACTAGGAAATTTTCTCTAACAACAGGAAAATGCTAAAAAAAATACCATGGCAGACATCATAGAAATGGAGGCCCTCAACAGCTGAAACTACATGTATGATATAAAATCAAGAGAAGACAGCATATAATAAATTGTAATCTTCAACGATGGTCTCACAGTAATACCATCCATCAAATCCCACAGAGATACATGTATACTTAAATGATCTATCTAAATTGCTCCACAACCTTGCCACCAAATTCAGCAGTCGGTACCAGTATTAAGTGGATACCATCTGACCCCACTGCGGCATCCCAGGCACTTAAGCAAGCAGCTGATAGACTTGCCAAAGAGGGAAGCCCCCTACATGTACCTCATACACACACATGACGCTTCGAAATATATGCATAGAGAAAAGTGGGCTACGGCCCAATTAGGATATGATAAAAGAAGATGGATACCATCAGCTGGTCACAAACAACCCAGTGATCAATTTACATGTATGACTATATGACCAATCACTTGACTGCATCCAAGATTATATATACATGTACAACCGGATCAAAGTCGTCAGCACACATGTGCATCAGTGTCCCTGTTACGAAGCACAGGTGACAACTGCACATGTCCCACAAGGCTGTATCATTTTTGCAGAGGCTATAGGTCAAAACATTGACCCTTCACAACGTGCCTGCAAGAACACAACCAGTCATTTCCAGTAGCTTCCTGAGTGAAACTGATTTCATATGAGAAAGAAGAAACATCATTGCTGAGTTTAAATCTGTGCGCAGATATCCGAGACATGTCTATGACTGACCTGATTATTGGTTTTGCTCGCTTTAAATAACCTCTCTGCATCAGACTTTGAGCATAGAATAAGCAACACTTTGCAGCTGTGATGTCATCACCCAGCTCTTGACAAATTCTAAATTCATCCACTGAAATCTTCCCTGCTCGTTCTGCCTAAAGAATAAACACAGGTAAAACTAGTGCATGTAATGTTTTGCTGCTTCCGACAACAATATCATCTTTTGATTGGTCATTTGGATTATAATCCAGGAAATACATGTCTGGGGTTGAATGAGAAATTAGATGTTTGACCTGGCCTTCAAGATGCAGGAAACATCTCAGTATATGCATCTATCAAATTGTTAGAAACAGCTCTATCATTATTAATGTTAAAATCACAGTGCAATATATTGCTAGCTAAAGTGTAATATCCAGTAATAGGCTTTAACAGCACACAGAGCTCTAGATAAGCTTTTTTAATAATTGGGTTATTGACTCTTAGAAATTTTGTAAATTGGGTTTTTCGGAAATTAATTGGGTTTTTTAAATTAAGTTATTATATATTATTAGCAATAGAGCTGAAATTAATTGGGTGATTGACTATTTCCGTACTCATGATGTTAAAAATTAGTTCGGTGATTGGCCATTTTTAGCAAAAACCCTGCGTATCTAGAGCTCTGCCAGCACATGTACTATATATGAAAATGTACATATTGTATTAAAAACAAATACTGTATCTCAGTCTGTTACAAGGGTCGAAATGTTTGCCTATTCACCTGTCAATGGCAGGTGAATTTTGCCGCCGACAGTCACAAAGAAAATCTACCTGTCATATGAGACAGGTACAAGCAAGTGTGACAGGTTGTGTAATTAATAAATAATCCTAATTACATGTATCATTTTTTCATGAAATAAATCTCAATTATTTAAGCTAAAGCAGTAATATTAGAATGCATTATAATATATGTATAAGAATTACACTATTAACCCTTTCACTGATGAAATACTTCTATTTGAATTTCAAGAGAATTGCATACAGAAGATCTGCTGCTAAGGCAGCAATGGCTTCCAATTGAACTACATGTATTTTTAATTTTCTCATTTTGTTGCCTTGAAATTGGATTTCATTGGTGAAAGATTGTACCCATCAACCAGGAAAAACATTAATATAATAGTGATATCTGTATCAAGTTCAACATGTTCAAGGTAGTTATTGAGGCAGTATACATGTATCATGCAGGTGGTGATGAACATCAGTATATGTACACGTATATGACTCACATGATGTAGAAAGTAATCACCGAGTGCTGAATAACCGCCACCTAATGTGCTTAGATAAGCCATATTCTCCTCCAGCAAGGCTCTCTTCTTCACTTGACCCTCCATACGATATGACCTGAAATTAACAACTCAGAATTTAGTTTGCAAAATGCATGTATGCTATGAGTAAACTTAAACAAAGTCTGACAGATTTTGTAGTAGTCAACCTAACGCGTACTGAAATATACAGCCAGCTGATCCATGCAGAGACATGGGGAATCTGCAATCCTGAATACTTCATGGTAATTACAGAATAGCAGTCAAAATGGAAAATTCATAACATTAAGCATTTCCCTTGGCAACCATTGCTGTAACTTTTAATTGCCATGCATTAAATTTTCTAGGCATGTTGTGTCATGAGAGTTATACTTGGAATTCACAAGGTGTATCTGTCCACATCGTGTTTCAGGTGGGATAACTCGTGTTCTACTTCAGGAATCTCCATACAAACTTTGGCAGATCTCCATGTAAAAGGGTCCCAGATGGGTGTCAAAAGGTAAAGTCATCAAAGAGAGGACAGGTGGTGTGTCTCAAAATTCTCTGCACACATGACAAATTTGCTCATGGCCAGGATCTCGAAACTACATGTAGATTATACCAGATTTGAACCGTTGCAAAACTACATTATCTTTATACATGTACATGTATAAGTACTAAACTAGAATGCACTCAAGGGCGATGTTGACTCACGCCATAAAGTGCACTCAGTTCTGACAATGCACTAAGTGACCCCATAAACTTACCATTTGACCTTTCAACCTGAAAATAGTTTGGTTCTAGCCAATCACAAATATGAATATACATGTACATGTATGTATGTTACATATTTGGTGCTACTACATGTAACTTCTTGCATTGCAGTTATGGATGAAAATATGTATTTCTGTATGTATTACCTGAACATACTCGATGTTCAATTCTTTCTAGTCACTCATAACATGAATGTACCAAATTTGGTGACTACTTCACAGCAGTCATAGGATTCTGAATATATGCCTTTGACTGACAGATAGACATGCAGGCAGGCTGGCCGGTTAGGCACGCAGACACAGACAGACAGACGGCACCAACCACAACACTCACACTGACCTTCGGCGGGTGTGAGTACTTATTCTGTTGAATTTTTAAAGAGAGAGTTGAATGTGAACTTTGTCATATTAATTTCAAAATATTCAACAGAACATGCTACATGTATACATCGTAGAGAATTTACTCTTTTTTTTAGGGATTTGTCATTTGAAGGGTTAATAGAACTACCTCATGTACCTCTATTATAATACATGTAATAGAAATGAAGAAAAATAATATATTGAAAGTCATCTAAATGTGCCTACTTTTCATTTATATTGCTCTTAAGTGAGAGCTACCATTTTGCCTGACCAGTCCAGGCCTTTAAAGGGGTTACCCAACCAGTGCTGTAACTTAGTGAGTGCCATGATGCAAATGCACTTGAAAATCGCTGAGGGCATTTAGATATCAAAAGTCAGATGCTTTCATGAGTATGCCAATTTTGGTGCTTGGGAAAAATACCAGTGCCTTGAATATTTATAAATCCATATTTTGTAGATTTTTATCTTATATCATGGCATTATACAAATGCAATTCTAAAATCAGTCACTGAGTGTTGATAAATAGCAGATTCATTCAATGACTATTATTTTATAATAATGTAAGTACATGAAGTATGTGTACATACCAATTTACTATATGACATATTAGAATGTGGGCAGCCTAACCTCAATGAGGGCACTCATTAATTTTTACCATGCTAAATTACAGCAATACCAACGTCTTCTTCAAATAACTAACAATGTGTGACATGTATATACTCCATTTACTAATTAAAAACATTGCAACATTTTCCAATTTAAATAATTAACCTAAACAGCAGAAAAATGTGATAAAACAGCGATATCTCCTTCAGGGCATAATTTATCTGGTGTCGCATCTCAATTTGCTACACATATTTAGGCCACTTTAGCATCATGCACAGCTGTATCTGCTATGCAAAATCTGTATGCGATTGCAATTTAGCATTAATTTTCATGTTCTATCATTAACCCATTCAGCAACTATTCCCTGAAAAAGTAAATTCTTTACAATGTATAGCATATGTTTTGAGGTTAATATGACTGGACGCCATTGCTGCCTAAGGCAGTAATAGCTTCCGGTCAAATTAATTTCAAATTATTAAACATTTCCTATTTGTTTGTTCTGAGATTGGGATACTGGGAATTTATCCGTGAAAGAGTTAATTGCTATACATTTTTTGCAGACAACTATGCAATTTATAATTTGCATAGCAATTCATGCTATGCAAATATTAAATTCTAAATTATGCCCTGTCCTTGTATGTAACATAATCAGGGTGACCTTTGATTTGTGATAGGTACAAGGGAATGTTAGTGGTTTATTTTCATATAATTAGTGACATAGTGAAATATCGCCGATATTCATCCTTGTACATGTATCAAAATTCCTACGAATTTTCAGTGCCAGAATGGTTCTCATTAAAAGCAGCACAAATTTCTGAGTTTTTTCTACATGTAGATCGTGACAACTTCCAATTTTCGTAGTAATGTCAACATACATGGCTGTATATGGCTAGTGCATTTGCCTAAATAATGAAATTGAAATTCTACCGTCAACAGAAACATTCATTTAAAAAAAAAATCTCAGCTAATATGTTCTTATTAAAACACAAGTAACCTAATGAATCCAGTGCTACATGTAAGAGTTTCGATCATTACTGTTTATATGTTGTTAACTTTATTGTTTTGTGTGCTGCTGTAAAGTTATTATTTTTCTACTGTCTTACTGGATGGAAAAACCTTGAAAATCAATGAATGAATTTGTGAAGTTTTATTTAAATCGGATAATCCCTTGTTGATGTAAATGTTGCTTGAAAAAGCTTAACCAGAGTGGATTCCAACGCTGACACCTACATTTCTTCTCCTCCCCAAGGATCCCCCAAACCACCACCCCACCCCCAAACCACCGCCCCACTCCCCCCCCCCCCCTCACCCCACTTTGTGAAGGTGAGATAAAAATGATACATGTATGTATTTTATCGTTTCAGAGTAGAAGAATGACTTGAGTGTATTGATTTCTTCTGATATTAAATAATAGTTTCGCACTAAGCATATTGGGGAGAGGTTCTGCGTAACCCCTTTAACGTGTATATATGAACGCATAATTTTGATAATTATTTATACGATATAGCGGCAGCTGAAATAAATCAAAATCTGTCTCATTAGGCCATCCATAAAAAAGATTTTGTTTCCTGCAAACCGGGTGTAGAAAAAAGATTTCAGTAGGGAGGGAGGAAATTAATTCTTTTTTTAATTATTAAATTATTTTAAAGAGGTCATAAATATTTGGTTTCCAGATATTTGACCAGATATCAATTAAATATGGTTGTAATTGCCAAATTTGTTGTGTTTTTCATGCCACAATTAGTCAAATGGATTCACATTGCAAAAAAATGGCATTAAAACATTGTAATTTGTATAGTTTGACAAATGTATGCATGTTTTATCATTTATGCTGGGTAGAAAAAAAAAATTATTTCATTCCAGGCCGGGTGAAAACAAAGAAAAACTTCACCCGGGGAGGTTTACAGGAAACGAAACTATTTTTTATTTTTGCCCTATATACTTGTAGTAAATAGCATGTGCAATTGCAAATTTGAAAATGCACATAAACATAATTCTGATTTCTCCTTTTCAAATCCCCACTGGGTCCCATAGTGCAGCTGTGCTATTTATCATTGAATCAGCCTGATTTTCATAATGGATAAATTCGATGAGTATGTAGCAACATTTTGACCAACTTCTCCAAGTTTGATCTAAATCTGTCCAGAAAAATATCCCAAATGTGCCACCGTTGTTGATGCACAGATGTGCGGGCAGGGACGGCCATAGGGTTTCTGGCACCCTACGCAAAGGCCCCCCCCCCCGCCCCTTTAAGCGGGGGGGGGGGGGGGGTGGGGGGGGGTCCGGGGTAGAAAATTTTTAAATCCAGATGGTCAAGAGATGGCATTTCCTGCATTTCTAGAGCGAAATATGGCTCTTGTCCTAAGTGTGGATTTTTTAGAAATCTTATTTGCTTTGAGTACATGTAGTTTGGGTGGTGAGAGGCGTCCCCATTCCCTTTTTGGCGGCCCTCTAAAATCTAGCGCCCTAGGCAGTGCCTAGTTCACCTATGCCTTGAGCCGGCCCTGTGTGCAGGTACAATGTAGGCAGACGGGTGTGATCTGGAGGGTGATGGTCTGTAGTCTCGGATTGCACTTGTTTCTATTATTTTACTGCTGGTACAATGTACACATGTAGTACATTTGTAGTTTTATTATTACTATATGGAGTTCTCATTCAACAGCATTTGATAATTCCCTTGCATCTTCCTTTAAAACATAAATTTCACTGGAAAATGTTGCTGTCTTCGCCATCAAGAAGTCTTCGCCATCAAGAGCTTTCAGTTAGATTAGTTTCAAAGTATTCAACAGTTTACAACTGTGAACATGTACATGGCTGGTTTGAGTCTACATGTGTGGAGTTTAAAATCTGATAGGTTCCACTGGCAAGATGTCATTTAATCTGAACCCCAACAGACACCCCCCTTTAGTGGGTTGGTCTGTAGTTTTATTAACCACTATAAAAACATACTTACCGTTCAATCACTACTTACTAAATCAAATATCTGCATTTAGCTACCAGAACAAAATTTTTATGCTCGCTTACATACTCCCTTATGCCTATATCATCACCATGCATACCCTTAATCAGGCTACTGGTGAGGGAACCCCCAGCATAAGCCTCAGTATAGACTGGCACCAGTCTGTACTCGCTCCTTGGTGACGCCTGTCACTAAGCGCGCCTGCGCATGCGCAATAGATCCCAAATGGGAAACAGATCCACTTTTCTAAATTTAACTGCCATATATCCTGACTAGATTCTCAAATCATTCCCATGCAGGGTGGCTGAGGCCGGGTCATAGTGATTGAATGGTAAGTATGTTTTTATAGTGGTTAATAAAACTACAGACCAACCCACTAAAGGGGGGGTCTGTTGGGGTTACTATTACACCACAAAAACATCTTGACCGTTCAATCACTACTTGCTAAACCCGTAGAGTTGGCCAGTGCCCCACTGTGAAACATAGGAGGGTGGAGATTTGAGAATCCATAAGCAAGGATAAAAATCAAACAGAACGTAACCAAATGTTAATAACATAACAAAATGGTACATCTTAATTAATCACACAGTGATTAACAAACAATGATTTCTTTAAACTTAAAGAAATAAATAAACCAATGACCAATGAAAAAAGTCTTAACGGAAATGGAGTAGTGAGATTGGTAAATGGTCTTCAGCCTTTTAGATAGAAACATGATATATCTAAAAGGAGTGCCGCTGCGCTCTGATATTATAAATAAAAAGGAGGTAAAAGAAGGCTCGGATTTCCATCCTACGACTTGCATTACCTCAAATAAAGAAGAGCCAGCGAAAGCGAAAGAGGGAGCCTTCCCTCTAAGTTCATGAGCTTAAATGTGAGAAAGATTAATATGATCAGAGGAAGCAATCTCAAAACAACGGTCTCAGAATTCTATCTGGCCATAGAAAGCTAGACTGGCCTAACTACCTCCTTTGCATACAGGACCCAGAAATGGGATAGATTGGATCGCTAAAAAAATCAGTACAACGGCTGAAACTTTTAAAAAACTCTGACAATATACTGAAGTCAGTCAGACGGTGAAAAGGCACATACAATTTTTTAAATAACTGACTTAGCTGGGAGACTTTTAGATTGAATTTTTGATAAAAAATCCCTTCTAGGATATAAGACTAGACCGTCCCCAGAATCAACACCTAGGCACAGATGCCAAAAACAGGATCTGACAAGAGACTAAGGTCTGCACACCATACTTCTAAAGTTGTAATACAGACCTTGAAAACTCTGCAAGTTGACTCTCTCCTGGCAGAAATACTGATGTCCTGAGAACATGCAGAAATTCTAGTCTCAGGGATCAAACAGACGAAACTCTCCAAAAATACCGACTGGACATTCCTGAGACTGAATGAATACACTAAATTCCTACTTTAGACATGAGGTCCGGGGAGACTGATAGAAGACAAGTGAAGACCACCCGGAGACAAAAAAAGGAAATCTGCAACGCAGATCCACTTTGGTCAAAAGGGAGTTATCAGGAGAACTTCTCAAATCTGATCCCTGACCTACATGTACCTCAAGAGCAACGGAATCAATACGGATGGAGGAAACACATAATCAAACAACCCTAACAAGGACTGAGACAGAGCGTCCACCATCAATGCCTGAAATCCGGAAAAAGGGGGGGGGGGCTGCAAGAGGCAATTTTAGCATACCGACAGGACGCAAAAAATCTAAGAGGGAACAATCTCTATGCTTGAGAATCGATTGACAACCGACCTTAGAAACTGGCCCTTTGAACATGTGATCCCAGACTGTTCCCACTCTCATGGGAAGCGTCTGAGAAAAACCAACACCAGAGGAGAAGACTTGACTTTTAAGAGAATTACAATCCGACCTAGGCTGCATTCCAAACTGCAGTTCTCTGGAATGAAAATGCTAGAACTAATAAAAAGCTCTGCTTATACTAGCCAGTCGTTTATATAAACGTGAAGGTGAATAGAACGACTGTAAAATAAACCTGCCACGGCAGAATTGACAGCACGAAGGGTGGATGAAAACAAGTAGTAAAACGTCCAATATCTTTATGGAGAAGAATCACATGCCCGGATTCAGACTGGCGAAAATTGAGATATGTCCTCCATCTAGAATATTGAAGATAAGATAATAGGAAAAAACTCTTCAGATTGAGATCGAACGCCATCCACCCAACTTCATGGTGCTCCCAATCGGACCAAATTCTAAGGACTACTTAGAATCATGAACACCAACTCGTCCTCTAGGGCTCCCATCTTCACCAGGAAGGAATGAAAGGAGACCACATAGAAACGACGGACAAAGGACGATGAAAATCCAATAGGAGCGAAAAAACCCAGCGATGATCTCTGAATCAGGAGACCTGAGTGAGGGCTTACCAAGTCTCCCAAAATTAGAGACAGGCACCCTCCTACTAGACCGCTGGGAAAAAGGTGGGGGGGGGAAGGAGCAACGGATCCTAAGGCAATGGAAGAGGAAGAGATAAAATATGATAAAGAGAAAAGGATCGGCCTACCCAGACTACCACCATCCTTTCAGGTTCTCTTACTCTGAACCCCTTAAAGGAATAACCTCTAGGACTAGATCAGGAAATAACACAAGCCCCTTCTCATCTGATAAGAGCAGGCCTGCCGGACCTGGACTCTAGAACAATGAGCAAAAAAGGGGTCAGATTAATCCTCCTCCTCGAATCGGGCTTAGAACCTGAAGACAGAGAACTGGTAATTATCCTAGAAAGATAAGCACCAAACTCAACAGGCTTGACTCCTCCTCTATGGAAGGATAAGAGGAAATTAGTAAAAAGAAGAAGAGGCTCTCTACACAGAAAACGAAGATCCTTTGGAGGATCTACGACTGACAGAATCAGCCCTAAAAATATGGAAGATGATTGACCAAATATATCATAGCCCAAAGGGAGGAATTGAAATAAGAATACTTCAAAACAAAGTTTATTAACTTCGGATGGCTTTTCTATGTATTCTCTTTGAGGCAACGATGCCAAACAAACTACAAACTGAGTTCAAAAAGCCTCTAAGGATAGTGGCTAGAGATTTCTAAAACAATCAGAGGGACTCTGAATACCTCTTCCTGCTCCTAGAAAAAACATCTTCCGAAAAAAGAGCTAGAAGGATAGCTGATTTAAA
The DNA here is from genome assembly GCA_034401795.1 of Chaetoderma sp. LZ-2023a. Lineage (NCBI taxonomy): Eukaryota > Metazoa > Mollusca > Caudofoveata > Chaetodermatida > Chaetodermatidae > Chaetoderma > Chaetoderma sp. LZ-2023a. The sequence continues at coordinate 82,505,996 of CM067370.1, read as the reverse complement.
CTGTGCCTTACATACAGATTCCCAACTAAAAAGATCCGCAGTAGATTCAACCTTGGCAAAATTCTTCAGATTAGAAATAGACTGAATGAATATTAGAACAAGAAAAATTGGGTAGACGAGAAAAAACTCATCCTGAAGAAAGAGAGACAAGAAGGAATTCCATACAGAAACGAGGACCAATCGTCCGGGCAACCCCGGAAGGGAGAAAACCTTCTAAGGTTAGAACCTCGACTGATCCAAGAATAGAATCTAGAGACAATAGAAAAAACAACGTAAATAGTAAAGCGCTTGAACGAGGAATCCCAGATTACAAAAACAAAGAGAACACTAACCCAAAGACAGCAAATAGAAAACTAATTACTGAGAATGAAAAATTCGAAAAAAATTAGATCTAGATGAATAAAGATGAAGAAAAAATAGAAAAATAAGAGAGAAGAAAAGAATTAAAAAGAAACAGATTAGAAAAAAGGAGAAGAAAGAAACGTGATACGAAGAGCAAGAATAGGATAAACTGGAAAAGGAAAATGAGAAACCCAGCGAAGAAGAAAAGCCGAAGAATGAAAGACAGAATGCTAGAACAAGAAAAGATAGAGACGCGAAAGGACTTACCGAGAAGAGGAAGAGAGAGAGACAAGAAGCCATGCAAAAGAGAGGAGGACAAATCATCCGAATAGGCACTAATCGGGAAAACTTCCTCAGATCCCTGATCTCGAATGACCCAGGAATAGAAAGACTAGCGGAAACAGAAGAGCGATAGAACAAAGACACAAAAACAGACTAAACCAGAGACAATGAATAGAAAACTAGATATTGAGAAAGAAAAAACATACACAATAGGATATTGATGACCACAGTGAAGAAGAAGATAAAGAATAAAAAAGGAAGGAATTAGAAGAAAAAGAGGAGAAAAAGATAAGATGAAAAAAGGGGAACCTAATACATAAAAGCAAGAAAATTATAAACAGAAAAACGAAGAGAAAAGGAAAGCAAAACTAGAGATTCCAACCACCATAGAATAAAAAAGAAAAGAGGAAGAATAGCGCAAAGCAAATTGAATCCGAGCTAAGGAAATATTATTAGCAGAAGAATCTGAACGATCAGGCAATTCATAACCTTAAGCTTTAAAATAACTCCCGGAAAGAGAGCCAGTAAAAGCTGATAAACTGGAAACGGAATTAGGTATCTATCCAGATCTAACAGACCCAGACAACACCTCTCAAACCGGAAGTGAAAGCACTACTACTGGCAATAGATAAAACAAAAATGGAACCGGAAATGGTAGTTGGAAGTTAAGCCGGATCTAACAGACCCGGAAATAAACTTCTCATACCAGAAATAGAAACACTACTACCGGAAACAGATACAACGAAACCAGAACCGGAAATAGAAGTATGATGCGAGGTAGGATCTAACAGACCCGGAAAAGCACCCCTCCTACCGGAAGTAGATACATACGCAGAAACGAACAAACTGGAAATGGAAAAGACAGAAGCTTGACTGGATCTAACAAACCCGGAAAGCACCTCTCAAACTTGTAGCATTTTCTCAACACCATTACAATAACTGAAGTGAAATAACCGTAACCAGAAATAAATAACGGATGTTTGACCGGATCTAACATACCCTGACAAGCACCTCTCATACCGGCAGCAGAAACCAGAACCGGAAATGATAACAGATGATACATGATACTAGATTTGGTCAGTGTCCCACTACGAAACTTTGATGGGAGGCGATTTGAGAATCCATAAGCAAGGATAAAAATCAAACAAAACATAACCAAATGTTAATAACATAACATAATGGTGCATCTTAATCAATCACACAGTGATTATCAACCAAATAAAACTTTAAACCTAAAGAAATAAATAAAAACCAAGGAACAACTCTCACCATTACACGCAGACTGCAGGAAATTTCAATTTCCCTTTCTCCGAGATCTAACAATACTCACCATTCTGTTACTTCTGATATACAGCTGGCCCGGACAGCTGGCTCTAGGACTATAGACTTAGAAAGCTTTACCGACTCCATGGAACCGGGTACTCGGCTCCCAACTGCCGAGTACCCGTCTACCATAGAGCTCATATTGTTTGCATAGCCACCAAACAAGAGAAATCCATGGCTTGCCTCCGTGGGGCTGGGAGGCTGGGTCCGTAACAGAATGGTGAGTATTGTTAGATCTCGGAGAAAGGGAAATTGAAATTTCCTGCATCCTCCTTCGATCAATACTCACCATTCTGTTACTTCTGATATACACCAGATTTGATCAGTAACCTGGTGGGAAGGGGCAAGCCATAAATGCTACTTTTGCCCCTTGGAGAAAGATTTAGACGTAACAACGTGACTATCGGAGACCTAAAAGGACCATCAAGTTATCGGAACCGAATCACATTCGCGTCACTGGCCCCCCCCCCCTTTTTCTCCTAAGAAAAGGGAGAGAACTCACGAATGTGTATCTCGCCTGAAACACAAATATGCCAAGAGGGTTAACTGCTCCTTGCATATCCACAGGTATTAGCCTGGGAATGAGCATGAATATATAAGATGAATGAACATGATATATAGACATAATACAAAAAACTCTCACTAATGAATTACCTTATGATAATCAGACTTCAGACGTACCGCCTCCAACCATTCACTGGTCCGTCCATCAGTGACACAATCTGGTTGTCATCCTCACGCTCGACCATGCATGCTTTAGGTTCTTTTCGTACCAAAGTGAAAAAAGGGTGAAAAGCAGTGTGGTCACTTAACTATCGTCTCAAAACAGCTAAAGCGAGTGGATTGGCTGAGTCTGACACATCCCTCATATAGTAATCCGTAAATGAGGACTCACAGTGCCATTGTGCAATGGCCATGATGTCCTCTAACGGAACACCACTGTAAAGGGCGGTCGAGGCGGCTATTCCTCTAACATCGTGTGCCCTTGCGCCCTGCACCTGGTGCCCAGTCGCCATCTCATGAGTAGTCTGAATGCATTCGACTACCCAACGAGAGATAGTATCCATGGATGCGGCGCCATAAGGCTTTTTATGGCAGATCCACAGATGTCTATCGTTCGACCGTAACGAGTCAGTCCGTTTTCTGTACTTAGTCAAAGCACGGACCGGGCACCAGACACTGGCATCACGATCAAACCTAGTTAACTTCGGTATTATGATCGGTTTGCCGGGATATCTCAAAGATTGATTCTTTGACATAAATTCTGCTCTTGGCAGAAGACGCAGACCCTCTCCGGAGACAATAAATCGGTCCCTCTCTGCTGAAAGCGCATGGATCTCACTGCGCCTTCTAGCTGAGGAAGCTGCCAATAGAAAAACCGCCTTTAGAGTCAAATGCTTTAGACTAGCCGAACGCAATGGTTCGAAAGGGTGCTTGGCCAGTACATTAAGCACTAAAGATAGACTCCAGGCTGGAATGACTACCGGTTGTCTCGGTCGGAGATTGCTCATTCCCTTCACCATCACATTTAACTGGGCCACCTCTGGACTATCCCTGTTGGCTAGACATGGGATAACTGATGCCAAAGCTGACTTGTATCCAGCAATTGTGACGGGAGCTAGTCCTGAAAAGAACAGCTCACAGAGAAAGTCTGCTATTTGCTGAATAGTGGATTGAAAGGTATCAATACCCTTTTCTTCACACCAGTCTGCAAATCTGTTAACCTTGTTGTTATACGACTTGAAGGGTGACCTCCTTCTCGCAGCCGCGATGAAATCAGCAGCTTGTCGAGAAAAGCCTTTCGACATGGAACGTTGTTTGATAACATCCACGCTGTCAATTTGAACATTTCGGGACGCTCGTGTAGGAAGCGTCCCTTGGCCTGGGAGATTATGTTCGGAATCTCGGGCAGCTGCACTGGATTTGCCACCAGCAGATCTAGAAGATCCGTGAACCACGCCCTGCTTGGCCAATACGGCGCTATTAGCAGGACCAGACATGGTTCCTCCCTGATCTTCACCAATACCTTCGGTAGAAGGATGGTGGGTCGATACGCGTAAGTGTGCATCCCTCTCCAACTTATCGCCAGAGCGTCTGTATCGACGGCATTTGGATCTGGAATCGGCGAGACATAAATCATGATTTGAGCATTTTCCCGTGTGCCCAGCATCTGAAGGAACCGCCTCGCCTGAATGTGGTTTCCCACTCGAAAACTCTTGGCTAACAGAGACACCACTCTGGGCTCTGACGGGTACACCCTGCCCTCCTCGAGATCGAATTGCATCCCCAAATAAACGAAATGTTGAGTGGGCGGCAACTCGGATTTCTCCTCGTTGACTATCCAGCCTAGATCTGAAAGTAACCTCAGAGTCAGAGCAGTATCCACGTTCAACCTGGCTGCCGAGTCTGCCTTGAGCAGCCAGTCGTCTATGTAGGTGTGTAGCGCCACGTTCTCTTTTCTGAGAAATGCTGTCACCACAAGGACCACTCTTGTGAAAACCCTCAGAGCTGTCGACAGGCCAAATGGGAGAACAATAAACTCCCATACTTGATTCTGAAACGCAAATCTCAGAAACCTGTGACAACTCCTGTTCATCGGAATGTGGAAATATGCATCTTTCAGATCGATCGATACACACCACATTCCTTTCCTCAATCCCGCCATTACCGACCTCAGCGTTTCCATCTGGAACCGAGGCGTATGGATAAACCAATTTAATGGCCTGAGATTGAGTATGGGTCTCCATCCCCCTGTGCTCTTGGGGACAAGGAACATGTTTGAATAGAAGCCTGGAGTGTTTCGGTTTGCTGGTTTTATTGCTCCCTTCAGAAGCAAACCCGACACTTCCTTTTGAATGGCTTCTAACTTGTCTGGCTCCCTTGGTACGGGTGTCCAGACAGGTGCCAAAGACAGATTTTGTGGTGGAAAGTCCCACCACTCCGGCATGTAACCCTGGGATAACCATCCCAGGACCAGACTGTCTGACGTCACACCTCGCCAGGCCTCGACGAAACGCATGAGCCTTCCACCCACCATAGACGCCTCGACGTCTAACGGGGTTGTCCGGCTCGTAGTCCGCTCCCCCCTCTTTCTTACCGAGAGAGAGAGAGAGAACCATTTCGTTCTAGGCACGACGGGTATAACTGGCACCGCTGTTCCTGTCGCACAGGCGCGGTCCAGACGGATATGAAGGGAGCTCTCGTACCCTCAGGTACGATCCGGCCCCTTCTGTCCGCCCTTTGAGGACTTACCCTTATCATTCCCTTTGCCCTTCCCGCCTCTAGGGCGGTCAGGAGCAACCTTGGGGAGGGTAGGCGCCTCTACAACCTTCCTGGCTTTCTTCGCCGGCGGCGGCTGAGAAAAGCCAGCTGAAGCAGAAGTCGCAACAGGCTTAGCTTTCGCCTTACCCTTATGCTTCTTCTGCTTCTTTGAAGGTTGTCCCGCTAGCGGTTTCCCTACAGCCCCTAGTGCGTGCGCTTGCGGCACTAGCTCTAGCTGCAGGTTGACTGCTAACCGATTCTGCGCGATACTGGCTGTATCCTCTAAGATGGCCTGCGCCTGGCCACCGAAGATGCCAGGCCATGTCAGGGGCGTCCCAAGAAGACGCTCCCTGACTGCCGTAGCCGGACGCATATGGTCAATGACCATTTGCCTCCTGGATTTAGTCACTCGCGCTTGCACCCTTGCCAATGCGTCCATAGACAGCACCAGGCCGTCATTTACGCACGAAAGGGCGACAGGTGGCACAGGGTGGCCTGCCCCCGCTTCAGCCCACACCGACTGAAGGAGACGATACGAGTGGTTGACAGCGCTCATAGCTGCCCTCACACCCTCATCGCATAGGGACAGGACTTCCTCTTGGTGTACCTGAGCCTTGTCCACAAGTGCCGGACCGGGGCCACCCGCCCCGGCACTCTGAATGCCCAGTACCCATCGGTCATCCTCAGTGATCGACGGGACTACACCATATCTGTCGTATTCCCCTCGCGGAATATGACATCTTGCCCGCACCTCGCTGGAGACCGCAGGGAGCTGACTCTTGGTCATAAGTTGTTTGCTATAAATAGCCTCCAACAATTCTATGAACCACAGACTGGATCCGGGCCGCGGGCAAAATCCCCGTCCTGATCGACGCAACCGACGGACGGGGCGCATCTTCATCGGGCGTGGTCGAAACCACAGACAGGTCAACCCTGGCTAGCCACGCCAGAGCCTCTGACCAATCTATCTCCGATGAAGACACACCCGCAAACACGTCACCCGTTGACGTGTTCACGGGCCTGCCAGCCACAGCCTCCCGGCAAGGAGCCACGGCTGACACGCCAGGCACTCCGGTACCACACGGTTCCGCCGCCACCCCATGAAACACTCCGGTCCATGGGGTAGGCCCGCACAGAAAAACCGTACGGACCCGTAGCAGTCGCGGGACCGTAGCCAGACACGGGCGCCAACGGCACCCCACGTCCGACTGCCGGACCAGGCGAGATAGGTGAGTACCACGCCCGGCCCGGCCCGGCCGACCCGTTACCGTGTCGGCTGGTGCCAAACCAACCGTCACGGAACCGGTGCCCGGTACCAGATTAGCCTCAGCCACAGGCGGAGCCGCTGCCCTGGCTTGTGCCAAGCCAGACAAATGGAGGCTGGTTCCGTCCAGGACGGAATCGACCTCCATAGTCTCCACCTGCGGCATCACAGGCCGCAGCAACCTCTCCTCCTCGGCCTCCTCGTCTTCAGACTCCGAAGAGTCGTCACTAGACGAGGAAACCGTGGAGACGTCCTGGTGGACGGCTCCCACACCTGACGGACCGGCCACCGCTACTGGACCACCCGGAGGTGGCCGCAGAGAAACAGAACCCGTCTGGCCGGAGCCAGACGGGACTGCCAGGGGTCCGTACAAGACGGCCCCCTCGGAAACCAGTCCAGAACCATGTCTGAGGACAGGGTCCGTACCAGGCATGGGGAGAAACTGCCCCCAACCTTTGGTAGCAGGGACGACACCAGCGTGGGCAGAATGCTATGCAGAAAACCATGCATAGCCGGACCAAACCACGCCGGCGGTGCCATCTCCGCCACCTCCAGCTGGGGACGTGGAGCACCCCCACCGGCCGAACCGGGCCCTCCACGATTTACTCTCGGACCGCCTGACCCCGCATCAGACCCAGCCAAGTGCTTCTGGGCAAGGAACGTAACCATCATATCCACGGACCACACTGCGCACACATTACACCTATGGTCTAGGTTACAGGGCGAACACCTAAAACAGACATGGTCCTTGAATACGACTCGTACAAATTTATGGCACTCGTCACATGATGGCGGGGTTGGCTTGGCCTGTAAAATAAGCACAAACCTACAATTACAAGCGGAACGAGACTCTGATGGAAGGCAGACAATTAATTTTCAAACAATTTGACCCATAAATTAACCGTATCCCTCCCGCACCCCACCCCGCCACGTTACAAAAAAGATTGCATTGATTATGACGACAAGAACGAAGCGGGCATAAAACACACCCATATTAGATCCTCCAGGATGTGTAACGGCTCCAGGAATCATATCGCATAGCATTCGGGGTATATTTACCAATCAATATAAATTATACTCCCTAACGAAAGCCAAACGATATGTGAAGAAAACAACAAATTGTATAACAAACTGCTGTATCACACGGTAAAACCGCAGACCACGCATCTACTCAAGAATTTTGAAACCACCGATCATTGCAAACCGATCGTGATCGCACGTAAACTTGAACATTCTAAAGTTTCCGGTACCATTTTTAGTACGCAGCACCCAGAACGAGATGCGCGAATTAATGAAAAATTTTTCTTCACATAAACATCCGAGCGACCGGGTGTGACGTCACCCGCTCGGATCCTAAGGAGAACGACGTCAGCCGATATTCGTGTTAGAAATACTGTAGCAAACACCTATTTTCATATCTGCCGATCGCCTGTTGGGGTTTAAAGAAGGCGATCGTCTGGCATATATCGTTGTTAGCACACGTCCCAGATTCTCTGGGGTCAGAAATCAGGACATGTGACACAGCGAAATTTAGAGACCTAAGTCTTTTAACTATGGATAATAAAGAATGATACAACCTGGTTTTCATCGGCGGTATTCTCCATAGTATCCAGTTAAATCCTCAAGAACGCACAAACTATCACTTCACAGACAAAGACTTAGATTTCTTTAACAAAAGACACTAAAATCTTCTCCTGCAGAAAGCATGTATTGCTCTTGTTGCTATGCAAACAAGAATGAGCTCTATGGTAAACGGGTACTCGGCAGTTGGGAGCCGAGTACCCGGTTCCCAGGAGTCGGTAAAGCTTTCTAAGTCTATAGTCCTAGAGCCGCTGTCAAGGCCAGCTGTATATCAGAAGTAACAGAATGGTGAGTATTGATCGAAGGAGAAATGCATAATTCCTACCGGAAGTAGCTACACTGCTGCCAGAAGCAGAAGTTGAAAAGCCTGGACCAGAAAGAGGAGGTATGCAAAGTTGGGTCCCGGATGTGCATTCTTCCTACCGGACGTAGCAACACTACTACCGGAAGAGGAAGCTGAAAAACCGGGACCAGACATAGATGAATGAAGCAATGCCGGGTCCAACAGACCCGGATATGCATTCTTCCTACCGGAATCAGCAACACTACTGCCGGAAACAGAAAAACCGGAAACGGATGTGGCCGGAAAAGACAGCTTATCATGAGACACTGGATGTTCAGCCAAGCCAGTAACAATCACAGCGCTCATTTCCGGATGCCCGGTCAAACCAGAAGACAAACCGGAATGCAAACCCGCTTGCCCGGACAAGCCAGGAGCAGAGACTGGAGCAGAGGCGATCTTAAAACATTTCTGGCAATAGGAATTAATGAACTTTTGCATGAGGTGAAGGATCAGAAGCTTCCGCCACCGATGCCATCGCATGAGGGTTATGCAGACCCTCAAGACATATATGGTCTTTTGTCTGGCTCCTACCTGAGGATGATTTACCAGACTTTTTCTTAGAATCACCAGACTTTGATTTCGGGGATTTCATCTCTTGTCTCGAGGTGAGCGAAATCGGCTTGCCCAACTTACGAGAACGACCGCCAGAATGGGAACAATGCTCAGAGTCTGACGACTCCTCTTTGGCAGCTTTGATCGCAGAAGATATTCATTCGTCTAGCGACTTGGTTAGCACACTTGCAAATGATTTGAATCTTGCGAATAATGCCATAACAGTATACGAATTGGTACTAGAAGAGGAGCCCCCCCTCTGTTGTTGATACAGACGTTTTGACCAAGGTAGAGTACAGTCAACAATGGAGGGGGAGCGACCTAAGGGCAAAGCAGGCTTTGAAACAAAATCCTTAAAAAATGCTTTGGATACAACCAACGGCCAGCCCTTACACATCCCACACATTTTAAACGGGGAGCAAGTGGTGCACTTCAAGCAAACGTGACCCACAAAGTCTTTGGCATGCAAACGATCGCATTTTGCAGACGAACATTTTACTCTCTCAGAAGTTAAAACCACATCCTATAAATAAAAGGATAGGAAATAAAGCACTAGCTTCATTAAAACTAATGGGAAAAGCTTACCGAGGAAACGTCAAACATGAACTTAACAATTCTGACTGAAGACTGGAATCACAAAGATTCCTGAATAAAATTGTTTGAAAGCACTAGATAGGATCTACGTAATAAGAGTGGTATTGGCTAGTTTATAACATGGTATATTTGATGGTATATAATAGGCATGGTTTCTCAAACCTCGAAAACGGGAGTACTGACACGAAAACTGTTAACTCAAAACTAGAGTTACAAAAACCTCTAAAACACCATGACATGAAAGTTAAACATAACTTAGGCAAGATAGATTTCATGGTAGGCATGTTTTCTTGAGTCAGAGATAAATGTAGCTGAACTTTTCAGTGCAAAGCTACAAACTTTTATCCTTAATTTGATAGCAGGCATCTGATCTGTTAGCAGAATATTTGAAAAGTGAATCAGTTTTCACATTTGGGACCTACTGCGCATGTGCGAGCGTGCTTAGTGACAGGTGTCACCAAGGAGTGAGTACAGACTGGTGCCAGTCTATTGTATGGCTAATGCAGGGGATCCCTCTACCAGAAGCCTGGTTGAGGGTCTACATGGTGATGGTATTGGCATTAGGGAGTATGCAAGCGAGCATAAAAATTTTATTCTGATAACTAAATGCAGATATCTGATTTACATGTAGCAAGTAGTGATTGAATGGTAATGGATGTTTTTGTTGTGTAATAGCAACAGATGATTAGCAGGATCTAGCAGACCTGGAAAATCACATCTCCAACCGGAAGCAGATACACTACTACCGGAAACGGAAGCTGAAGCGGAACCAGAAATTGATAATAGATGATTAGCAGGATCTACAGTGTTGCCCACATCTGATTTTTGGGGGTCCCAAGGACCCCACCCTCCCAGATTTGGGGGTCCCACTGTAAAATCTGGGGGTCCTGTGCGGTCCTCATCTGAAATATGGGGTCCCATGTTTTTTTCTTAAAATAAACACAACACATTGATCTAATTATAAAGCACTTTATTAAACATGTTGAAAACAGAGCCAGTCATTCCAGTGGTAAATTTTCAAAAATATGTATTCTGTGATCTATAATGGTGGCTAAAATTGATCTATTGATATGGCCCTTGTATATTTAACGAATAACATTTGAACTGCATGTCAATAAACAATAACTTAAAGCACTGTACTTGTTTGTTGTCTGATAAACCAACCAACCTACATTGACAACCTTGTCATTTCCAAAGACCACTACATTAGTAATTAGCAAAGACCACTGCATTGGTTTTGCTATTAAGCCCTAACTTGACTTTGGACGAATTGAAAAATTACGAGTATCTGGGGCGAGTTTGCTCAAGGACGACTTGACCTACTTCGATATAATGAGCGCGTATTTTTTATAATGTAACTGGAATGACTAAATATAGTGGAATACATAGGTTAGATCAGACAAAACAATAATTTATCAAAAATAATCTGTATAAATCAGATTAAACTGCGTAATTAGTGAAAATATATCAGCCAATAACCGGATATGTCTAATTCATAGGGAGTAACTATGTAACACGATTGCTGATTGGTTGAAGCATAGATAACGCATTAGCGTTTATCCAATAAGGACGCTTGTATCGTGGAGCTTTGAGCTATACGTTGTTTGGAAAAAATCAAAATTTTAACGTATGCCTACCTGTAGATCGACGATATCGTTGAACATCGCTGCTGGGATGAGCTTTTTAGTTGAGAAATTGGGAACACTTAACGATCGAGTATTGTTAAACATTATAAACACTAATCCATCAGTCAATCAATCAGCCGCTATTGTTAAATAAAAGACGGATTATAGCGCGTATTGATACCGTTATTCAAACAGCAATACAAAGGCACCGCCGCTAATCCGTCAAATGACCTTTTAAATGTAAAAGATATCACAATATCTTCCATATATTCCTTCATCCATTTAGATATTTTGATAAGTAAATATAACAAATATTTTGCCTGTAGGTCGTTGCTTCTTTGGGCAAGCAAATTAATTTCAAAATATTCAGCAGATTAGTGATAACAACGTTGTGATCTGTCCAATGTTCTGAGCTGTGAAATGGTTAAGACGCCGAGACACGTTTGTATATGCTTGATCAGTTGTATTGGATTTCTCAAGCGTGAGTGCCTCTAGAGGGATATTCCGCTGTTATCCAATCAAATACTGACACGTCACACTGACGTTTAGCACAACAGACAGAAACATGGTGGCTATTTTTGCAATTTGTAGGCCAAACAAGGCGACTAACATCGGGGCTTTTAAACTCATTATTTATACAAATTTGATCAAATGGAATACTAGGGATGATTGGGGGAGTGTGTTTACAATTAAATGTGGTGGTTGAATCTGATTTATGGGCATTAACAATGAGTTGTGCAAGAAAACATACAACAAATCATAGTCTTAAACAACGCAGTAAGTTCGTTTTTATTGAACACACAATACATTAGGTATATTTTTTAAAGTAAAAACATGCACAAATAAATAGACACACACGATAATATAATCGATAATTAAGCACACGCAAAGTTACCCGTTTCTGTTACACTTTCACTGCGTCCCTCGTGCGTCCTCGGGGACGCCGAGGGTTAATTTTTATGCGTCCTTCTGCCATTTTTATGCGTATATACGCGCAAAAGGACGCATATGGGCAACTCTGAGGATCTAACAGACCTGGAAATCATCACTCCCACCAGAAGCAGATACACTACTACCGCAAGAAAAGCGGAACCGGATATTGAAAATAGATGATAAGCAAGGTCTAACAGACCTGGAAAATCAACTCTCCAACCGGAAGCAGAACAACTACTACCGGACAAGGAAGAGGAAATACTGATACCGGAAATGAACAACTGATGCTAGGCCAGATCCATTAGATCCGAAAAAAATAATCTCTCCTACCGGAAGCAGAAACACTACTACCAGAAATGGAGCGGAACCAAACCAGAAAATGATAACAGATGCTTAGCAGGATCTAACAGACCCTGAAATCATCTCTCCTACCGGAAGCAGATACACTACTACCGGGAACGGAAGTGGAAAAGAACCGGAACCAGAAATAGATAACTGATGTGTGGTCGGGTCTAACAGACCCGGAAAAGCACCTCTCATACCAGAAGTTACTACCGGAAACGGATGTAAAAATAAGTGGAGAAATAGAATGAAAACCGCCAGATGAAAAAGATAGTGAGACTCCGAATGTCCAGCCAAGCCAAAACAATCACAGAGCTCATATCCAGACGACCAGTCAAACCAGCAGAAATACCGGATTTAGAACCCGCGTGCCCGGACAAGCCAGGAGCAATAACAGGAGCGGACATATTATTTCATCTCTCCTACTGGAAGCAGATACACTACCACCGGGAACGGAAGTGGAAAAGAACCGGAACCGGAAATAGATAACTGATGCGAGGTCAGATCTAACAGGCCCGGAAAAGCACCTCTCATACCGGGATTCATGGTTTTGATTGATGATATTAAATAGGCATGAATTGTAATACCTCAAAAACAGGAGTATTTGACACGAAAACTGGTAACTCATAAACCAGAGTTAAAAACTCCCAAAAAACTACGAAGTATACAATAGACATAATTAGGGAGATTAGAGTTTATAATAGTCATGATTCCTGAATCAGAAAACGCTTAAGTATGTAGTTGATCGTCAGCGCAAAGCTGTAAAAACTTAAGCTGGATAGCAGGCCAACTGTTCTGCTTGCAGCATATTTGAAAAGTGAATCTGTTTCCCATTTGGGATCTATTGCGCATGCGCAGGTGCACTTAGTGACAGGCATCACCAAGGAGCGAGTACAGACTCGTGCCAGTCTATACTGAGGCTTATGCTGGGGGTTCCCTCACCAGTACCCTGGCTAAGGGTATGCATGGTGATGATACAGGCATAAGGGAGTATGTAAGCGAGCATAAGATTTTTTTCTGGTAGCTAAATGCAGATATTTGATTTAGCAAGTAGTGATTGAATGGTCAAGATGTTTTTGTGGTGTAATAACAACATTGAGTTTACTCTCACTATAGAACATATATTTCTCCTACGTACATGTGGTCACATGTCATAAATAGGTCCTAAAAACTGTTTCACTGTCAAAATGGTCAATTTAAAAATAAAATTTGGGCCAAATATAGATACGATTCCCTTCCAAAAACAGCAAACTAAATGTGTTTATCTATTATAGTTTTGAAGATATGTGGATGTGAATATGTGTCATTACATTGGGAATGCATTGAAAAGCTTTAATGTTTTTGTCATTTTCTCGATAACACCCCTTGTGTGACAAAGAATCTATAACTGTTTTGTTTTCTATCCAAATTGAATCTAGTGTTTTGCAAAATGTTCATACGATTGTATTTTCTATTATACGGAAATGTCACAGTGGGCAAAAGCAAAGAATGACTGATTGCAGCTGTAGGATGTTTCTACTACTACAGCCGCAGAATACAGTAATCATACATAAGGAAATGTCAGTAATAACACTTATATACATGTAATATTAACTCTTACCACTCTGGTGTCAAAATTCTCTATTTTTACTGAGATACTAGCGAACATACTGGCATGTACATTTTGGAAACAATTTTGGTGGACATTTTGGAAACAATTTTGGTGGAAGGTGTTGCAGCAACATCTTCCACCATAATTGTTTCCAAAATGTGCATCAATTTGTCTTTGCAAACAGTTTTTAAAAATTAGTCATTCATCGATTCAACATTTGGACTTACAGCCGCTGCACTGTCCAAATTATACTATACTGTATATTGAGTTGCATACAGCCTCAGTTTGTGTTTGTTTCTAATGTCTTTGTGTCACGAGAGTTATTACCACCATCAGCTGTATGGTCCAAGAACGAAACTAGACCATTCCCATATCATTTGAATAGATAATAAGAGAGTTGTACTCCAATGTTCACCTAAGTTTGAATAATCACTCCGCCACCTAGTCCACCTCTTACATAGGTGGACGTATTGGAGCACAACTCTTATTATCAAGTCAAATGACATCGGAATGGTCTTATCAGAAGGGGAAGATACTTAGCACTGTTATGATGCCTTACTTTCTTTTCGGGGTGCAATACTTCAAAAGATAATAGAATTTGAACCCAAGAAAAATTTATAAAGTGTAACAAGTCCACCATTTTTGGGGTACCAACTTCTGACTTGCGACCATGTATGATGGGAGTCAAAGTTTACACAAGTACATGCAGCCTCTCAGTTCCCCTCACGCTTTTCTAATAGCCTGACAACTGTTTTTCAATTAAACAATTTTTCAAGACATTAAAATTTAGAACATACCATTTGTAATCGATCTTCAGTTTTGGCCAGATAAGATTTAGATCCACCAGATATGGAATGCTGATAGTCGAATCAATGTTGACATTGCTTGAAAGATATGGCATCGATTCGCTGTACACATATTGCCATTTATAGCGAAACACACGTCTCAGGTATTTACAAAAGCGTTTGAGAAATATTTGTGAACTTGCTACCTGGTTCATAATACATGATATTAAATGTGCATCAAGATTAACTATTATTTTCTTGTACACATAAACAAGTACAAAACTAGTATTATTAAGTGGAATGCATAGTTCTCTTGGTGTAACACTTGATGGAAAATTCCTGGGTGTCTTTAAGTGAATCCACTTGCCAAAATAATCAGATTCTAACCAACACTGCCATCCAGTTCGCTCTGCAAACTGAACACATTGCTCAAACTGCGGTCTATTCCTCTCCAAAGCATATATCTCCTGACCCGTCTGTTCGTCTTCAAGGACAGTAAGATGAGTGATATCATCTGTGAACTGTACCCGTGACAACTGATGCAGAAATACAGCATAGTCATAGACACTGGTTAGAGTTTTTACACATAGCAATAATTGAAACATTTCATGCTAGTCCTTGTTCGAGTCATAAGAACCATCTTTTGTACTGGCAATTACATGTACATGTATGTAATCCAATCCACCTCACACATGCAAGGACATGATAATGCAAGCCACAACCTGTAACACAAAGCATAATTATAACAAGTACTCACTCATGAGAAATGACAAATTAAACTCAACAAGACTGCACTGATTTGAAAATTGACGAGCAACACACATCCATGTGCATGTATCAATTCAATCAAGAGACTACAGGAACCGAGGTATTCCAACTAGAAAGGCCATCAACTATAAGTAGAACCGTTTGGAGTTGACCAGAATTGTAACAGGAACACAGTGGCCATGATTCTTTACATATCAACTTCCCGTGAACAAATTTGTTTCAGCTGTCACCCTAGATGACCTTTCAGGAGTTTTGAATCGATCCGTCAAGTGCATTCGGAAAAGATTTTTAAATGGGATGGTTAAAATCCATGATGGTGGGCAAATTGGATGATCAGCTTCGTTTAAAGAAATCTGGATCTCTATGGCCTAAAGATGCTTCTTGCCAAATATATTTGAAATCGGCCCAGTGGTTCTCGAGAAGACATTTAAAATTTCCTATTGCTTTAGTATGGGATCGTTTGGCGGGAGATTTTGTTTTCGTGAAAACTAGGTCATCTAAGACGGCCACCGAAGCATTTGGCCAAACAACTTCCCTTTATTCAATCTTGGTTCAGCTGTTGCCCTAGATGCTGTTGTCTGAGTTTCTGAGATTTTTATAGACATTTCTAAAAGTCGGCCAGAACCCCAGTCTCCCCAGATGGCAGCTGGCCAAATTGGCCGACTGGCTTTGTTTGAACAAACCTGTATATCTATGCTGTAAGGATGCTTTCTGCCAAATATACTTGAAATCGGCCAAGTGGTTCTCGAGAAGACATCGTTTTCGTGAAAACAAGGTCATCCAAGATGGGCGGCGAACCATTTGGTCAATTGAAATCCCTTGAACAAACTTGTTTCAGCTCTTGCCCTAGATGATATTTCATGAGTTTTGAATCGATCACCTAAGCGGTTTCTGAAATTGGCCAAATTGGCTGATCAGCAAACTTAGATCTCTACATGTATGCACTAAGGATGCATCCTGCCAAATTTAATTGAAATCAAGCCAGTGGTTTTTTGAGAAGACATTTTGAATTTCCTATTGCTTTACATGTAGTACATCGTCCGGTTTTTGGCGGGAAAAAGATCCAAGATGGCCGCCAAACCATTTATTTCATTCATTCAAACCAGTTCTGAAAGTGGAAATTTGGAATCAGCATGTACCTAAAAACCTATATAAAAATCCATTTCAGAATAATCCATTACGGTATTTATAACACAAGTTACACGTATAATTGCTTGGAAACTGTCAAATGAACATTTATATTTTTTCAAGTGGGAACAACTTCGTGTAAATTTGACGGAATTTCAATTTGGTCTCCGTATTCGTATTACTACATGTAAGCGGGTATGACGAAGTTGGTTCTAATCATTGCCGGCAAACACACGTTATTGCACGGAAACCATTAATTTGTTTAATTTCATACTTTCCTTCAAGTTTATGTAAATAACTCGAACTTGACATTAGTATTCGCATTACTAAGTGCAGGCAAACACACGTTATTGTTCGGAAACCAATCAGTACGAAGGACGCATTCCCATATCCCCTCAAACTTTGTTTTCGACGGGATAACAAAAAAATTCTAATATGGCCACCAAACACGCTACATTTTGATTGGTCCACGACGATCATGTTTTTTTACGTATCAACTTTCCTTGAATAGCGCTTTGACTAGTATTATACTCTCAAAGTTCATGCTTGGACTTCCAAAACATGTACCAAGGAAGTCCTGGACCTTACCACCTTGTTGTAACACCACTTTTAACTCACCTGAAGCACCGTCAATTTTTGTCAAAATTGTTGGTGGGTGGTTTAGTAGTCTTTTAAATGAGTTTGTGGACCTTTTTCCAAGTGCAATATGGACGCCAAACACACATTTTGATTGGTCCACGGCGCCCATGTTTTTTTGACGGATCAACTTCCCTTGAACAAACTTTAATGGCCTTTTGTCCTTAATCATACCGCCCAAATTTCAGCCTGATCCCTTTAGCGCTACTGGAGGAGTCATTTTCAGGAAAACTAGGTCATCGAAGATGGTCGCCAAACCATTTGGTCAATCAAGTCCTCTTGAACAAATTTGGCTTACCTCTTGGCCTAGATGAAGATTCCCCAAGTGGTTTCGGAGAAGAGTTTTAAAGACGTTTCCTAAAATTGACCGAAATCCAAAATGGCCGCTGGGTAAATTGGTTGATCGGGTTCATTTGAACAAACTTGGATCCCTATGCCCTAATGATGATTCTTGCCAAATATAATTGAAATCGGCCTAGTAGTTATCGAGAAGACATTTTAAATTTCCAATTGCTTTAGCATGGGAGCTTTTGACGAGAAAATTATCCAAGATGGCCGCCACACTGTTTATCCGACAGTTTCGAAAATTGCAAATTTGAGCTCAGAATACCCAAAAACATATACAAAACCAATTTGGCCTCAAAATCCATCAAATAAAAAAATTCAATATGGCCGCCAAACACGCTACATTTTGATTGGCCCACGGCGGCCATGTTTTTTGACATGGAGCAACTTCCCTTGAACAAACTTTAATGGCCCTTATTCCCTAATCATATCTCCCAAATTTTAGCCTGATCCCTTCAGCGATTTTGGAGAAGTCGTTTTCGGGAAAACTAGAGTCATCCAAAATGGCCACCGAACCATTCGGTAAATCAAGTCGTCCTGAACAAACTTGGCTTACGTCTTTCCCTAAATGAGGTTTCATAAGTTTTGAATCGATTCCCCAAGCGGTTTCGGGGAAGATTTTTAAAGACATTTCCTATAATTGGCTGAAATCCAAGATGGCCGCCGGCCAAATTAGCCAATCGGCTTCGTTTGAACAAACTTGGAACCTTATGGCGTAAGGACGCTTCCTGCCAAATATAATTGAAATCGGCCTAGTAGTTCTCCAGAATAGACATTTTAAATTTCCCATTGCTTTAATATGGGCACCTTTGGCGGGAAAATGGCAGATTTGAGCTCAGAATACCAAAAGAACATATATAGAACCAATCTCGGCCTCAAAATCCATTAAATAAAACAATCCCATATGGCTGCCAAACACGCTACATTTTGATTGGACCACGGCGGCCATGTTTTTTGATGGATCAACTTGTACAAACTTTACTGGCCCTTGGTCCCTAATCATATCTCCCAAATTTCGGCCTGATCCGTTCAGCCTGTTCTGGAGAAGAAGTTGTTTTCGATAAAACTAAGTCAACCAAGATGGCCGCTGAACCATTGCACCAATCAAGTTCCCTGGAACAAACTTGGTTCAGCTCTTGCCCTAAATCATATTTCATGAGGTTTGCATCAATCCCACAAGCGGTTTCGGAGATTTTTAGACATTTCTAAAAACTGGCAGAAATCCAAGATGGCTTCCAGCCAAATTGGCCGATCGACTTCACTTGAACAAACTTGAATCTCTATGCCATTAGGATGCTTCCTGCCAAATATAATTGAAATCGGCCCACAAGTTCTCGAGAAAACATTTTAAATTTCCCATTGCTTTAGTATGGGAGCTTTTGGAGGGAAAATGATCCAAGATGGCTGCCAAACCATTTATCCGACAGTTTTGAAAATTGCAAATTTGAGCTCAGAATACCCCAAAACATATACAGGACCAATGTCGGCCTCAAAATCCATCAAATAAAAAAATCCAATATGGCCGCCAAACACGCTATATTTTGATTGGCCCACCGCTGCCATGTTTTTTGATGGATCAACTTCTCTTGAACAAAGTTTAATGGGCCTTAGGCCCTAATCATATCTGCCAAATTTCGGCCCGATCCCTTCAGCGAGCGGTTCTGGAGAAGTCGTTTTCGCTACAGCTAGGTTAACCAAGATGGCCGCCGAACCATTTGACTAATCAAGTTCCCTTGCACAAACTTGGTTCAGCTCTTTCCCTAAATCATATTTCATGAGGTTTGCATCAATCCCCCCAAGTGGTTTCCAAAAAGATTTTTAGTCGTTTCTAAAATTCGGCCAAAATCCAAGATGGCTGCCGGCCCAATTGGCCGATCAGCTTCGTTTGAAGAAACTTGAATCTTTATGCCCTAAGGATGCTTCCTGCAAAATATAATTGAAATCGGTCCTGCAGTTCTCGAGAATAAGACATTTTAATTTTCCCATTGCTTTAGTATGGGGGATTTTGGCGGGAAAATGATCCAAGACGGCCACCAAACCGTTTGTCCGACAGTTTCGAACAGGGCAGATTTGAGATCAGAATGCCCAAAAACATGTATAAAACTAATTTCGGCTTCAAAATCCATCAAATAAAAAATCCAAAATGGCTGTCAAATGTGGTACATTTTGATTGGTCCAGGGCCGCCATGTTTTTCGACAGATTAACTTCTCTTGAACAAAGTTTAATATCCCTTAGTCCCTAATCATATCTGCCAAATTTCGGCCTTATCCATTCAGCGGTTCGGGAGAAGTTGTTTTTCGGAAAACTAGGTCATCCAAGATGGCCACCAAACTATTTGACCAATTAATTTCTCTTGAACAAACTTTGTTCAGCTCTTGCTCTACATGATATTTCATCAGTCTTGAATCGATCCCCCAAGTGGTTTTGGAGATTTTTAAATACGTTTCTCAAAATCGGCCAAAATCCAAGATGGCCACCGGCCAAATTGGCTGATCGTCTTCGTTTGAACAAACTTAGATCTCCATGCCCTAAGGATGCTTCCTGCCAAATATAATTGAAATCGGCCCAGTGGTTCTTAAGAAGCCGTTTAAAGAAAAAGTTGACAGACGCTGGACGGTCACCACCGGATAAGCTCACTTGGCCATTCAGGCCAGGTGAGCTAACACTGACAATTATTTTAACTAAATTACATGTATTTGAACCATTTTAGACTTCCATGTTTCTTGCCTGGACTCCCAATAGCATTACCCTGGAAGTCTTTAGAAATTAGTGGAAGCCCTGATGTACACAATAGATCTATTCAATGATTTTCACATCTAAGCATAGATCAAACCTACCATATATGGGCACGTGGGTGGAGCAGGCTGATTCTCGCAAATTTACTATGTACACAAACAGACGACAAGTAAGCATAATGCGCAATCATGTCGCCCCGCCCACTTGCCCATATATGGTAGGTTTGACCTCACCTGCTAAATAAGGCAGTGTCTTTCCCATGAGTCATAGCGAGCGGTAACTAGGACAAGACGGATGGTGCACTGAATGGAGTGCAGAGATACGCTCGCCGTAAATGTTTCTGCCAATGTATTAAAATATACGAAATATTCAGCAATAAAGTCTATATCTTTTGGATAACAGGCTGCATAAGGTAGATGTATGTGTATGAAATTTGGGCGATTTAAGTGCAGAACTCAAGAAGCGAGATGAAAATCTTATTTAACTCCAGTTCTTGTTATGGTAGGACCTGTAGCTCCTAGGTAGACATAACGTTGTAAGCGTATGGGGATACAGTTCTGCAGCTATCTTACTAACTGCTATTAGTTTATCAAATATTTTAACATGTCCTTTCAGCTTTAATGTTTACAAATAAGGGGAGGTAACTTAATAAAATAATTTTGTGTTATTTGCATGAAATAATAAAGCTTAGACCTCATTGTGCTACATATATACACGATTAAAAATATAGCTATTATAGGAAATGCAATAATCATGCACTTATAATGAATTGTGAATTAGCTGCAAAAAAATGGTTTGACACCGGTTTTCGTTAAATCCATAACAAATTCTGTAAATTTAACTTACAAGTAGGTAGAAACACTACCAACTTAGCATGTAAATCTGAGCTTGGTAGATACCCACTTATTAATGACATAAACACCCTTACATCTAAATACTGGGCACATTTGGAAAATATACCATCCAATCACACAATTCTAGCAGATGCTGTCCTGTGCAGCAAGACAGACCTCGCAAAAAATCAAACCTGGCACACTTACATCAATACAATTTTCGTACAGAACAACATAAATGCCACCTCCCTAGATACAAGACCACACCATAGGAAACAGATGGGGAATGTGGTAAAGAATATCCTAGAACAGAATTATCTCGAACACTATCATCAGAAACTAGTCATCTGAAAAATTACAGTATTATAAATATATTCATTTCACTCATATAACCAACTCAAGCTTTCGGAGATCATTGACCAAAATACGCATCTGTGCCCATCGCTTAGAAATAGAAAGCGGTAGACACAGGAAGGTTGAGAGAAAGGACAGAAAATGCAGATTATGCCACCTGGAAGTAGAAGCTGAACTACATTTTATGGCCGTATGTTCAATAAACAAAAAGCACAGAGATCTGCTATATGACAAACTTACGCTAACTCTACCCACCTTCCCTAATCTGACGAACTTAGAAAAATAATTTGTCATCTTAGACTCCAAAACTATCACCACTTGTCAAACAGTTTTTATACAAAATGGCCCAAAACAGAGACATGATCCTGAATACCCCCTCCACCACGCCAATCCCAACATGACTAACGATAAGCGGGCTATAAAAGGACACATTCAATATTAACTCGCACTATTTAGGCTGCACGTCTTCCATATCAGTTTCCCTCTTAGTATTTATGATGTAAACAGCAATATATAAACGTTTATAGTTGAATAGTTATATTTAATTAATCATAGTTAAAGTATTGTTAAATTTCATACATTACTCTATGTATCCTATGGTGCCCCACATATTGTGCACATTTGAATTATTGGCTCCTATCAAACAGTCTGAGCAAAAATTTTAATTGTTGGATAAATATAAGAAACTAGTATGGGTTCTTATTCACCTGTATGAAACGTGACTTTTTAATTATCTGTTTAACTAAGATACAGCCCAAAACGAGCAGCTACCGAATCCAGTGGCGTACCCGCTTTTTGTGCACAGGCAAAAAGTATGTTTTGCAGCATATGCTACCACACCTTTAAAATGTGTTTGACATAAACACATTGTTACTGCTGCTTAACCAATGATAACATATTCATCATATATGAAAGGTCGGTTTGGACGAATGGTGACCATGAATGCGTAAAAACGTCTGTATTATTTTTAAAGGGGGAAAAATGTCATCTGAATCTATTTAATTATCAAATATAGGTACAAAGCTTAATCTTTTATGCTTCTGGAAATTCTTTTTTTGACAGTTAGGATAGGGCAACCAAACTCCATGGTATTTAGCTAAAACTTATACTTTCCTTAGGCCAATCACCAAACTCATACCAACCAGTGAAAAAGTATATGCATCGATCGATTATTTTAAGTATTCTCCTGCTGCCTATATAAGTTTCCTAGGAAATTTATGTAAACTCTTGTTAGTACCTGGCAATAAAGTTTGGAACCCCCATCAAAATTTACATGCTGTCGGGCAAGTCAGGGCTGCCGAACTCTATGGCAATGCACAAAATAGTATACTAAATGCCTAAAATGCCAATAAATGAAATAAATAATGCATTCCACATTTATTTAGTGTTCTTGGATTACAGTAGGGGCACAGAAACTGTTTTATTACAAAACACTGATAAGTTAGAGCCGTATTTAAAATGGGACCAGTTTTGGCAATGCTCAGACTAGCCCTTTAACAAAAATATGCTTCAAATAATGGAAATAATTCATGAAATTTGCCAAAATGCATCTAATCTAAGAAAGTGCATTAAGGAAGCTTGCAATTTTTATCACTACCATCAGTAATTGTATGAAAAGTTTCTTGTTTTGACCGTATTTTGCTCAAAACTTTGTCAAAAGCTTCAGAACTGTCAATTGAAAAGTGGCTATTGTGTAGATGCATTCCATGCAACGTTACATCATAGAACGAGAGCGATAAAAACAAATTCACGAATTTCGGTACTCACGAATTTAAGCAACTCGACCATAAACAAATCATTATTATTATTATTATTATTATTATTATTATTATATGTGTGATATGTCAATATAGCTTGAAAACAAAGCCGTGCCACGGAATTTGGTATACCACAGAGTTTGGATCACCTAGTGACCTACCCCATATGAAAATTGTGAAATAATATGCCAGTGTCAGAAATCAACAGCACTGCTTTAAACGTATATTTACAAGTAATTTCACAATTTCAAGCAGAGAAAATCTTGCATGAGCAAAATGAATAACTGTAGATTGATATGTAAACCAATATGTGTGCGGGCTGATCGTGAGCATCCCTCACATGAGGCTGAATACATATGCGCAAAGAGAGGTGATGCGCAAATACAGGGAACAATGATATATCACACATTTGTACTGTACATGTACTGATGATATTAAATAAAGTATAAATCATATTTATACAAGTAACATGGTGATGGCAGATAAACAGCCATGTCTAGTACTAAAATGAGAACTAATCAATGTAATTAGAGTTTCACGAAGTGACGAATGTCTTAAGATAACCGTCTGCTTAGAGATATACATTGGGTAAACTTACGATTTGCAATGTTCCCCAGGCAGTAGCGTACACTATGTATGCATGTATCGAAAATCTACTGTCGCCCAAGATTACTCTTTGGTCTAGAAAATCTTGAATCTTGAATCCTTTCAAAGTGTACATCCTCAACAGCAACACTTTGCTTACTGGCCATAAGACCTATAGAAGCTGAGATAGACTGCAGAAAACTGAACTTCTTAGGAAACATACTCAGAAACCGAGAGACGCTAGAGTATCAAATAGCTGCGAGACAGTTAGCTGTAAAGAGTATCAGAAGCAGCAGCTGGTTTATTAGATGTCAACACCTACTCTCTAAGTATGACCTTCCAAGTATCTACCAGCTGATTGACAGCATCCCTTCAAAACCTCAGTGGAAAGCAGCAGTAGACACACAGGTTAATAAAGTTGTTCATGAAGCCTGGAAGAATGACGCCAGCACAAAATCCACCCTCAAGTATCTTAACGTTCTCGACTGCTCAGTGAACCGTGTCCACCATGTCTGGAGCTCTACTGATAATACAACAAGAGGTGTAAGACGTGCCATGATAAAAGCGAAACTCCTGGTTGATACATACATTCTACAAGCTAATCGTAGTTGCTTTAATAAGTTTGCTGCACCTGACACATGCCAGCTTTGTCGGCTAACAAAATAAGACAGAACTCACTTTCTCGTAACTTGTCCAATGCTGATGGAATCCAGAAAACCGTATCTAGAAGATATATCCGCTCTGTTGTACTCCAGGAGATCGACCCAGTAGCATACGATAGGCTGATTGCTGACCCAGAAAACGTGGCTCAACTAATCTTGGACCACTCCAAACTTTTCACCTGCTCCAATATCAACCTGTCTGCAGAGAACTATCAAAAAGTATCCAGAATCACACACGCTCTCTGCTATGCCCTTCATTTGAAGCGAACTGACCTGGAAAGCCATCTGTATATAACTAAATCTCCGTGAATTTGTAGTTTGTGCACATACACCTTTTGTCAAGCTGTCACACACGAACTATGTACAGTATGCACACACTTCTCAACACGATTCGAATTGCTTGCCTGAGCTACGGTTCCTTGGAAATTAATATAACCTGGATACTCCCCCAGGAGCATCAGTGTCGCAACGGATTCAATCCAGCTTGTGCGCGTGTGCTCGGCAACCTCCGTTGCTTCTTTGTGTCTTCCGAACATTAGTTAAATTAATAAAAAAAACTTTAATAATAAACTATTGTGCAACTCAAGTTGCAACTATTCGTTACCCTGCTCGTGCCAGGGGTGAGCCCATCGAGGCTGGCGTTCCGAGTACAGATTACAGATTACGGATTATTGTCTGAGTAGACCTACCGGATTTTAACAGGGTATGGTAAGTTTTGCCGAATGCATAAGAATGTAAAGCTTTTGTCAAGAAATTACATCTATTTAGCAATTAGCAATTGCTAAATGAAATAATACATGGTTAATAAAAAATTAATAATTCCTCCAAATGAGGCAAAGATAATATAAGATTTATTGTTTCTCTGAAACCGACCATCATCATCATTTTACGAGTCAAACGCCATTGGCTTGTTATTGCCTCAGTGGGTTTTTTATTATTGTATGGCTAGCTCACTTCAATTCAAAAGATTGTTCTTTGAAATAGATCTATCTAGTTTGTATTTGAATGATTTGACCATTGTCACTCAATTAAGTCTCCTCGAAACCGTCAGTATATCAGTGACATTAGATTTAAAACTTTAGCTGTGTTTTGAGAAATGCTATGGTGCAGATGGGTGTTCCCCACGTCAGCTGCAGTGTGCCGCCTACACTCATAGTCACACCTTGCTGCGCCTAGCATTTGTTTGCATGTTCACTTGTGGAGGCTGTGGTTGGTCTAATTGCTGTTGTTTTCATTCTCTGTGCTCATCGACATCCGATTCCCCTCCTCTACGCAAACATGTCTGCATGCACCCCACAAAGTGCAGACGTGGGAGCAGAGATTATCTACCGGTAATTGTAATCACTACCGAGCATGTTCTTGTTTATGCAGAGGCTACTCCAAAATCAGTCCACTGTATTGGCAGAATTGCAGTATAACTTTGTGATGGTCTGATAAGCATATGGTCTGTTCGATGTGTTTATCGCTATCTGGCTCTCCTTCTCTACGTTAGTGTCTCTTTACGCAAATCATGTTTAGTCAAAATCATGAAGCATTTCTTCTTTGAAATGCTTGTCTAGTTTATTTTTTAAGGATTAGTTGGTGCCTCTATAACTGTTGCTGGCAGTGAATTCCAATAGGGGACCACTCTGTTAGAGAAAACATATTTGCGAATATCCTTAGTGCTGCATTTCATGTCGAGCTTGAACTTATGTCCTCTAGTGTGTGTATTAGTGGAGAGTTCGAAGAAGCTGCTTTTGTCAATGTTGTACATATCATTAAGGGTTTTGTATGTTTCGATTAAGTCTCTTCGAAATCTTCTGTATTTCAATGACGTTAGATTTAGGGTTCTGAGTCTTTCTGTGTAGCTGTAGTCTTTAATGTGTGGTAATAGATTTGTTGCCCGACGTTGTACTCTTTCTAATGGCAGTGATTGTCATTTAAATCTTGGTGAATATTCAAGAATAGGTCTTACTAAAGATTTGTAGAGTAAAGTAAGTGTAGATGGCGCTATACAGGAAAAAGTTCTTTTGATTATTCCTACTCTACTATTCGCTTTAGATACAATGTTATTTATGTGTGTATCAAAAGAAAGGTCTGTGTCGATATGCACTCACAAATCCTTTTCTAGCTGTGATGTAAATTATTGGCTGTATGTGGGAGGTACCAGTTGTCATAGAGTATTGGATTCGGGAACTGTTACTGCCAAAATGTAGGATATGCGTTTTACTTGTATTGAAGCCTATAGTTGTCATGTTCGGGACCACTCGCATACCTTGTCTATGTTATCTTGGATGTCATTGGTGGATGGGTCTCCATATATCTTTGTGTCATCAGCAAATATTTTGCAGTGGAAGGTTATATAGTGATTCTGGAAGATCATTTATGTAAATTAGAAAAAGGGCAGGCCCAAGAACACTTCCTTGTGGTACGCTACTGGTTACATCTGCCCATTCTGATATTGTATCATTAATTCTTACTCTTAGTTTTCTATTGGTTAAATAGTTTTCTATCCACTTGGTTACTTTATTTCCTATACCGTAGCTATGCAATTTTGATTGGATTCTTTTATGTGGTACTGTATCGAAAGCCTTGGAGAAATCCAGATATACAGCATCAACAGATTCTTTTGCATCAAGTTTAGTCGTTATGTATTCGAGATACTCTAGCAGTTGAGTTATGCATGATCTGTTATGTCTGAAACCGTGCTGGCTTGTAGAGAATAGGTTGGCTTCTTCCAAATAGTTTACGATACTGTCCCTAACAAATGACTCAAGGACCTTGCACATGGTGCAGGTAAGGCTAATTGGTCTGTAGTTATTTGGATACGTTTTTTAACCTTTCTTGTATATGCAGCACACATTTGCCAATTTCCAGATGTTTGGTAGTACACCTTCGAGAGATTTGTTAAAGATGGCGCATAAAGGTACACTAATTTCCTTGGCTGCTTCAATTAGTATTCTCACTGGAATTTCATCTGGGCCATTGCTTTTGTTTGGATTGAGGGCTTTCAGTTTTTTCTCAATAGTCATAGGTGTTATTAATATACTGTCTAAAATAGTGCTGGTGTCCCTATTGCTGATTCTTGGTATATTATGCAAGTCCTCAGAAGTGAAGATACTTAAGAAGAAGTTGTTGAGGATATTTGCTTTTTCTTTGTCATCTTTGCTAATGGTGCCAGTATCTGGGTTACGGAGATGACTAATTGATTCATGTAGAGTTGTTTTGCTTTTTACATAGTTCCAAAATGCTTTAGGGTTATTTTACTTACAGACGCCACTTTTCATTCGAAGGACTGTTTAGCTCTTCTGATGGATGATGTAACTGTATTTCTGGCAGTCTTGTAAAGCTCATAGTAGTTTTCTTAGTTTTATTAAACTTTTTGTAGGCTCGGTTCTTTAGTGTAAGTGGCTGTGATGCGATGTGGTCAATCCAGATATGTTTCTTTCTGCCCTGTTGCTTACAGGTAGGAATATATTGCTCTTTCATATAGTCGTTAATTCTCTGTGTAATAGGTTCCATGCTTCATTTGTATCGAGTTCGTTCAGATCCTGCCAGTCCATTATTCCTAACTTTGTTCGCATTTCAGCATACCTACCTTTATTCAATAATAGTTTGGATTTGGTTGTCTGTTTGGTATGGCTTAAAATGTTCGGGTGCAGTGAAATTTGGAGAATGTCGTGATCGCTTTTACCTAGAGGCGGTAGGTGGGCTATTTCATGGACAATGTTCCTGTTGTTTACTAAGATGAGATCTAGAGATCGATACTGGTGACGAAGGTCTGAATTTTCCACTTTGTGATTATATACTTCAGAAAGAATTTAATGATAATATTCTCAAGAGCTCAGACACAGTTTCTTTCTCATCAATCCATATTAACATTAGTTCGCTGCTAAAAAAAACTTTGATAAATTAAAATTTTTTATAGATCTTAGTTCTCATGAATTTAGCGTCATAGGAATTACCGAGACCTGGGTAAAACCTGACTCACCACTGGACTTAACTAACATGCAAAATTATAAATTTATTGAGAAACACAGGCCCACAAAAAGGGGATGGTGTAGGCATTTACATAAAGGACAATCTACAGTGTAATTTGAGAGATGACTTATCCATGACCGAAGAGCATATTGAAACCATTTTTATTGAAATTCCGATGGACAAAACAAAAAATAAACTTATCAGCATTACATACAGACCTCCTGAAGTGACAATGATAAATTTATCAAATCATTCGAAAAAATCCTCACTGTAAGTGCCAAATACGAATCAGGTACCTTTGTCGTAGAGATTTCGGATCATTTACCTATTTTCTACATAGAAAAACAAAACCAAAGAGGAAAGCGATTTGAAAAAGAAGGAACCTGTAGGGACTTCAAAAAGGAAAATATAGAATTGCTAAAAAACAACATGGCTAGCGTAAATTGGAATCAGGTAACTCAGTCACAGCCATGTGAAGATGCCTACAACACCTTCTATACTATATGCTCTAAGATCTACGAATCTGCCTTTCCACTTAAAACATTAAGAAATTTAAACAAGAACAGCGTCACTTTATATGCGCGTGATCTTACACATGCGCCGCCTCTCGTGTGTAGTAAATTTATTCCAGCCCGTGTTGATTAGTGGCTGGAATATGTAGGTAAGAGAATATTTTTAATTCTCCATGATGTTATACTGTCTAAGTTTTGATGCTGCTTCATCAGCCCGCGCTCTAATGATTTTTATATGCGGTAGAACAGTTGTGTTCTCAATCAAAATTAGGACAGTATAGGTGACTGTAATTTGTTGTTTGGTTTAAACAGCTCCATGTCTAGTGGAAGCCAAGTCTACTGACCCCGCCAAGCTGGACTGTATTTACCGGGTGGGTGGACTGCCAAGCATGCTCCTATGTGAGTAGGACTAGTCTAACCTCACCTAGACCAAACTTAATTATCACAGTACAGCGCGGAAAGTGCATGCCTCAGTTTACAATTTACAATACTGTCATATGGCGATTGTGATACAGTCATCCTGAATGTCCGTGTCTCTGTCATGTTGGTAAATTTGATTGATATGCGTGGCTGCTTACCTGTGAATGATTCTTGTGCTGTTGTGAAGTGTGAAGTTTTTATGGCAGTGTTGCGGAAATACTGCATGCTTGTGGTGTCACCTTTATCGGACATGATGTATTTCACTCTGTAATGGATGAGTCCGAAGACGGGACAGAGTTACTTTAGAACGTGGATGACTAAGAAGGGGGCTGTCGTATCGAATTTCCTTTCAGTAGCAAAATCCTACTCGATACCGACGACAGACTGCAGACATTTTGCTCTATTAATAATATTGACTGTTATTGCATGTGATTGAAGTGTGATAGTTTAGCTGATTGCGTACAACGTTTCGGGGGTGGTGGGTGGGGTGGGTGGGGTGGGAGGGGGTGAGTAGGGGAATCCCCCGTAGCGCGTACTGTAGATGGATGTGGTGTTGTTCCTCCTTTCCATATGATCAGTTTTCCGCATACCGGATAAGGGGGTGTTTGCGGAAAATGTTGATTCGTGCTGATGATGGTGGTGTTTTGTTGTAGGGAAGTTGGGGTTGGTGTGTGACGCTGGTGTAATGCGAGGTGGGCATATCCAGTTTTCCACCCTGGGGAATGCCAAGTTTGTTGCTGTTGCGGAAAAGTCAGGTTGCGGTGGGTGATGAGCTCCCCACATTCTCGCAGAAGGGAATGTTACGGGAAAAAGGTGTCTCTAACTTTTTTCTGTTAAAAAGCTAGGTGCATGCTATCTATGTTGTTGGTGATGTTGAATGTCTCCGTTATGCTGTTTATATAAACGAGTAGGTATGTAATGTTCGCGCAACAATGAATTGACATATCCAGCCTTGCCAGCAAGTGTGTTATGTATGCTCCTGGCTTTCTGTGTCTTGATGTGATGTTCTGACTGCTCACGGCGTGGTTGGGGTAGGGGTGTTGGTAGGGCAGTTGTGGTCGTGATGCACTTTGGATGGGGAGGGTCATCTCCTGTTACACGATGGTTGGTACTCTGTCATGGTTTTTAAGTACCGAGTCACGAGTTGGAGTGGGGTGGTGGTGCTAATGGATGGGGCACAGCTTGGAATGGGGTGGTCTCGCGATTTTATGGTTTGGAGGGGTACACCGAGTTGTGCGGTTCTGCTGTTCTTCAAAACAAGCCAAGGCCTCATCAAGCCTCTTCACTTTCATGCTACTTATTACATGTTCTGCCCCACAGGAAGCAT
Source organism: Chaetoderma sp. LZ-2023a (assembly GCA_034401795.1). Classification (NCBI taxonomy): domain Eukaryota; kingdom Metazoa; phylum Mollusca; class Caudofoveata; order Chaetodermatida; family Chaetodermatidae; genus Chaetoderma; species Chaetoderma sp. LZ-2023a. The sequence goes on along the minus strand of CM067370.1, from coordinate 82,475,154 downwards.
GGCCTGGGGCAGCGTTGGCTTCCGCTTGTGGTAAATCTATAATTGGGTTAATAGCATGAAGTGGGTGGGAGTGGGAAGAGCTCGGCGGAACAACGTTTCCATCCTTCCCCATGGACAGCACAAATGAGAAAGTCTTCAGATATGACTTCCCAGATCATGTAGACCCGCTCTGAGGATGTCATCGTCCCCAGTATTAGTCATATGTTCGCCAGACTCCTGGCTTGGCAGGAGAGGGGTTGAACTGGTACCATGGTGCTCTGGACTAACGTCGGGAATACTTGTTTCCATAGAGACATCTGTCTGGGTACTGGTGTCACGTGGAACGGCCAGTCTGAGCTCTGGCACTGGGTCATCACTGGCACAAAGTTTAAGTCGATCGAAGTGGATGACTGTGGTCAGGCCATCCGGGGCGCGGATACGGTAGGTCACGTCCGAATTCTTACCTACTACCACATAGTGGCCTTTCCACTGGTAACTCAGTTTACTCAGTACGTTTGCAGAATGTCACGATTCGTGAATCCAAACCATATTCCCCACCTCATACTGGTCTCCATGCACCCGGCAGTCATGCCAAGTTTTCTCACGCCGGTGTGCAGTGGATAATGTTGCTCTCACTAGCTCATTGGTCTGTTCTATCCACTGCCACATGAGCTCTACATAGAGAGATGGTGAATTTTTATCCCCTGGTATCCTGGGCATGGCCAGATCCAGGGGCAAGGCTAATTCACGGCCTAACATTAATCGAGCAGGGGTATAACCCATCCTGGAATAAATCGAAGTGCGGTATGCCATGAGCACATATGGGAGTCATAGATCCCAGTCACGACAATCAAGGCATGTTTCCTTTGTCAGCATCTCCACCAAGGTATGGTTGAACCTTTCCACCATCCCGTCGCTACGCGGATGGTATGGTGTTATGCGTGTTTTGACTATATGAAACAATTTCCAGAGCTCGGAAATCAGCCGGCTCTCAAAATTACTTCCTTGGTCATGGTGCAATTCATACGGCATACCGAAGCAGCAGAACACATAGTCAGGACCTCCGCTACTGTGGATGCCTCTTGGTCCGGCAAAGCAAAGGCTAAATAATGGTGATGCGATCTCACTAAAGTGATGGATGTAACGACAGAGACCAAGGAAACTCTTGGTGTCCGTGACTGAAGTGGGGGGTTGCCACTGCTACTGCTTTGGTTTTTGAAGGTTGAGTAGCCACTCTATCGCCGGATATGACGTGCCCCAGGAATTCGACACTCTGTCTAAAAAGATGACACATTTTGGGTTTGAGCTTTAGATTGCAGTGTGAAACCACATTAAGACCTTGTCCAGCTTGGACAGAGTCTGCTCAAATGAGGAGCCAAAGACGATTACGTCATTGATGTAACAGAGACAGACCTCGTAATGCAGGATAGTTAATACCTGCTCAGTGAGATGCTGGAACATTCCAGGAGCGTTGCACAATCCGTAGGGCATCTTGCGGAACTGGAAAGGGCTGTCTCTACACACAAATGCGGTCTTCTCCCTGTCAGCCTCATCCACGGCTACCTGCCAGTGCCCACTAGCTAAGTCAAGGGTACAAAACCACTTGGCTCCGGACAAGGAATCTAAGGCCTGATCTATCCGAGGTAATGGATAAGCGTCTTTGATGCTAAGATCATTAAGGAGGTGGTAGTCTATACAAAACCACAACGATCTGTCCTTTTTGCCTGCTAGTACTATGGGACTGGCCCAGGGGGTGCTGATGGCTCTATGATGCCTGTCCACACCACGTCATTCACCTGTTGATGTGCCGCCACCTCCTTACGAATGGGAAGACGTCGAATGGTTTGTCGAATGGGTCGGTTGTTTCCAATATTGATGGAGTGTCGCACGAGATGAGTATATAATAGTTTTCATATGTCACGATTATGAGATTGCACCAGTCCAACTGTGGTGTGAAAATATATGTCATGCAGGTGTTCCGGTAAATCATCAGACGTTGTTGCTGGTGTATGTGCAGTAGGGGCTGTCTCCAGTGATATCACATCCACCAGATGGCCACAACGAACTCTTGGTTCAAGTGTCATTGGGTCCGTTGTGCCATTGAATACCCAGAAGTGTATATGATCCTTATTGGTGGTGTCCACAATCATTCGGGGACTGGTGCATTGTGAGGCGATTATATATTCAGGATCGGGTTCCAGCATAAATATGTGTCTGTTGTTTCCTAACTATGGTGCGATGGTCCGTAAGATTTTCTCTTGTCCCGGCTCAACTGTGGCAATAGATGCCAAAGTCACTTCACACGTGCCGTACAATGATGATTCCAGTCCAAGGGATATGCATCAGCCGTGTATGTCTAATTCCTGCCGTCTGCAATGTATGACGGCTTCGCGGGCACTGAGGAAATCAGAACCCAGCATGGCATCGTTTTGAATAGAGGCAATGACAACTCGCTATATGAATTGCATTTCCTCTATCTGTATTACGAGCTTTACCCTACCAGCCACAGGAACATCGGCTCCTGTAGCTGTTTGCAAAAATATGTTTGTAGGCCTAAAGGGTGGCTTCTTATGAGGTGGGATACTCTTATACAAGCGCCTGTTGAAGACGGTGATGGAAGCTCCGGTGTCAATGGCGGCACTGGTGGAAACGCCACTAAACAGACAAGCACACTTATATATTACCTTGCGATGTGCCTGTGGAAGAGTTTCCAATGATACTGCCTGAGGGATTGTTTTTGGTGCAGTATCACCCTGTATATAGTCTGTCTGTTTCCCGATAGCTTCTGTGAGTGCAGTTGGTGGCTGAGTGTGGAAGGGGCCAACCCTTTGTCGCTGCTGCTGTGATTGCTTAGGCGATGACGGAGCTGGGGGTAGCAATGGTGGTGTTGTTGATGCTTTTCCGGTGTACTATGAGTCGGTGTACACAGCAGTGCAGACAGGACTGGTGTGGTTGCGGATAAGGGCTACCTGTGCGAACAACTTTTTGCAATGCATCATGGGATGTTTAGTTGAAGCACAGAAGAAGCAATGACGGTGCTGGGGTTTACCGTCCTTTGAATGATGCTTCTTCTTGCGGATCCATGATGCCGAATGTTGACTGCAGTCCAGGTCACTACTGCTGCTACCCACTGTTGTGGGTGATGCTGTTAGGACATGTGAATTACATACCACCAAGGTGCACCAGTTGTTAAGTGCCTTGGTGATGGGTCGTGGTGCTTGTATAAACGTTGTTTCAGTGGAGGTGCTACAACCTACCGCTGCCGTTTTACATTGAAAAGAAGGTTTGTTAGATATGGAGGTTGCAGGGTTACAACCGGCAGGGGGAGATGTCAGTGCTGTGGATGCAGTGTGCATCGTTGGTACCGACATATATGAAGCTGGGTGTAGGAGTTGTAGATGGAGGGTGATTTGGACATCGCTCCTTCCAGTGACCCAGCTGACCACATCCAAAACTTGTGTTTGGTGGCTGTGTAGATGTCATCATATTTGCTACTGGTCGTGTTGTCGACTGTGTTGCGACCGTGGTGCTGAGTGTGGTGACTAAGTTGGTGAGTGCGGAGATCATTTTTGTTATCTATTCTAACCTATCATGCATGTTCTGATGATTGTTATTATTGTGCTGGTTCCCGCGTCCTGGGGCATTGTTGTAGCCCCCCACTGATGCAGTTGGGTTGTCGGTGGTGATTACGAGGTTGGCATCGTTCACTTCGTTTATTGGGTGTAGTTGACAGCGATTGTTTTTCTCCCGCTCCAAGAAATTCTCAATCCGAAATGCGGTTGCCATTAATGTCTGAAGACTACCGTGTTCGATGAGGAATAACTTTTCCTTGATGGCAGGTTCTCCACTTAACGCGTTGATGAAAGTGTCCAGATGCAGATGTGTAACTCCCTCGTGATTTGTGCTGGGGTAGGCATGAATAACTAGTCTCCGAGTATGATTAGCTAACTCTGGTAATGTCTCCCCAGCTCGTCTACACAAGTTCCTGAGTTGCAGATGACTCGTCTCACTGAGGGCCATGCCCCAGAATGTCTCCGACAACACGCTTTCCAGTTCCGTCTATGTTAGCGTGTGATCTGAGCACAAATCTGCCAGGACTTGGAAGGCTTTCCCTGACAGTTTTGCAGCCAGATATTCTCCCATTTGATGATCTGTCCACCGATTTGTACGACTGATGATTTCGAATTGGCACTTGTAATTAGCCCAATCATTCTCCCCGCTAAATTCAGGAGGGAGATGATCCGGCCATGGCCACGATATGAAGTTATGGGCGCAAATCCAGGTGGTGGGGCTGGGGGGACTGACGTGAATGTGGATGGTGATCTGCGTGTTGCTGGTGGTATTGGTGGTAATTCCTGATGATGCTCCCTATGATGCCATGTTCGTGAGGGCGACTCCCGACGATAGTGGTGTGCACGATATGTAAGGTCCGCTGAATACCGCCCTGATGCGGGTCCATAGATGGGTGTTGGTCTGTGGACTGGTGGTGGGGTGCTATGTAAACGACGTGGACGTATGTTTCTCATATGGAGGTGGTGCAGGAGACTGAGAGGGTGGTGGGTGCTGTGTGATGTTGTTCTTCTGGAATATTGTTGGAAGGGAGGTGCCGCACCTCCCGGCTCGTAGCATGGTACAGATGGATAATATGGTGACGACATATGTACCGGTGGATATGCGGGGTATGGTGCATGAGGTTCCGGCCATTGGTAACCCTGTGATGATGCTGGTGAACATAATGGCTGTGAAGGAATAGTATGCCCCCATAGGGATCTGTGTTATGGTCGACCGCGATCCGGCGTAGATGTTGGTTGCCTATCGTGGATATCCGACAGTGTGATATATTGAGGTCCCGCCTGCGAGGCATCATGGAATGTCCCCTCGCTGATCAGCGAAAACTCATGTAAATGCGGTGCTGGTTGTACCACACCGGGGAAATTTCTAGCATAGTCAGTGAGCACGCATGCTGTTCTCCCATCATATGATGCTACTTCCAAGTCTAGGGAGTGCTGACTGTCTGATGAAGGAGACTGAAATGTGCATTTGTTGAGGGTAGGCGTGGGTTCACTTCTCGTTCGGGCCCCACATCGGGCACCACTTGTAGCTCACGGGGGTACATGCTGCTCTGTTGTATTGCTCTGCTCTTTTGCACCACATGTACAGGATGTGTGGGAGGGCTGGTTAGCCATCGCTCTCGGGGTTACGGATCCCATATCGTGACTCTCCAGAAGGTACAAAGACCGGCTTCTAGAGCAGGTGGAATGATAATGTTCCAGTGGGGGCCATGCGACCATTGCCGCCGAGATTGAACCTCACGGTCTCATCCCAACTGTTGGTGTCATGGGTATGTCAGTCCATAACCTAATTTAAAAGTCTGGACATGGTAATAATTAAAAGTAAATAACTACACACACACACACACGTGCGCACACACTCACGCACGCACGCACGCACGCTCGCACGCACGCACGCACGCACGCACGCACGCACGCACGCACGCACGCACGCACGCACGCACGCACGCACGCACGCACGCACGCACGCACGCACGCACGCACGCACGCACACACACACACTGGTACTCGTTTGCTAGTAAATGAGCAAAATAATACAGTATATAGAACCAAACTGGTGTTCTTTCTACGTGGGCTCGCCGAAGGTACCTCACAGATTCATAAATCGAGCGAGGTATCCCCATAAGCACGCATCCTAACGAGGCTACTTAAATAGTTTAATATAAACCAATTATACCCCTAACACACACAAAATAATATTGTTGTGAGAGGAAAGTGCCTCGTGCAGGCCGCCATCACGGGAAAATGCCTTTAACGCCGAAGCGGAGGAAAAGTGCTGGCAAAAAGGGCTACTCTTTTGTTCAAACAAAAAGTTATGTGCAGTGGTCAATCCTAGTGAGATTATAATTAATGTGTTGCATGTTGGTTTATGTGAAGACGGGTCGGATGATTTCCGAAGAATTCATAGGTCACCGTCTTATGTAGGTCCAAAGATACTGCATTGGCAGTTGCCGCTTTTATTTATGTGGGCCTTCTGCTAAGTTCTAATCTACAATTTAGTTATTAGATACCTTTCCAAGCTTTGGCCACAAGTGGCAGAGATTCCTATCTATCTTTTGATAAATACATCTAACTGGTGAAGATGCCCGGCTTCCAGAAGGTTGCCCCGCATAGCATTTTCCTCAGAAAGACAGCGTGCATACATGTTATGGGGCGACAGCTCCCAAATCATATGACGATCTGGTCATGTATTTGCCCCACAACCACATATAACATCACTAGGACAATTTACAGTTCACATAAGCAATTTAGAAAGTGCATAATATCTTTATGGTGGGGAGTAAGAGGCAGATATCCATCGCTAGTGACCTTCCCGTGAGGGCGTGGTGGGCTCTACGACCGCACCCAGTCACCAGACCGAATTGGATGGAGATCTGCATCTAGTCCATCACCCGTGTGTTACGGAATTAACATTTTATCTGTCATTTTATCTGCAGGCCAGTGTTACATAATATAATTTCTTTTTTTCAGTGCTTCCTACCTTGGCGGGGGTATCTAAACTAACTGGTAACCGAAGATACAGGGGGAGTGTATGCGAAATCGTCACTTTAGTTTTCACCGCTCGGAAACCCCAATAGTTTCTCAGAGTCGGATCCAACCAACGTGTCGATTGGGAGTCCAGACAATTATTAAGCCTTGCAGCTGGAGGAGCGTAGAAAGACACAATCCCTCATCATTACGAAGAGGCCCTAAGGTAATTGGCCAATTTATATCATCTAGCCGGAGTGCAGTGTTACATATCCACTACAGCCGGAAAAGAGGCGTACACATAATGTCTCTTATGGAGAGATTGTCCCTAACTACTTTAAACCTATCCTATCGAGCTAGAATAGCTGGGTTTAGTCAGCCACATATCAGGCTCGAGCAATGTGAGCATGACCAGTGACCGTAGTGTAAAATTGATGCTAGGGGAAGATAGTGATGCGGATATAATGTTGTATAATAGTATAGCCTAGCGTACTGCGTCCTAGAGTTTTTATATAAACAAAACAAAATAACTAGAATGGTTATTTGTCATATACATAACTAACTAGTACAGTGCTAACAGTATATCAGGTAATAGGACCTTACGGTGCTCGTTAGTTGTAAGCACACCGAAATAAAGATAATATATAGGCCTACAGTATGAAACAGAAAATATAAAAATGCGGTCTTATGACCGGGAAGGTACTTATTAGTCATTAGTACCTATTACGGAAATAATGAGTAGCACAATAGTATAGTTACTTGAGTACCTATTGGTCATCGGTATGGCAAGAGTTCATAAATCACTGTAGTTGATGCGCTACAGATGAGTAGCGTGAGGTGGCATGATTCTGAAGTTTCTGGAAAGATTTCTGCAGGCAGAATGTTGATGCGGCTAACTCTCAAGATGGTGAAGAAGAACAGCTGTAGAGAGACGTCCATTAGATAGTCAGAATAATTAATACATAAATCTACACAGTAAATTATAAAGTGTCTTTCCGGCGACGGTAGTTTGAAAGTTGCCAATAACATAGAGGGCTACAGTGGTAATTAAATATGCATGTACATAACTGGGTACAATGTGCAGGATACATCGCATAGCTCTTGCGACGCACCAGGCAGAGTCCCACCAGACGGTGGCCTAAAAGTTAATTAAAACACACGACATGCTACGCGGAAGTTTGATACCACTTTTCAGCATGGTCCAGAAGATCTGACGAGTTATCCACCAAGAATCACCTCGGCTCTACATCCTGTAGAATTTGCATCGGGCCCGCAAGGCCCATCCGCAAGGAAGCTCCTCTGTGAGTGTTCCGGAAAGGGAGTTAATTTGCCATCAGATGGCTGTCCGAGAGTATACAAAATCTAGGAGTAGGATGCCACAGTCAGTAAGGAGTTAGCTCTCGTCTAGCACTGCGCTGGTCCAGCAACCTAGCTGTCATGTCAGCTGTTCCTCGCCGAGTGCTCTCGATTCTTGATTTTTGCCTCCTTTTATACTACTCGTGACGTCAGAGGCAGGACACCCCAACCAATCAGTGGGCGAGCAGTAGCCAATCAGTGTGCAGCTGGAAATGGTGGCGTGGCGATCACGTGATCAGCGCATTCCCCATTCATTTAATACATACTCACGATTACGATGTCAAAGCAATATTTTGAAAATAATTTAAGTGAGCCATTTGTGGATAACTCGGCCATTTCTGGTCCCATTTTAAAAAGGTAAAAAGTTCTGAAATCCCCGTTTCACTGATCGGTACCAAGAACGACGAGAATGGAGTGATTTGAAGAAATCACCAGTACCAACTCAGTACACTATAAGCATACACTCTCTCCCAATACTGACACGTGTTGCCAGGGAAGCTCTGACGCGCGCGAATGCCCGCTACACGTTCTTACAGACTTAGCCGTTTTAATGAAACTTCTCTCATAGGGCTTTATACACGTGTACTATCCTACCAAGGGGGGGGGAATGCTTGGAACGTACCCGGAGCAGTCGTCCCGTACCCAGCCTAGCTGGAACGGTCCGTACCTGTCCGGCCGATCTGCGCCACACTATCACTGACACAGGGTATATTTCCAACACGACTAAAGGTTGCATGTGTTAGACCTCCATACAAAGCCAAAGATGCATCTGACTTTAGTAACTATAGGCCAGTCTCGGTACTTCCACTCTTCAATAAATTCCTGGAAAAACTGTATTTTAGTAGAATTACCAGTTACCTAAACCAAAATCTTATATCCATCTCAGTATGGTTTCAGAGAAAAACACTCTACTATGCTTGCCATTGTGGATATGATTGAAAAACTATCTGTCTCCCTAGAGAATAATGAACACACTTTGTGTGTATTCCTGGACCTTTCCAAAGCCTTCGATGCAATTGACCATTCGATTCTATTACAAAAGCCTGCATACTATGGAATACGGGGCACTGTATTGAATTGGATACAGAACTACCTGTCAAACAGAAAACAATGTGTACAATTCAATGGAGTCATTTCAGAATATAAAGAGGTAATCTGTTGTGTATCTCAAGGTTCAGTCCTTGGCCCCCTGCGGTTTCTCTTGTGTATGAATGACATACCCAAAGTCTATAACCATCTCTCTTTAATCCTCTTTGCAGATGATACTAATGCTTTCTGCAGCCATAAGGACATAGAAATTCTTTACAAACATGTTAATAATGAAATGGCAAAGTTAATAGTGTGGTTTAAAGTTAATAAACTGTCCATAAATGTGAGTAAAACCAACTATATATTATTTACAAAATCTAATAAATTAAAGGAAGCATCTCTCCCAAAACTTTACATCGACAGCCAGATAATACATGAAGCCCAATATGCCTTGTTTTTAGGAGTCTATTTGGATAAGAATTTGACATGGGAGAAGCATATTGAAGTCATAACATCCAAGGTAGCAAAGAGCATTGGCATCATACGCAGACTAAACCCCTATCTAACACCGAATATTATTAAAAATCTGTACTGCACAATGATACTTCCTGCCATCACTTATTGTAATGTTATCTGGGCTAACACATCTGAAGCTAAACTTAAAAAACCCTTAAAATCACTACAAAAGCAATCTATTAAATTATTTGCACAAACAGCATGATATCTTTAAAGTAGAAAAACTTCTAAATCTCGAGGACATTGGAAGGCTCCAATTATACACAATTTTAAGAGACTTCCACAATGGCAACTTACCCTCTTCTTTAACCAGTATCTTTACGGTCAATACACACATACACTATGACAACACTAGAGCACGAAATAACCTGCACACAAGACACCACCAAACAAAAGCAGCACAACAAAAACCATCATATAAAGCAATACAATTATGGAATAACACAGATACAAAGACACGCACAGATATTATTACTCTACAGTCATTTAAACAGAAGATCAAAAATATGATTATAAACACCTACTATGCCCTAAAAAAACAAAAAAACAACAACAAAAAAAACTCCCGAAAAACACAAAAAACACACTACCATGGCATTATCATACTTGCACCCAGTCACCAAAACAAATAATAATAATAATAATAATAATAATAATAATAATAATTTTAATTAGCAAGATAAGCACACCTATGTACCTGTAAATATGTTGTCTATCTGTCCTATGTCCCATGTCTCTTGTTTGTCTTTTAGGACTAAGTTAAACCTGAGCTAATTTATGTCATATATTTTATAGTATCCCTTGAATCCCTTCAACAGAGCCGACACAACAGAAATACACATACAACCACACAAATACACACTGGGTATATCTATACAGTAGCATATACACCTCCACTACATCGACTCTGCCAAAAAAAGCAAAGACCAATGCAATAAGCAAAAAATACTGGTCACCATGGGTGGGTTTCACAAACCCTCACAGTCCAGAATCGCCTACATGAGCAAATCTCCATGGCAACCTCAATCCCAATCGATCCGATATTAGTTACAATAGAAATCTGCTCAACTGCGAGATCACTGGCAGGCATAGAAAGTCCCACAAAATCAACTTCTGGAATTCTCTGGTGGTATTGTGGAATGCTTAAAGTGAAAGCCAAATAAATTGTTGCATATCATGTTGCATATGGTGGGGACATTATTTTAAGGAGGAATACGAATTTGGCAGCATCATCTAAGAATCGAAATTGGTCATAAGTAACCTGAACCTTGTAAAATAATGTTGTTCTTTCTTGACTCTATTTTGAGCAGGTCATTAGAAAATGGTATTCCTCCTTAATCTCATTTGGACAGAATGGTCATTTTCTATCCTCAAGAGGTCGACACCGGTGGCGACCTTTCTCTGTCATCAGGTCATGATTACTTATGTGGAGTCTAAAAAAGAACTTCCTTGTCTTAAAGTTTCCTGTATGGATTGGATATTCCTCCACGTTTATTGAGTTATTATCTTTCCTCTATATTCTTAGTTTATTGCCTGATCCATTCTTCACATTATCATTTTCAATTGTCTGAATAAAACTACTATACAGCTTGTCTTTAATCTTCTCTTCTGTTCCTAACAATTTAGAATGTAATGGCGAGATAATTGATGAAATGGTGTCTCAGATTCCTAGTTCATGGCATATATTTCTAAAGTCAGCAAACCAGGACATTTTACCAGTGCAACGAATGTTCTGACATGCAATGAATGCATCCAATATCAGCCTAGATGGTTTAGCATGGGCCAGTCTGTGGTGTACCTAGCTATGGCTAAAGTAATACCCTTTACTAAATGGTACTCTCCAACCTCGGCCGTAACGGCCCAATTGGATGCTCTTCTATTGACACCTAAAATGTACTTGCAGAATTTCAGATGTATCGATTCAACAGAGAGCTTATCATATTTCACTATGGACTTTACTTAAGGATCCCATACCTCACAGCAATATAATAATACAGGCTTAATAAGGCCGTGCAATAATTTGAGACTTACCTTAATAGGAGGGCTATGTTTTAATATTGAGTGATATAAATGATTAAGACACTTTAGACCGTTGTTTTGTAGTTGCTTAAGTGCAGAGAGAAAGGTTCTCGGTTATTAATCATAATCCCTAGATAGGTGTACTCACTAGTGTTAGCAAGAGCTGTTCTTCCCAGGTGGAATGATGGAACTGAAGTTTTTAGATTACTCTTACTGATCGTCATGGTCATTGTTTTCTCTATATTTATAGGTAATTTATTGGTTACTGAGAACTGTAGCAAAGAGTCCATATTATTTTGAAGTCCAGAAGCTGTATGTGATACAAGAACCAAATCGTCAGCAATGATGCGATCATTCAAAACTTTGTTGAATAATTTTCCCATGCAGCTACTGAGAGCAAAGGAGATAATTAAAAACTAGACAATTTAAAAATCAGCAAATCTGCAGGTCCAGAATGAATATATCCTCGTGTTCTGAGAGAACTTAAATATGAAATTGCATACCCATTATTACATCTTTTTACTAGTTCATTAAGGCAAGGTAAGCTACCACAAATTTGGAAACCAAGGTATGTATCTCCCTTGGGTGGGGAGGGACGATTTTGTTAGGGAAGCAAAATTTAGAATCATGACAAGTTTACAACATAGAAAACGGTTCAGAATCAGTATGGGCAAAATTGTCAATAAATGGAAAAGACCACCTACATCACCAGTTGGTATATGGAATCAGATGCACCATCAGATGACATTATCCTACTAAGAAATCAGCTACTCATGATCAAGTCAAAACATAAAGCGAACCACCTTCCAAATATCCACATTCTTGGCGACTTTAACCACAGGAAAACTGATTGGAAAACAAAACTCAGCACAGAACGTGGTGCCTCTTTATCAGATTCAGATGGCCAAGTCTTAATTGACATCTTTGATGAATTTAGCATGGAACAGCTAGTATCTTTCCCAACCTGTGAAGGAAACACTCTAGATTTAATTGCAGCAACATTACCCGGTCAATTCAGTAATCTTCACTCACCAGACAAATTCAGTTACCACGATGCTGTTTATGGCCACCCTCGTCTGCAGCATCTCTGACATAAAGAAACCACGTAGACAGTTCTTTCAATATTCTAAAGGAGACTATGGCACCATGCATAAAGATACATTGGAGTTTACAAGAACGAAATACTTTACTGGTCATGAGAATGGCCATGATATCGAAACCGATCGGCAACTAATTAAGAATGTTCTATATGAACCCACCCGAAAAATGTATCTAGTAAGCTATCTCTCCCCCATTACCCTGGATAAATAACAAGATAAGGACATTGATTAGGCGCAGGAACAAAACAGACATTCATTTAAAAAAGACTGGCAGCCTATGCCTAAGAAATAGTTGGAGAGCACTATGAAAGTAAATTAAGAAAGAAGTTCTGGATTCCCACAACAACTTTGTCAACAATTTGCTCGGTGACATCAAAGCTGACTCGAAACACTTTTGGAAGTATATTAACAACCAAATATCTGACAAACAAGGAATCCCGCCACTCAAAACAAATGGAATTCTCGCAGATACTGACCTCAGCAAAGCCGAAGCACTTAACAGCCAATTTACTAGCGTATTCACCGAGACAACCTTTAGCGAAATACCATACTCAATTCCTAAAACAAGCAAAATGGAAAACATCACCATCAGCCCCAATGGAATTAAGAAATTATTAAATGGTTTGAAAACATGGCTATGGTGCCAGATGAAATACATCCGCGAAAACTCAAAGAACTGTCAACAGAACTGTCAGACATACTATCACATTTTTTCCAACAGTCCTTAGACAAATGAGTTATCCCAACTGAATGGAAATCGGCAAACATTTGTCCTTTGTATAAAAAAACGACCAGCCCTTACCAAGTAACTATAGACTGGTTACCCTCACATGCACTTGCTGTAAGATGCTGGAACACATCATCTGTTCTAATTTAATGAGCCATTTCGAACAAAATAACGTCTTAACTCACAGACAACATGCCATCCAAAAATTTCACAATTGTGAAACTCAACTAATTAATGTCACCACTGATTTGGCTTCATCCATTGATAAACGGAAACAAGTGGACATTTTTATTCTCGACTTTGAAAAGGCTTTTGATACTGTTCCACATGAACATTTCAAACTTAAATTGGACAAATATGGTGTGTCAAAAACATACTAAATTGAATTGACTCATTCTTAACAGGTTGCAAACAGTGTATAGTAGTCAATGGTGCCAAATCAAACATTGGTGACGGTGTGTCTGGAGTACCTCAAGGAACTGGTCTAGGTCAGTTCCTGTTTTTAGTCTACAGAAAATGATATAGTCCAGGACATTTCCTCAGAGATCAGGATATTCGCTGATGATTGCGCATGCTACTGGGTAATTGATGACCCCAAGGACTGTGAGGCACCACAACAAGACATAAACATGTTAGGTAACTGGGCTACCACTTGGAGAATGTGCTTCCAACCAGTAAAATGCAACATGATGAGCCTAACCAGAAAAAAATAAACCATCAAATTGGACTACACACTAAAAGCAACCTGTCTAAGTTTTGTTTCATCAGTAAAGTACTTGGGCGTCAACATCACCAATGACCTAAGCTGGAGCAAACACATCACTGAGATCTGCAGCAAATCATACAGAGCCTTAGGACTATTGCGGAGATATTTATCATTCTGTTCCCAAGAAATCAGACTTCAAGCATATATGGGACTGATTAGACCAGTTCTGGAATATACAAGTACAGTTTGGGACCCTCGTCAGATAATTCTTCAGGACAAACTAGAAAATGTCCAAAAACGTGCAGCTAGATTTATCACCTCAAACTATAGCTACGAACCAGGCAGAATGACACATATAATGGAAACCCTAGAACTCCCACCACTGTCAGACAAAAGGAAACAAAACCGGCTTATTTTGTTCTACAAAGGTATACAGCGACAAGCAAAGATATCATTAGACAGTCTACAGACCCCAATTCGGAAAACCAAAAACATGCACAACAGCCACCTCAACCAAATTTATGCAAGAACGCACGTTTTTAAATTCATCTTTATTCCCAGTACGATAAGGGATTGGAACAAACTATCACAGGATCTTCTAAGCAGTTCAGAAAACTCTGCAAATCCTACAAATAAATTTACCGAATTAATCAGAGGCAAAAAACATGTCTAAACCAGCTACTTGACGAATGTGGGGCGAAATTAATGTCCTTTGGATGTTTCGTCATAACTAATCAATATCAAGATGTTTAGGAAGGGAAATAAACAATCAGTCAATAGCTATTGCCCCATAATCCTTACATCAGTAATTTGTAAACTATTTGTAAAACCAGAACAGATTTATTAAAGGGTGTTCATGTGCCACACAACTAATCAAAGTCTTAGATATATGGTCATTGGCTATCGATCACAATAGCTCTATCGATGCTCTAAATCTAGACTTCGTTAAAGCATTTGAGTCTGTACCACACAAGCAACTACTTATTAAACTAGAAAAATATGGTATCCAGGGGAACTTACCAAAATAGATAACATATATTTTGCCAAACAGAGGCCAGCAGGTTGTGGGGAATGGCTGCCGATTAGATCCAACCCTAGTTATCTGTGGTATACCCCAAGGTACCGTATTAGTGACACCCCCTTTCATCTGTAACATAGTACCCATACTAATAAATCACTCTGAAATTAATATGTTTGCTGATGATACAAAGATTTACAAAGAAATTAAGTCGCCAAGGCACCAATAAAGCATTATTGTGCCCACTTACGGGACAGACAGCAACCTGATGCAGGTCGTTTTTTTAGAGCAGGGCCTACATATTGCGGCATTTGTATGATTACTGTATTCTGCGGCTGTAGTAGTAGAAACATCATACAGCTGCAAACAGCGCTTCTTCGCTTTTACCAACTGTGTCGAAATCCCTAGCTCCCTCAGGCCTATTATTAACTTGAGTGTACCGAGACCTGCTTTCTTGAGGTTACCTCGTAGCATGCTTAGAAGATTTATGCAATGACGTCCTCTGCTGGCTTTGTATTTGCTAGCTCCGTGTAGGGCGAATTCCAAGGCTCTGTTATGGCGTCTCTTCTGGCATCCTTAGCACATGGCCAAACATGGACCATCTAAGCTGGGCGACTTTTACAGACAGCGGCGACGTATTACACATCTTGTATAGTGCATCATTGCAAATTATTCTGTCTGGCCATCAGTATCCAGTGATGGTGCATAGGTGTTTGCGGTGGCAGGCATCCACTTTGTCTAGAACTATCCTTGGAGCTGCCAAGCTATTACAGTTATACAGCATCAAGGATATGCAGGTTGCTATTTTATAAACGTAGCCTCTTTATCAAGGGCATCTTTGATCCACGAATCCATAGCATTCAGAAGAACTGGAAAGCTATGTTCTCAATGACACACCGTCCAGCAATGTCAGCAGTACTGCAAAGCAGTGAAGCCAGGATTTAATTTTTCCTCTATGGTTTGCCGCCATCGGTGCCATGAAGTGGATCGTCATTTTCTTTCTGCAGCAAAAGAATCAAGATATCAACATATGCTGTTAATCAACTCCTGGAAAATACTCACATCATTGTGTTGCAAGATCATTGGCTCTTTCACAGTCAAATAATATGTTAGGAGAAATTTCTACCAAAAGCCAGTTCGCTGGGAAAAGTGTTGATATGCTTGATCCTTTGCCACCCACACAGATGCCCAGATGTTTTTTTTGGGGGGGGGGAGTGGGTGTTTTATGATGTAATGATGATTTTATAAAACCACTACCTGATGGTGGATCTAAACTACAATGCATAGAGCCCCGTGCAGGGCCAAATCTATTAATAATGTCAGCATATCTCCCACCTAGAAAACAGTAGCACTGATCACGTGGCCGAATTTCTCGACACTGTGGATCAAATGCATGAGATAATTCAGAAGTTTAGTGGCACACATTCCGTTATCATAGGTGGCGATCTCAATGAGGACCTTTCATGGATGATCCATGCAGAAGGCGTAAACAGTACCTATTGAGCTTTATAGAGGAAAATCGCATCCAGTTCAGCAATGTGCAGAAAACCTTCATAAATCCAAAAGGCATTGAAGTTTCATAGCTTGATTACTTCCTACATAACCCTTGCACAAATGACTTCGTGGGTAATACATCTGATCACTATCCAATCCATATGACAATGCGAGGAAGGTTTGGTCGTAACAAGCCAGCAGAGAAGCTTTGGGCTCAGGCACTATGCAGAATAAACTGCTCAAAGCTTGACAAGGACTCATACTTATCAATTGTAGCGCAAGGAATTGGTTATATAAGCATGAAATATGACAGGGAGAGACCTCCTAACCGTAATATAGTAATTGTAGAGCTTTGTCAGATGATGTCCTCTGCTGCACAACATGCTGGGGGTCCTTTAAGAAATACAACAGTGTCCCGAAATTGAGAGTGTGGTCAGAAGAGATAGCACAGAAGCTTAAAGAGACGTGAACAGCATATCAATTATGAAAAGAGGCTGGTAGTATTATAGCAGAGAATGAAGACCTCTTCCAGCAGAAGAAACATAGTAAGCAAACCTTCAGGACGGCTTGCAGAGTTGAAGGTGCAAAGAAAGTACAAAGAGAAAAGGATGAAATTATGCAGGCATGGCAGTTTGACGCCAATTTATTCCATAAGCTAGTCAAGGGGCAGAGAAAGTCAAAGTCTGCATTTATTTCTTATCTATAATGCGGGTAAGGAGTGCTACTCAGGTGAAGAAAATATCATTAATGGCTTTACGACGCATTTTGAAAGTCTGGCTGCTCTAGATAATGATACCAGCTTTGATTCACAATATCATGAGATGTTCGTCCAGAAGTAGATGGTATACACGAGATGGTTAAAGATCGAGAAGCGTTGGATGTCTCTGAAGCAGAGTTTGCAGTGACTATTTCTTCAGTGAATAAGGATAAATCTGCAGTCGTATATAGCGTGACAATAGAGAACATTTGCATGCAAGATTTGAAGTCATCAGTTTTTTACTGGAGATAATAAACAGATAGTCAGAAACGGGTGTGTTCCAGCGCATTGAAGACTGGGTTACTATCTCCGGTCTACAAAAAGAAGGTAAGTGTGCAGGATGTGAAGAATTACAGAGGCATAACTGTTCTCTCAACACTAGCCAAAATCATTAAAGCTGTCTTTAGAGAAAGAATTAGAGCAAAATAGAAGCAATACTGTGCCCTTCACAGCGAGGCTTTGCTGCTGGTTCTTCACCACTGAATTTTGACTTCCTTCTGGAAGAACATTATAGAGAATGCAAGGACAATAATAGCCAGAGCTATGTTATACTGCTTGATGCCAAATCAGCAGTCGATGTGGTGGAACATTTACATCTTATAAGACAGATGCATCATGCTGGTGTACAAGACAAACACTTGTCCTTAATTCAGAGCATGCATGTAAATGCAACAAGTCAAGTGAAAAGGCACGACGCTACATCTGATGCCTTTTAACATTGCACAAGGGGTTCGACAGGGAGGTATAGTGAGCACAGATCTATATGAACTCTATGTGAACCCCATATTGGAGACGCTGTAAACAAGCCAAGGGGCAAAGATAGGCAATATACAAGGAAATAACAGTGGGTGTGTTGACAATATCACGCTTATGGGTTATGATGCAGAAGGTACGCAATTCTTGATTAATATGGATTCTGATTTCGCAGCTGCGAAAAGATATAAACTACAGCCCATGATGAGTGTTGCATTAACTGTCCATACAGGTTTAAAAGAGAATAATGCCTATTCCTCTAATACCTTAAAAACGAAATATCTTAGAACAGACAGTTCCGCAGCACACCTTGGTATGAAGAGAACAACGTCACTAAGGGAGAATAATAGTAGCAATGTGGATGAAAACATTGAAAAGGCGAGAAGAACAGCCTATGCACTGTTCCAATCTGGTTTCCATGGCCATAATTACCGTAACCGTGTGACTATTATAAACCTGTATAAAATATATGTGGTACTGGTGTTGACGTATGGCTTAGAGCTTATTATTCCGAAGGGATACTTGACGAAGCGACTAGAAACATATCAGAAGAAGGTACAGAAGCAACTATCTTCCTTGTCGAAACATACAATTTATATATTGTCAGCGACCCTGCCCATAGAGGCGTAAATACACATTAAAGCACTTAACTTCTTTAACAATATATGTAACCAGCCAGAGACCAGCCTCGAGAACAAAATGGCAATGCGTCAGATAACACTGAAGACACGGAAGAGTAATAGTTGGTTTCTGGATATTAAACATATTGCGCAGAAGTTTGAGCTCGAGGACATTGAGTTATATCTAGAAACTCCGATGAAGAAAGAATTATGGAAGACTTTTTTGAAGAAAGCTGTTCATAACTTCTGGCAGCAGTCTATTATCACGATTGCACAATATTATGACTCACTTCGTCATTTCAATGCTGATAATTATATTCCTGGCAAGCTGTATCCTCTTCTCCAGCTGGGCTGTCATAGTGCAATGGAGGCTAGCCGTATCCATGTTAAGCTGAAACTCTTGACAGGCACTTATATGATGTAGCAGCATCAGGCTCGATTCAGTCCGGAAAAAGCTGACCCGTGTTGTTTACTATGTAAAAAAGCTCCAGAAAGGAGGTCAAGATTACATACAAGAAACAAGATGCATTCAATCTACAAAATGATTCAAATAATGTCGGGAATTGGTCCAGTACCTGGCAAATTAAATGCAATACCAAAAATGCTGCGCAATGCACAGAGGCACCACTAACATTAAGCATTCATACTTTAGGAACGATCTCAACATAGACAGAAAACTTGAAGAAACAACTGTCAAAAAGGATTTAGGTCTGAACATAGACAACGAACTAAAATTAGCACTCACTGTCAAATATAGGCATCCAAGGCAAATATAATCTTAGGACTGATAGGAATAGCACTCACCCACTTAGATTGCCCAACACCAGGAAGGCGCTACACTTCGCTGGTTAGACATATACTTGAATATGGGAATGGTCCATGGACACCTCTTTTAAAAAAGGATTGTGTTATTCTTGAAAACGTGCAGAGAAGAGCCACCAAACTGGTCCCCTCTATAGGAAATTATACGTATGCAGAAAGGTTAAAGTCTCTAAGACTACAAACTCTTTGCTACCGTCGATCACGTGGGGACTTGATAGAAACTTATAAATACCTTCGTGACATTTATCACGTCCAAAGCCCATTTCTAAAGCTAGATAAACAAAGCATCACTCGGGGAGCATAGTTTGAAACTGATTAAGAACAGAAGTAACACACTGGTTAGGCAAAATTTCTATTCAAACCATATTACAAATAGCTGGAACAGCTTACCAGAAGACGTAGTCGCTGCCATAAATCTAAACGTCTTCAAAAACAGACTAGGCTCGTACTGGTCTGAATTCTGGTATATTCAACAACCTGTGCATAATCATAATCTTGCTTCTAATTCAAAACAAATCATGGACTAGCTAACAATTAAAGGGGAACACAAGACGGGTCGCCATCATTTGCATAAAACACACAGTTCTATCGTAGAGCCCATATTTAAGCTACTGTGTAAAACTTTCCTGCGTCATTTATATTTATATCTGATTAAAATGGTGTTAAAAACGCTGTGTTACTATAATTTTCTGCGAGTTAATTAAACCTATGACGTCATAGGTTGAATCCCATCCGACAAGATCCATGATAACGGCACTCTGAAGACAGGAGTGCATGCATTTCGATGGTGATATCTATATCGGTAATAATGCTATAGACATCATTTATATATGTACAGATTGAAGAGATTAAGACGCTATCGCAAATTTATGGAATATATTAGTTTTTTTCATACGAGGGTAGACTGAAAAGTTTGTGGGTTGACTATGAAGGAGTAATGCCAGGTCAATGAAACTTAGCATGCATTTATTTCAATCCTCTTGATAACTAATTGCATTGTTGTTCTCAGGTATGGCTGTATTTGGTGGTTCGTGGATGACTCCGAAAGTTGGTGGTAGCGAGTATTCATAGAAATGGACAAAATTTGGCACCGTGGTGTCATCAAGTACCTGCAGAAAACGGGTTTAACTCCACATGACATTCATGCCGATATGGTTGCTACATATGGGGATGATGCTCCAGTGTAAAAGTGGGCAGCGGAATTTAAGAGGGGTAGAGATAGCCTGGAAGATGGCCCAAGGTCTGGACGTCCTGCAAGTGCCACCAATGATGAACACATTGATCGTGTTCACCACATGGTAATGGACGATAGGCGATTGACAATCAACCAGATAGCTAATGCTGTTAGAATCTCCCATGAGAGAGTTGAGAACATTCCGAGTACAGAACTTGAAATGACAAAGGTTTCCGCTCGGTGGGTCCTTTGACCTCTGGATCAGAGGTATTTTGACCAGGCTCACCAGGCTGGTCATGTTACGGGCGAACTAGGAGCATTTTGAAGCAGATCCATCTAATTTCATCGACCGATTCCTTACCCAGGATGAGTGCTGGGTCCACCACTTCGAGCCAGAGACAAAGAGATAATCCATGCAATGGAAACATACGTTCTCACTCCCTCCAAAGAAGGCCACGGTCGTTTCATCTGCGGGGAGGGTGATGGCCTCAGTTTTCTGGGATGTACAGGTCATTGTGTTCGTGGACTACCTTCCAAAGGGTCAAACCATAAATAGACAGTACCATGCCAGCTGAGGCAGCTACACGAGGCAAGCAAGACCAAGCGCCGAGGAAAGTTGACAAAGGGGTCTTGTTTCATCAGGACAATGTCCCAGTTCACAAGTCAGTGATTGCCATGGCTGCTGTGCGTGACTGTGGCTTCCAACTGATTGACCACCCACCATACTCGCCTGATTTGGCACCATCGGACTTCCATCTATTTCCGAACATGAAAAACATTTAACTGGGAAGCACTATCGGACTGATGATGACGTCATATTTGCCGTATGAGGACTTTTTACCCTTCAGGATGAAATCTTCTATGCCAATGGGATTCAAGCAGTGCACCACCGTTCGGAAGAAATGTATGGACTGCAAATGGGACAATGTTGAAAAATAGCACATAAATGGTCTCATCCCACAATGGGATCATAGTTAGCCTACGAACTTTTCAGCAACCCTCGTATATTAGTTGTTGAAACTTAAGATGGCCATTTTGTATAAAAATACATGCCAATTACATGAATATTACAATATCTCAGGACATTTTGAGGCTTGTATGAAAACATAAGTACCTAAGGACGGACTGGATGTATGTACAAACTATTTAAACTCTCATATTAACAGATGAAACTTTAATACCATTATCTGCCGTATCCCCAGTAAGGGTATTGATTCAAAATTGGCAATTATATTGATATGTCTATACTATCATTCATTTATCTCAAGATCAAAACTTCATGTCAAAATCGGCACTATCAGAGAAATGAGACAAAGGACTGTTATTATATATTTTTCAACATTCCGCAAATATAGTTTATATATTCCTAAAACCGCTGAAGCAAACCCCCTTATAAAAAAGCAATTCACAATTTTATTGCGATTGGGTTAGATGACAGGGAGAAAAACGTTCAACTTATGACGTCATACGCCTCATCCGGGAATAGAAATTTAACTAGTGTATCAGAGATTTAAATAACGAAGATATGTATTTCTAATTTGAGCACAGAACTTACAATTATATTTTTGAAAACGTTAAGGTCTGTGGATTCATTTCATATACAGTAGTATATGGTCTGGTGTTTCCCTTTAAGTAACCACAATCTACCTACAGGCATTCGACTATATAGGTAGTATATGAAAAGTATAAGTATAAATAAATTGACCGTATGTAAATACACAATATCGGTTTTCAGAGAGTTTTTGTGTATTTAGGTACCAGTTTCAAACAGGGATATTAGTAGTGAAGTGTGCGGCTATACGCTATTGTTCTAGAACAAAAGAATTGACGAGAACAATGGCGTATAGCCACCAAGAGGTCGGGAACAATGGCGTACAGCGGCACGTATTTGAGATAATTTCTTGCTGGAAATTTTAACCTAAAAGTTGGATATTTTATGTTTTAACTTAGTGGCGCACGCCCCCCCCCCCCCCCCCCTTGTGGTTATCTACCGTGGTAAAAATAATAGATTTTAAGAGGTGGTATGATAATAGGAGGTAATAGAGTTTAAGAGGTGGTCTGATAAGGGAGGTCTATGAGGAGGATGAGGAGTAGGAGGCAGATGAGGATAGCATTCCTCCTCAGTAGAAGTTGATGGTTGGTTTTGAGGGCGATGCTAGCATACTTGTTTACAAGGCAATGCTCGATGTATGAATATTTTGAAAATAATTTGACTGACTGCGTCAGTTGAGGCGGAATGCTATAGCATTCCTCCTCAGTAGAAGTTGCTGGTTCGGTTTGAGTGTGATGCTAGCATACTTGTTTACAAGAATTGCATGATGTACGAATATTTTGAAAATAAATTGACTGCCTGCATTATTATTAAAAATCATTACTCAAATATTTATCAGTAGATCCCTTGAATGACTGCATCATCATATGTTTTATTATGTTTTTTAACCCCGCTATCTACCAGTAAATGTCTACAGATAATTGTACCGTATGAATATTTTGAAAATGATTTGTCTGTCATAACACGGTCAAATCGTTTCCTAAATATTTAGCTGTAACACCACCCAATTACTTTGTCGGGTGCGAAGTCTCGATGCATTTAAGCCACTAACCTTTATTAGTAAACTATGTACTTGCTGAATATTTTGAAAAAACGATTTAACTGGTGGCTTAACCGACCTTACATGCAAATTGTTTTTAAATACTTAATAGTCGAGATACATTTTTGCAATAACATCAGTCGTTTTAGATTTTGTGTCTCTGACATCATGCACAAATTGGTTTTTTTTAAATACTTAATATCCAATATTGCGTTTTTGCAATAACCACAGACGTTTTTGATTAATTCATGCTGTTATTATTGTGTTTAAAATGTTGTCATTATGTCTATGATCACGTCACGTGTTTATGGAATTGTTTGTCAAGCGTATCACTCTGTATGATAAAAAGATTACTTATCGTGTATGGTTTTAATTTATCCATTCGTCGGCAATAGCTGTGGGATCAATCTTTAATCAAGATACAAACATACCATGTGTTAATAATGAAAGAACATGTTAGTACCTCCCGTCTTGTTCTAAGCGGGTTTTTTTTAGAAATATTCAAAATTACTATTAAATTATCACCTAGGTTGCTCACGAAGAGATTTCCCTTTGTAGTTGTGAATGCGGGCTTCTCTGGGCTGACGCACATGGCACAACGTGTATGCGTGCATGCGTGTCTTTTATGCACCTGTAAAATGTGTGGGTGTATGCACGACCATAATTTTGGGTTTTTTCTGGTGGCCCCTTAAAAAAGAGCCCTATTTTTATTTTATTTTTGCTTTTACGAAAATGTTTCATCATACTTATGCGATCGACATTTTCGCGCATCTGTGTACCACATACACAGACAACACTCCAGCGGTTCTGGATTTCATGCTTTATCTTATGAAGTGGTTGCTGAACCGCCACTTCATTATGCTTATTCCATTCAATGCAACCACACTTAATCGATGTAGAACCGATTGTTCTCCACTGATCGCATAATTGAGATTTGTTTTCCATTTTTTTGTTTTGGCAAATTAAAAAAAGATGTATGCCTTACTAGTGGCGCGCATTTCGCTTTTATAGCTAAAATATGAGCTGTCAGTAAAACTATCTTTTCAATCTGAACACACCCTTATTTCAGTCGCGTGTTTTTTCAACCACTTAAAATTAGCATCATCGGATTTCAAAACATAACTATGCCGACAATTGCATGTACACATCGCGCCATGTTTGAATGACATTTTTTATAGAAAGCTGGAATTGATATGCAGGGTTCAATTACGGTTCGCGTCATATGGTTTCTCTGTATTCAAATATGTCGGCATTTTTGTCATTGTCACCATGTGAAAACGATTAATTTTGGATCTTTGGATCATTACGAGACGCCTCGCGCTCCTAGCATGCCATTGAACATTCACCATTATTGTGCTAGCATTGGTGTTCATCCATCACGGTGTATCAAAATGGTGATAATTGTGGATGGTGGTTGAGGGGTGAGAAGGGAACATGAAGAAATAATAACATATTGTTACAAAATAAATGTATTTTTATTGACACGTGCATTTTTATGATAAATATTAGCGACATTTATTCATGATAATTATAAAAGAAAATATAGTAATAAAATAATTATACATTAAACATGATCTTTTTTTCTCTGTTTATTCATAATCCTGTGCATCAAACAGTTTCACTATAGAGTAATTTTGTCTCTGTTTCTTAGTGCCCATAATATGTTTCATTTGTACACCTCTTGAACGATGGTATAAGAAATATACACAATAATATCCGCAAGGTGTCGTCATGGCTGGTTGAACACATTCGTTGTTGAAATAATAAACACGCGAATGGCATCCATTTTGTACATTTGATATCATTCTTCCGCCAGAATGGTCAGTTTCCATAAGGATCAAAGTATTCAGCATTTCCATTTCTAGTGTAATAAACTGCCACCCAATGTTGTCCGGATTTATTACTGGGATGCATGTTTATTACTAATGAAGCTGTGCGATATTTAATATGTGTGGGTACATTGTCAATTGGAAAAACACTGAGAAAGTGTTCACACATTTTATTGTCACCGAATAATAGATCCTCTATTTCAAATGTATTCAACATATTTGTTAATAATCTGTTAATACGTTAAAGTCTGATCAAATTTCTACTGTATCATCAAATTCACATAGCAAATTACATTGGTTGTAGTGGTAAGTGCTTGAGAAAAATGGAAGACCACTCTTAATGAACCAGTGCATGTATGGTAGTGATGCTCTGAATCAGCTAATTCTGGTGTAAATCCCATGCAAACAACGTGGTTCCATGTCTGAACTGTGACTTATTTATCACGTAGCCTCAGTCTTTGAATAATGCCCCAGTACCACTGAATAGTGAGAAATAAGCGTCTGAGTAAATGTCATCGCTAAACGAAAGGCGTATTGGCGATGTTGTAACCTCTTCTCCATTTATATAACATGTAGCGTAGGTAGTGTTATTGTTATCAAACTTGAACAGATTTTATGTACCACACCATTATACGCATCATTAGGTACAAAAGCGAATAATACGCTATTAGGAAGCTGACCAATAAATATATTATCTCTATCGATGCTCATAACACCGCTAGGTAGTGTGAAAGTCTTACGCACTACCCTGTAAATAGGATATTTCGTGCCTGTCTGTCTCAGAGTAATAGCGTCCATGTTAGTCCATGCACTAACATATCTGCTGATGGAATAAGTTTGCGTACAAATAAGCTAGCTGACAATATTTTCAATTTAGGCCTCACTCCTTCTGCGGCCATAATGTTGAACACCTTTTTACTCCTCTGTAGGTGTACTCTCAAATCAACAGAACCGAGCAGGAATTGGTCCTGCAGAGACATATCGCTGTGTATGCGGCCTATTAATTGCACTGTTCTACTCTGAGCCATCATTCTTCCATGGGCTTGAAATCCTAAGTTAGTATCGGTGATATTATCAAATTCTCCAGCATCATCTATTTTCCATCCGTCAAGTTGTAGATGTGAGGATGCGGCATAGCTGCCATAATTTAGTAATGTCTCACAGTATGAGCAGTAAGGATAATTTTCATTCGCATCACTGACACGCTTTCCATTAAAAAAAACACCCACTTGCGAGAACATCATATGCAAAAGATTATTAGCAGGCACTATCAGGTCATTCGCCTCGAGTGTCTTCTCATCACCACTTCGATCTAGCTTTACTAGCTTAACTTTAATCGAAAGATAAGATTGCGTAAGATCTAAATATCTATCAGCAGACCCGCTGAGGTAAAACTTGATTGCTCCACTATCTGATAAACTCGATACAGCCTGAAACTGTTCCCATTTAGCAGACTCCAATGGTGTCACTATGGGATGCATCTGAAAAATGTCTAATGCGCTCTTCGAGCACTCACATGTCTGATTAAGTTCCATGTTTTGTGGGTTTTCTTTAAAATTAAAGATATCAGCTTGTTTTCTCTGCTGTCTATTGCGACCCTTCCTCTTCGGTATCACGCGTATTGACTGTATTAGTCCTCTTTTTACGTTTAGGTTGAGGTCATCTTAAACCACCATGCACTGCTGTTACAGCTTCCGGTACCAAATACCTGGCAACACCACTAGCTCTTGATTTTAATACTGTTTCAACATTTTCCCCAGGCATTACGTCATCAGCTAGGCCGATTCCAGCACTAAGTGCTTGTTTTACTACAGATTTAGCTACATTTTTTGAAAAAGGTATTGCTGAACGTAATAATCTGCCTAAGATATTACCGAGTCTATGCCCTGATTGGTAACGTGCAACTACAAAAACTGGAATATGGCCATGGCCAGCTTGACTCGCGTAGTAACGTGCCAGTGCTGGAGCCCTCATTCTCCCTCTCATCATCGTTGTCATCATCTGAAATGCAGACAGAGTACACTCGGCAATGCTCCGTCCTTGAATGGTACATTGGCACAAGTTCTATCCATTATAAGTATTCCAATAGTATCGATGTAGTTCTTTGACACAAAGCGGTATTGAATATCAGGAAACGTCCACTGACATATATCTTTCCCTCCATCTGTACTAGAAACAGGTATCACTCTGAGTAGTGGTGTGGAAGTATCACCTACCATGATGTGTGAGACAACGTCACAGTATATATATATGTGGTCATAGGACCACCCTCACAATTCGATTGAAATGATTCTTTAAAGTCTATAGTTCCCATATGTATTTTTTTTCCTCCTTCGAATCCAACTAAATTGGCTACTTCTCCACCTAATTGTATAGGGTAATTATCTTTAACTGTGAGAGAAACGAGATTCGCGCGATGCAAGAAAAAATATTTAAAAAAAATGTTGGTGTCTAAATCTTGTCTTGCTCTCTATCTGTCCATTTAGTTAGTCTACCATATTTTTCACCACATAGTACCCTTTCTGCAGACTGATAAATGGAGCTTCTGTTTGCACAGAATAATATTCACTTCTACGTGTACGTTTTTACCGACATTATTTGTTTGCTCATTTTGCACATCTTTTCCCTGATCATTTTGTGCCCGTTTTCCCCAATCGGCAGGACGTGGATTACCGAAACCATCTTTTAAAATTAATGGAAAAGTCGTTGTCTTTTTCTTTTCTATCTCTAATGCACTAATGTCATCTTTGCTGATTTCTTCTGGCACATCGCTACCTTTCTTCTTCTTTACCTTCTTAGTAAATGCATATATTTAAACAAAACTTTCCTCTGCAATAGTAAGCCAACTCCTCGGATATAGCGCACTTGAGAGGCCCACTTTCCATTCGCCATCTAATGTTAATGGAGTATGCAGACGAGTTCTAAACACTGATATCTTATTGTCTGGAAAGAACTGGGTACTGCTATTGCTCGGAAGGGTTATGTAAAACTGATCCTCGTTCATTCTGAGTTGAATGATGTATGGACGTCTTTATGTGTGAACTAGGCAATATATACCCTAGACATCCACTCAAAAGCGATATCCATATGCCTGATTGCCCATTTTGTATACTCAGATTCATGATACACATAGTAGTAGGGCCGGAGTCAAAATGATACCACCTCCCTCAACTGGCAGCCGTTTCGAGATCTGTGGCCCCCACCACCCTCTCAATCCCTGGGGCATAGGAATTTGAGACATCGGCCACACAAATACATACAATGCCCCCATGTCTCCAAATGGGATGGCTCACAGAAAAAGGTGGTATCTAGTCTAAATGCTGGGCCCTGCCCCGCAGCGATCCGCAGCTCCCACCACCCTCTCTCCGGTGTAAACAAAGTTTAAACACAGTTTAAAATGCATTAGGCCCCCCACCCCCGGCGGAGCCCCCACCCATACAAGATGGGCATTGCACTCTGTGTAGGCTGAGACAAACACATAGTCTCTGCCAGAGTCGCATCGGCATGATGGGACTATTCGTAGTGTCTTGCATCTACCTTGACAATGCTCACCATGTAGGATGCTAAAGTGCTTGGCATTTGCACCACAGCAGACTCTTGCATGTTCACATGTTACGCAGAGAATCTGGTGCTAAGCAGGTGTCTCCAGCAGACAACCAAGTCCTACCCTCTCCACCCCATAGAAGTGGTAGGCAGACTCGATCTCTTCACATGGCTGGAAGTGGTCGTACATGTTTCTCCGCAAGGGGTCGACCCAAGGATTGTACTGAGGGTCATCCCGGAAGTGGGCCCACTTGGCATCCAATATCATGGCAGGCTCAGCGCCCCGTACCACTGCCGTAGACGCCAGCACGAGCAGTATGATGAGAATCATGGCTATACATGAAGAGTTAAACTGAACAGAGTGAACCCCTCGAGAAATATCTGTGCCAGATCGAGCCATGTTCCATCCAGATCGACAGTGATCTTCATCCCCTCAGGGGCAGGGGCTAGCTGCTTCACTCTTCCATTGGCTAAGAAATGCTCTAGAACTATATGAGTCATTTGCGGGCTAGTGAGTCCGACTCGCTGAAGCAGTTTAATAGCACCCTTGGCTTTGGAGACATGTGACACACCATCTATCCATAGGATGCCCTCCTGGAGGTTAACAGCTTCTTCTGATCCATCGAATGGACGACGCAGCAGGAGCTTTCCACCTGTAACCCCGATCTGGTGACCCACCCTCGTCAATGAGACACCTTCACTTATGTAGGTGAGGAAGGATGATCCCCGATTGTAGAGATTTTGAACTTTCCCATCCCCTTTCACAACAGTGGAGAGGGGAGCAACCTCTATGTCAATGACTGCGGGAGGCCTATATAGTGACAACCATGTTTGCCAGTCACCACCAGGTCCAGTGCGGTACCACACTTCATTCTTCTCAAACATGAACTGTAAGTTTTTTACCATGGTCAATAGCAGACCATCATGTGTCATCGATGGGTCATTGCTCGAATTCGGTTTGACCAGATGAATGCTGAGGTCATCATTTAGGGTGTTGATGTCTGCCGCAATCAATGGCTTGAGGATGTACTTCCTCTTCGGGAAATTGTACCGAAACACGATCTTGTGGCCATCTATGTTGTGACCCAGGCGCTCCTTTGACACATCCTTGTCTGTGAGCAGCTCCACGCCACCACCACCAATGGGCTGGAGGGAGAATGCCTGTAAGTTTGCTTCGTACTGTAGGGTGAATGACTTGCCATCACTCTCTTCTACCTTGGCAGCAGCAACTGCGTACACATCTGCAAGGTCGAGTGAGCAAATATGGGTTCCATAGCATGCTATAGGAAGGGTTTAAACAGGAGATATAACCATGACGATTGTCCGACTGCTGCTCTCCGGTGGTGAGAACGTAATCTCACCCTCTCTAGAAGGGAGACGGCTGGTACAGTACCATGTAGAATGGGTCCTCTTCGAGGTGCCACAGCGGGGCACAACATACATACCCGATGATGTGCTAGATCAACCTCCGGGCAGTGCACACAGCAGCTCACTGGTAGAAGTCGGCCAGGACGTGATAGAGTATCTCCCAGGTGCCAACAGCAACCTATGGAAAGCTATCACTCCTAGCCTGTTCACACCTGTAAATCACCTATTTGCTAGCCCCTCCATTAACATATATGCCAGCATGGATGGGATATCGGACGCCCATTTAGAGTTTACACTCTTATTACTCATTGACCTAGTGAAGGTTCCCGATACTGGCAGACCGTCCTGGAGGAGAGTTATGTACGTGAGGTGGCTGATTGCCAACTCTACAGACAGAGAACTAATTCATATGCGCTTCTGCGACTAACCAGTGGAAGCGACGACTTCGAGTCAGCACTCGAGGGCCATCACCACCTCGGGGGCATGGACATCCTACCTAATCATGGCAACCGGCTCAGCTTCAACATCGGAAACCTCATAGCTGGGACTCGCTCATTAGGTGTGACAGTACTTTACTTTGGCTATGCTAAGGTATGCATATGAACACATCAGGTATTCAGCTTGAGCATGCATAGAGCATGACTCCTGTCGTCACAGCTCCAGATGCCACCACTACCATAAGCTCTGCTGTCTTCTGACCTGTCGATGCGTCATAGTCACGCGTTGGCTCAGATATTTTTACGGCCTCGTGGTACTCATCGGGACTCTCATCTGCCTCTTTGATGCTCTGGTTGGCATGAGCTCGGAGTTTTCATCGCCATGCCTCCCTCTGGCACATATGCTCGAGTGCTTTGCTGTACTCAAACTTCCCCTTAGATAGCTTCTCCATCGCCTTGTTATGATGCTTACACTCGACCTCTGCTGCCTTCTTGTCAGCGAAGCTGAGTCTCCAGTTCGCTGAGGCAAACACGCCCGCATTCAAGATTGCGGATGCCATGCTATAGTCTATAGACTACAGTCTAAATCTACTATATAACTGTCCCCAAGTGACGGATCACCTAAGCGATGTATGAACCAGAGGCTTATGGAGATCCAGTCGAGGATATAGATGACGAGGATGATGAGGAGGACTATGATGATGAGGATTATGATGCAGACTACGATGTCGGTGGTGAGTATGATGATGTAGAGCCTGAATCCCGCAAGCTAGTACACAGAGTGAAAGGAATCTATCACACTTACGTAAAAGGTTCTATCGGTCCGCTGGCAGCAGGTGGGCCTCTGATCACTGTGTTCACAATGAAGGCTAGCGAGATGGTCTGCAAGATCGCCAACAATGCTCTCCGACGTGTGTAGAAGATTTCTGAAGCCATACCAGCCATTGTCTCAAGAGTAGGTTCTTCGGAGTTGCACGCCCTTGGCTAATGTACGTTGCCATAGTGCTCACAGCCATCTGGCTGCCGAACATTTAAGCCATGCTATATAAGGATGGCATCTCTGTACGAACTGGTCAAGAAACTTAACTTCCGAGGGTTGATCAATAAAATACCGTTCAGTGAGGATCCAGCAGAGATTAGATGCCAGTGTATGGAGGTGTTTGAGGAGGTCTTCAGTGATGGTCAAATGAATGTTGGCCGTCTGTTTATCTGTTTAGAGTTCACCGAGGCCATGTGTGACAGGACGAGAGTGGATGTCAGTGATGAAATCCCGGAGTTTATTAACCGTCTTTCTTGAGGAACTCTACTATCAGCCCCGTGGATATTACCATGAGCCCCCTCAACCACTATTTGTATGTCGCAAGGGCCACAACTTCACATTGGAGACAGCTAGCCAGTGGCTCAGCTGCCAGGTGATGTGGCAGATATACAGACCTCGTCCATGGGCACATCAGGCATGCCAATTTAGAGGAAACTGTCCGGAACAGAGTTCACCAGGCAGATGTTCTATGCCTTCCAGATGACTCGGGTGGTCGTAAGACCTACAAGTATTCCCTCACCATCGTCGATGTCGCCAGCAGGTACAAGGCTGCAGTACCGCTCACAGACAAGTCAGCTGGCCAGGTGGCCCAGGCATTCCAGGGTGTCTATGAGGTTTCGGAAAATCCCCTCCCGTGGCCAGAATTGTTGCAGGTGGATGAGGGTAAGGAGTTCAGAGGGGAGACAGCAGCCCTCATGCGGAAACATGGTGTGGCAGTTAGGCGTGGCGAGGTAGGGCATCACCGTGCCCAGGCTATTGTTGAGCGGTGGAATCGGACACTGGCAGAGAGACTGGTCCCACACCAATACGCCCAGGAAATGGCCGTGCCGAGTGAACGTTCTAGAGTAAGGGTGAGAGGGCTGCCTGCTGTGGTGGAGAGATCCAATGCCGAGGTTACTAGACCAATCGGGAAGAAGCTGATAGAGGCTATCAGACACTCTGCTGTTGCCAGTCACAGCTCTAGAGGAGCGAACAAGGGAGGGAAGTGCCTACCACCTGATGCTCTGGTTCGGTACCTGTATGAGCCTGGTGAGCTGGAAGGTGGTCGATGGCGTGCAACAGATCTTAACTGGTCGATAGATGTTCACAGGCTTGACAGGTATGTGGAGGCGGAGGGGCAGCCTACACTGTACTACCTGGCACGCCAGCACAGAGTGCCTAGGCGACCATTTGTCATAGAAGAACTTCAGCTAGTCCCTGCAGAGATACACTACTACGACCTAGGGTGCTAACAGCTCTTCAATGATACTCGATGGGCTCAGTATGGACACTATCTGGCAGCACATCATAGTAAGTGGAGAGTCCGAGTTTTTGCTGCTCATACATCACCATAACCTGGTTGCACATGCGTAGGCCTCTGTTTTTAGGTCTGTCCACCCCGCCATGTAGGGCGCTGTAGAACCTCTGCCAAGAGACCTCATTCTGCCGCTTTGACATTCCCTTGGCCGAGCACTTACTTGCAGCTGTGCTCTCCATGTAGTAGCATTTGGAGCAGACAGCGATACCACGAGAGCCTTCGAACTCGAGCCTGAACAGTCCTGGAGTCCGTCCAGACCATTTGTCCCAAGCTAGCCAGTCCCACTTATGAGCCTGGTACTCTGCTCACATCTCGGGCGAATGACATCGTCGAGGTTGGAGCCTGCTATAGCGATATACGTGGAGTCAGGTCTTCTTCTTCTTCTTTTTTATCGCTGGTATCACACTTGGAGAGCCGTTCTCAAGATGAAATCTGTGGTTTTCTGCAGTTCTTCCACAGGCCCATACATCTTTTCAAGAAAAGATGTTGACAAAGGCCAGATCTCTTCTCTCAGCAGCTGATATGTACTGCAACATTGAAGTATGTTCTCTGTGGTCTATTCTGCTTCTCCACAAGGACAAGCGGGCGATGTCGTAAGGTGGAACCGCCTGTACATGTGTTGGTTTAGTCTGTTGTGTTCAGTTCTGAGACGAAAAATGGTCACTTGCTCTGGCCTCGAGAGATGATGGTAGGCATCTTCTGATTGAGGTGTTCTATAGAGTGACTTGATGATAGTCTTCATCTCTGTATGGGTAATCATGTTTTCTGTCTGATTCTCTTCTGCACCTACCTTTGCCATCTTGTCTGTGTCCTCATTTCCTTGGACTCCACAGTGTGAAAGGATCCACTGCAATGCTATCCGAAAGCATTTGATGGTTCGTAGTGCTTTTTCAAGTTCAGGCAGCTTGCCTTTGGTGATAGCCTCAAGGACGGAGCGGGCATCAGATAAAAAGACAATCTGTGCAATACGGTCTGCTGTTCTGCTGATGGTATTAGCTGCATGAACCAGTGCGTCGACTTCAGCTCTGTAGTTTGTGCTGTGTTTGCCTGTCGGTATTGCAGCTGACTCATGTTGTCTGTTTGTATACTGTAGGTACTGTACCAGCACCTACGCTCCTAATTGCATCTTTGGCTGATCTATCTGTGTAGATCTTTATCCATGTCTCCTGAGGGTGCATTTCTTCCAGCATGCCTAGGGTCAGCGCCTTCTTGCTCACATCACTGTGTTCATCTTTGTTGTGAGATGAGGTACTGTGGTGCGAATAGCTATGCTCAGGTCCATCTGCAGGTACTCAAAGCTGTTACGAGCTACGTAGCAATCGAGGAAGTCCTAGTAGAACTCCAGCATTCGCAGCTTCACAAGTCTCATAAACGGCTATCTCCACCTGGAATGGCCTTCGAATAGTGATTCTCGGCTTGCGACTCTTGAGCTCGTATGACTCACCGATCTCTTGAAGATCTTCGAACCATGCACTACGCAGTGCCTTGTCTACCACCCATTCATCCTTCGTGAAGATGGTGTTGCTATGACGTTCTAGGGCCTCGATGAGCTTCCCGTAGGCACTGTTGTCGAGGAGTTTGAAGAGATCTGCCAAGGGGGCTTTGCTCTTATCTACATCTCCCGAGCGGTGGGCCTCTGTAACCTTCTCCATGAACCACTCGAATGGGCGCTTGGCCTCATAGTTTATGGTGTGGTATACAGAAGTGATCTCCAGGCCATGGGTTATATACCACTTGAGTGTCGGGGCGTACAGCAGCCGCTTCTTGCCAGAGAGGGCACCGACCAGCTTCTGGGTGGTGGGCCGCTTCCTCCCTGTTCGCCCTAGATATGCTAGCATCTCAGAAGAGATTGCCTCTACCGGGATCTCGCAGTTATTGAAGAGAGGCGGCATTTCCTCGAACTTTGCCCACTGAGCATTGGGGAACTCTATATCCACCTCAGCAAACCAAACCAGCTGTCTGCTAGGAGATCCTCCTTAAAGCTAGCTACACCACTAGAACCGGACCAATGGCGCACTGTCTCCTTACCACATGGCATCTCTTTGGCCATCGTTGACAGGTACAGAGCATTTGCGTCATAGCTGAGTAGACATTGGCAGACACGCTTACTCTGGCGGATTCGAGTCACACCGGCCTCGTTGGATCTGGTGAGCACGATGCTGGGACCTCCAACAACAGCACCTTTCAGCATCTCGTAGGCTTCCTTGTCCAGTGATTAGAGGCTAACATCCGACATGTGCTGAGCGGTTCCACGTAGGAGGTACTGCAGTGACACACCTGGGAGAGACACCACATCTTTGAGGATGACTATTTCTCGTTCTGTGTAAAACTCCCACATCCGCTCTAGGGCTTCGATGAATGGACTGACGTCCAGGTTGTTGTAATATCGCAGCCAGTTGGTGAATGTCCACTTCCATGCTTGCTGAATGTCTGGTTACACTGTTCTCACTCTGATCGCGTCAAGAGGTAGCCACCCTTGAGCTTAGATGTCCATGCTGAGTAGTCAGGAAGCCCTGGATAGTTGAGTTTCTCATGTGTGTCAAACCATTCATACGGAAACCAGCTCTTCTGCTGTATACACCCATAAGCTTTGACCGATACCTCGTACGAGACTCCTGGACTGAGGTAGTTCAGCACATCGAGAAACCGTAGCTCAGGTGTTATGAGGAACATGGTCTGACCAGCCTTCTTGGCGACTTTCACTGTACCTGTACTGTCAGTCAGCTCATCGACAAAGTAGTTCTTGATGAGGTTCAGGTCATACCTCCCAGAGTTGAACCCCAGTACAGGCACTTGGTCAACCACTCGTTGATCAGTCGCTGCTGTCGCTTTGGGAGCTTGTCCAGGTCTGTCGGTATGTACTGTCCCCTAACCCCTGTCTGGATTAGATATGCTCACTGCTGGATCACCAGCATGAACTCTCTGATCAGTTCTTTGGTGTCAGGATTGCAGAGGTGAGTGGGCTCATGCGTGGCACCATCTAAGGAGCAGCCAACTGACACAGAGATAGGTATGTGAGTTCTCTCAATCATGAAAGTCTCCATAGGACGCGTCTTGATGCCATCTAGGAGTGCTTCGAAGTCGTAAACTATGAAGTGTTGGTATGGGACAGTCCGAACTCGTTTACGGATGCTTGGCCAGCATTTTATACAGCACTCCCACTGTACCACAAGCGTGTATCCAGAGGCTCTCAGCTTCTCCTCTCTCAGGACTGTCTTGCAGTATCTTTGTTCGGCGTCCTCACCTCGCTGGTGTTGTGGACACCTGTGCCAGTGACAGCAATGGAACTGGTAAACGGTCTTGGTTGTCGGATCATAACCGTCTACGGGAGCACCCTCGATCCAACGCTCGCCACCGTGCCCTCACCCTACATGGTGTATGTGTACGCCTCTGTTTCTTGACTCATACTCGATCCAACAAGTAGCCGCTGAACTGGATGGTTGGGGAGGATAGAAGGCTTTCTCATACACAGACTGTGGCGCTGCAACCTTCTCGCCAGAACACACGTTTGTTTTCCCGCCTGTACAGAGATCAGCATGACGTTGAAGATGGCATGCCTTTGTAAACCTCTGCTGACAGTGACTGCAGACTAGTGTATGTACCAGCTTGGATATGTTCTTGATGTAGAAGGCATGGTGGTCCCACACCCCAATGGTCATGGTGTCACGACAGTGAGCCACTTGCCTGATCAAGTGCCAGGTGCCCTCTTCAGTTGGTTCATACATGCAAATCCCGATCTTGTCGAAGAACTGTACCTTGTCCAGCTGATCCAGCGAGGTCTTGCGGACATCAGGTACTGTCACTGTCTTACAGTAGAACTGTGTGGCAAGCTCTCGTGTAGGAGCTGTACTTCTATCAGCTCTCGCTCCTCAGTGGACTGCTAAACATCTCCAGAGACACATGTTGTCCCTGGAGGTGTCGAGGGCAGTCATACTCTTCTTCTGTTGTAGCCAGTCTGGGAGGGGGCCTGTCCCAAGCAGTGGTTGGCGGTTGATGACAGCCCTGACCTCAACGTTGATTGGTCAAACGAAAGCCCGCTTGGTGTTGGGTTGATCGATATTGTCTGTGTCGAGGCGGGCTTGCTCTCTTGCTGCCACCCAGTCCTGAGCTGCTCCTATCATGTTCATCCCTGGAGCATTCTTGTGGAAGAGCATCACCCTACTGTCTTCGATATGACGGATGCGATATGTATGGGTGTAGCGGAGGTAGAAGGCGTTCTGGACAGTCTGCTGGATCTTTTGCATGATCTGGCCTGTGAGGTCTCCTTCTAGACCTCTGAAGAATGTCCAGCATACTGACCAGCATCCTCTATCCTCTGTCTCCCT
Organism: Chaetoderma sp. LZ-2023a; assembly: GCA_034401795.1. Taxonomy (NCBI): domain Eukaryota; kingdom Metazoa; phylum Mollusca; class Caudofoveata; order Chaetodermatida; family Chaetodermatidae; genus Chaetoderma; species Chaetoderma sp. LZ-2023a. Next base: position 82,438,116 of record CM067370.1, on the reverse strand, counting down.
TTCACCGAGACGCTGGTCGAGAATGTGTTCGCCTTCTCGCCTCATGCTCCGGGCTAATGGTTCAGATCTCAGCCCCCTCATCACTCGCTTAGTGATCTTGCATATGGGAGGTAAGTGCTCCAGTGGATGGGCGGCCATCTGCCTCACTACAGTCTTGGCTTGCAAGCCAGCAGTCACCTCCTCGTCCAACTGACGAAGCTCGCGGATCTGCTGCGCTTTCATTTGGGAATTCAAAGGATCATCTTTGGTAAGCACTGGAAACCTTCCCGTCTTCATTTCTCGGGAGAGTTGCTTCTGTAACTCCTCGGCATGGGCCTCTCTGATCATCGGGAGCAGGTCGCCTTTCTTGATCTTAGAGTAGCCTCTAAGGCCGAATTGCTTTGCAAAATCACAAAGCTGTGCAACAGTAATCATGGTGTATATCACTGTGGATGCTTGTCTCTAAATGGGCGTACAGACCCTATTATGTGTAGTTGATCACAAGGCAATCAGTACCTGGAAAAACCTGTGAGTGGTTCGTCGTGTCGATGTGATACTGATGGAGACTATGTGTTTGTGTGAGATGTGGTCGATGCTCAGGAGAGCTGATGTGATACGTGGGAGTAGTGCGCGCATTGAGAGGTTGGTGGGCGAGGGATCACTGCATTTCTTGTTCCCACTCTTGTTCCAACTCGATAGAAGCATCCACATCAAAACTGCAAACCGTTTCTAAATAATTCATATACTTGAAGAGTTTGTCCATCGCTATCACAGTCATCGGATAACGTCCACGACACATAAGGCATGTTAGTAGAACTGACGAGCAGAATGGTGGGATCCCTGAGCTTCTCCATTTCTCAAGATTTCGATCCGCATAGTTGCCCATATCACTACTTTTGGCCCGGGTACTTTTTCTCGTCATGCTGCACAGCCTACATCATGCATGCATGACCGTAGCGCTTCAGGCCAGCCCATTGTGTGTAATATTGTTTGTAGATGAGGGCGTACACGTAGTTGAGTGTTTGGGTGTTTACACGTAATGTATGGTTGTGTGTTTACACGTAATTTATGATCGCCGGTATACCATTATGGATGCTGTGTCTAATTGGGTTTTAACGCATAGCAGGTGGGCTAAATAAACTACTATTCTTGAGTTTGGCCACGTCGAGGGTCTGTGGTCTGTGGTCTGTGGTCTGTGGTCTGTGGTCTGTGGTCTGCAATCATGCGTTTTATGTGACTGTGCGAGTTGGTCTTGACGTGATGTCATGCCTCTTGGGTAACGGGTAAAGAGTAATTGTAGACATGTTTACCATTTCCTAATAACACATAACGAGATTTGAACCTGTGATTTTGAAGCTTACCATTTGCTAATAACACATAACGAGATTTGAACCAGTGATTTTAAAAGTGTATAATACAACGCATTAAACTATCTCATCCATGTATGCATTAATAAATATAGCTGATAAGCTATGTGTTCACACGTTGCTGTGTTGCTGCGCTATCAGGATCGACTCATTCTAGATCTTGACGTCACTTCGAGATAACGCAGGAACAGTGATTTCACAACTCACGCTCAGAGATAAAGAGTACTAAGAGTCGAGATCTTAATGGTGTTGCGGTGGGTCTATCAATAGAGTTGATAGAGTTGTTGAATTGCATAGTGTTCCCAGGCTGCAGACTGGGGCCCAAATCCTCGCTAGAACTTACCTGAAATTTCGAAACTAGGTAAGAAACTAGGGCCTGGGTAATATGACCAGGTTAGATAAAGACCCACCACAACCCCCCCCCCCCCCCACCAGTGCGGGGTCAAAGCACCACAGACACACACACCAGCTGGCTGGAATATCGACAGGATAGGGTAGGAGATAGGTGAGGTAGGTGATAGGTAGGATAGGTACATAGGTAGGATAGGTAGGATAGGTAGGATAGGTACATAGATAGGATAGGTAGGATAGGTACAAAAGTGTCCCACAGATAGAAAACCCTCCTCAGGATACCTGTCAGAATAGAGAGAGAGAGAGAGAGAGAGAGAGAGGCCGGCCACTGGCTGGTATCCTGAGGAGGTTCTCCCGGACATGTGGGGTCCACACGGGGGTTTTATATTTGCCAAGGCCTTCCATGTCTGGGAGAACAGCAGCTCCCATCTCCATCTAGAGGCATACACCAACCACGAAAATCACATGTCTCAACAACCCTATGCCTCCAGGGATTGAGAGGGCGGTGGGGGCTACGGATCGCCGAACGGCTGCCAGTTGAGGGAGGTGGTATCATTTTGACTCTGGCCCTACTACTCATGTAATGATTACGATATAAATTATTATAATTTGAGCTAGGTAAACTATTTCTTCTTTTCGGTACTCGCGAACCCATCATTTGCCACATGCTCTGATCCAATTGTCTCTCTCTATATTCATCCATTGTTAATGATGTATAGTACTTAGTTCATTAACCCACGTGTTTAACTTAGCCAGATAACTTTGCCACTTTACCAGATACTCGCGTTGCCCCTTTTTATTCTTTCTACTTTTAAGTATTTTTTCCACCGAGTACTCTTTATCATTTTCTTCTTGCTGTAACTCATCATGATAAAACGTACCAATAATCGGGTCGCCTCCGTAGTCTTCTAATTTGTATAAGTATGGCTATTTGTCTGCAAGTACCTCGCATACCTTAAACAATTCCCTACTCCACTGCCCACGATATGCTTTTTCAAATGGCATTTTTGCTTGTGATATTCTAACATGGTCGCCTTGAGTAGGACTGTTTTTAGATTTGGTATGTTTCTTCGTCTTCTTTCCGTATATATTTCTCCACACGATTAACTCAGTACTACGGTCGACTTCAGAAGGAGCCATGCACATGCTGGAATGTGTGGTGTTATTGTACGCCATGACTAAACTAGGTAATACATCGATATACTTTCGTGTATTCTTATGTATCTGTATATTCAACCCTTCAGGGTGCATTGAAAACGCTCTACCATTGCCGCTTTCACTTCATTTTGAGAAGTGTAGAAATGTATTCCATTATCTTTCAAATACTTCTGCATTACATGGTCTACGAACTCGCCCCCTTTGTCTGTTTGAATAGCATGTGGGTGGCGCTCAGTATGCTCCAATATTGTTTCTAACCCTTTCTTGACTACAGAAGACGTTTTACTAAACAGGCATTCCACCCATGCGTATTTTGAAAGGGCATCAACTGTGCATAGCAAATATAACACGTTGTTGCTCTCTTTTGCCAGCATACCCATCGAGCATAGATCTGCCTGCCATAGTTCATCGACAGCTGAAACTCTTATTTTTCACCTGTCGAACTTTGTTCTCCGTGGTCTGTGTAGCGTAAATACTTCTTGGTGTTTTAACCATTTGTCGATATAGTTACATGGTATTTCACCTTTGAATGCATTATATAGCTTTTCTTTCCCACCAAAAGATGCATAATGTTTTGGATCGAAATATACTTTTGCCAATTTAGCATCATTCATGACTTCTAAATTTACCCACACCAGAATTGAATATCCCTTTTTCTTCCTGTTGCCCGCTAGAGAACTCTTTCTACGTATTCTTTTACTCACGGGCCTAGGCGTGTACTCGCTGGTGATATCATCCTTTTCTGCACCATTATATAGCTGTCTCATCGTTTTCTCTTGGCCTACAAATCTACGGGGTATGTTTGGTCACATAGCAGATTAAGAAACTTTCCCTCCACTTGATCACGAATACCAGCAAAAAGAGGTTTTCGCCCATGCACTACGACGTTTGTAAGCAGGTCAAGTACATTACTTTTTGGGGGAAAACGTACCCTCTATTGTCACTTCGCCCAGGTCATTAACGTTAAAATGTTCAGGAACCGAATGTAAAATATCAATTACTCCACTGGCGTTTGTCTTGTATGTTTTTGGTATTCCCTTCATTGTACGTTCCAGTATTTGTGTGGGCAGCGCGTCATAGTTAGTTATGGGTTGCAGAGGTGGTGGCTGATATTGCTGTCCTTGCGTATACTGATAGTAGTGCCTATACTTATCCAATACTTGTGAATAGGAGTTTGCTTTTTCATTCTCAGTCAGATCGTGTCTAGCTAATATATTGGATATCTCGTTGTCGAAACTAAAAGCTTTACGTATTGATGGATATGTCTGTAGCAAAAATATTTTACTGTGTTCATTTAAATTACGTGTATGTTCCATCTTTTCACGTGAACAGTTTACCAATTAATGACGCTAGCGTACCAATCACCGCTGGTAATAAGGCTCCTAAAAATCCACCTGTTTGTAGCAATTTTCTTTTATGTGCATATGGCACTCCGCGACTAGTCAGCGTACACATTTTCCCTCTATATTTACTCAGCTACTTGTATTGTGATTTAGTGAGATGAACGTTCCAACGTAATACATTTAGGCATGATTCGCATAGTACATCCACCAATTCATTCGAACACTGTTTGATTACATCATTTCTGATTGAAGGCTTTACTTTAGCCAAATATTGCAGCATAGGTAAATGGCGTTCCATTTTACGTGATGCCATTTTTCTTAGGTATGTAAACGTAGCAGCCCTCCTTTGGATGAACAGATGAACGTAGTCTGATATTGTCAGGTGTCAGCTGTTTCAAATCTAGGAGTAGATATGAGTGAGGTTCACGTGCAGCATCCTTATATGATTCGATCAAATACTTTGTATTGCCTGGGTACATCTGATTAGATAAAGAACAAATAGATGATGCATCACGTGGATTCTTAAACAATACCATGTAGTGACAGTTAACTGATAAGTCACGTTGATTGCGTGACTTGTGAAACAGATTTTGTGCGACAAATATTATGCTACATTTCTCATGATGAGAAGGTTTTGCAAATAGGCCAGCCACATTCTCGTCGCATTTATTCATCAAATCGTCGAGTACCACCAATGTTCTGCAACTTCTGTCTAGTTCAACAATCACACCCTCTTTAAATTCAACTTCTTTCGCCAAATCATTATACCCGTCTTGCCATGCACCGTAGCAGTACACAATCCTCTGTGGAGGGGGAGTAATGGAATAGGGATCTCTTATTAGTGCGTTTATCATCTCAGTTTTACCACACTGCATCAGTCCGCAGACAATCGTAGTGTGGTGCTGGCAGTATCCCGCAATTCCGCAGTTCGTGTTTCGCGGCTGCCGGGCTAGCTGATTCCCGCCGTTTCTACGGACGCCCGGCAGTCGTACCTTGGAACTTGATCTGCGCACATCTGCCGCTGGTTCCACGGGTCGATTCGAGACCTCTGTTGGGTGAGTAACCTTTTATACGTAGCTAAGTTACTACAAATGGTGTCAGGAGTACTTTGGGCCCTAAATTAAATATTGTTATTAGTTATTTCTAAATTCTACTCACGATTTTGCTGTTAAAAAAGATAGAATTCTCGGAAATGTAAAGACTACTCTAGTCCTGCCCGAACGTCAATTTTACAGACTCTGGCCGCCATTTTGATTATTTGATAGTTACTTTTGCAGGATTTAACAATCACAGATGATAGGTAAGTTATAGTTAAATATATATTATTTATTTATACTATAGCATGCACATGTCGGGTATATAGATTAATATACCTTATATACATACGTCATATACGTCACAAATTCAAGATTCAATGTTATTTATTTGAACTGTAATGAATTGAGGTATATTTTCGTGCTAAGTTTCTATCATCTATGTCAATATTCCGTGGAATGACAACCCTATAGTTTCTGGATTGTTATTGTTAGTTGTCTTCAGTGTCATATGTACGCGATTCTGAGCTGTAATTTAGCTGTCGGTTTTTTTATATTTCTTTATACTTTAATTACAGTTCAATTTCGTTGTTTATTTCAGAATTATCTGAAATAAAGAAGTGATATAAATCACTGTTGTTGTTATTATTATCATTATTATTAACTTTTTGAACATTAGAGGGTAATCTCCCTTCTAATCAACAAATATGTTTCAATTGTAATATTAGGTTTACTAATTACACTGAACACTATTTGTTTTGGGTTTTTTTTTCTGGTTATTATTAATTCAAAAAGTTCATAATCACATTGCTAGTTACTCCGTTGAAACAATACTCAGCTTATGCCTTCTTTTCAAGTTAAATCTGAGGAGTTTTTGGCTCGCACCCAGTTTCGTTGGATCAGTCCTTTACCCACAAAGCAATTTTGTTGGGTACAAGTAAAGGTTTCATTTTGAAAAGAGCTGATCAAACTGGGTTTGTTGAGTATTGGTGTAAAAGCGGTGGTACTACACAAGACTTGGTTAATATTTTGCAGTCGAGAATAGTCAGCGCCGTTCAGAAATTTCACTGTATCGTTTTCTATATCTGGGCCGGAACGTGCGACCTTACCGAGAAACGAGGCGACGGCTTTGTCTATTTAAGGACAGCCGATGATGAACTCGCGGTAGACCGCATTTGCCAAAACTATCAACATGCGATAGACATAGTAAGGCATTACGGCCAAACGGTGAAATTTATCGATATCCCGGCGTATTCTCTGGTCCTGTATAATGAGCAACTTCACCATTTGAATCCCTGTTCCTTCAAAGACCAAGAGCTGCAACTGCATGACCAACTCTCTCTTCTCAATGATAGAATTGAGAAAATTAATGCAGATATTGGTGTACACACCATCAAATGTAGTGTAGAGTTAATACTCCGTAAAAAATCTAGTGCACATAAACGCGTCCGTTATCATTATACTTTCGAGTTTCTGAAGGATGGTTTGCATGCAGGTACGCTACTGAATCTGGTTTGGCTTCAGAAGATTCATTTAGACGTTCTCCGGAGTTGCACCACCATCACTACTCAGTGAGTTATATTTTTCAGGTGGTTCCATGTCCCTGGACGACATTAAGGCAGATGCTAATCTGCCTGCCACAGCTACAGTCCTTGAACGATTGCTCCATGCTGGGGATGTCATATTCGACATCAATGATGAAGGCGCTGTTGGTGGGGTCGACTCGCACCCAAGGGAAGAATCCCTGGAAGAGCAAGTAGCTAGACTGAACCTGGAACTGCTAGCTCAAGGTATCAAATACAAGGCACTCCTTAACTCAACTAGTCAACAAAGGGGTGATCAGACCCTAGTTGATAACCTGGCTCCTAGGGGGGTATATACCCCTAGAAAACCTAAGAGGTAGTCATGATCAGTTTCTCATCATGACACTAGGAAGTCATCACCAGTTCGTAGAGCTTACTGGGATGGCTCTTCGTACAATGACTCTAGAATGTCATCCCCCGGTCGTAGAAGCTACTCTGATGGTCCTCCTCCACCTAAAATGTCAACTTTTGATGGAAAATGTGAGTGGAAACAATTTTTCATACAGTTTGAGCATACTGCTTCAAGGTACCGTTGGTCTGATACAAATAAATTAGACATGCTCATCTCAGCTTTAAGGGACAAGGCCTTAAAGTTTTACTGCATCTGTTCTGTGCAAGTCCAGAATGATTACTTTAGTATATGTGACAAATTAAAGTTGAGATTCGGGAAGAAAGATCTGCCCCACATCATCAGAAAAAAGATGCAAGATATTCGACAAGAGGGTAACTCTTTAGAAGAATTTGCAGATATCATTCAGGAGCTCACTTTAGATGGTTACCCTGATGCCTCAGAGAGTTTGGGCGAGACAATTGCCATTGATGCATTCTTACGGGGTGTTGAGCATAAACGAGCCGCTCTGATAGCTATGGATAAAGATCCGAGCACCCTGGAGGAGGCTGTACAAATGGTCAATGCAGCTATCCATAATCAAAGATTGATCATGGGTTCCAGAAGACCTGAGGTTCGAAAGGTCCGTTTTCCGGACGATGCTTCTGGTTTGATGGAGGCAGATAATCCTGAGCAGTTGAGAGGCATAACGGCTCCAAGCAGGATAGATAAATTGGAGAAAGATGTCGAAGGACTTGGGAAGGATATGGCGGAGATGAAGGTAGATGTTGCTAAGATTTTGAATCTTATATCTGGTCAATTCGGTCGAGGTCGGCCTCCTCCAAGAGGGAAGGTCATTCCATCGCATTCCCCTTCTCCTCCTCTCAGATCTGGAAAGTGCTTTAATTGCAATTTAGAGGGGCATTTTTCCCGTGAGTGTCCAGAGCCGAGGCGTACACGGTCGCCATCACCTTCTGCTTCACCAAGATCTTCGCCTGTGCGATCATATGATGTTCGCATGTATGAGTTTAATCGTGACCCTATGACACTAGTCATTCCCATTAAAGTAAATGGTGTTTCCGTTGATACAGTGGTGGACACTGCGGCACAAGTGACAGTAATGGGCAATTTCTTTGCAAATAAATTACCTTACCCTTTAAAGAGGTTGGAGTCTATTACATTGAAAGGTGCAGATAGAGACAATGTTATCCCTGCGGAAAGTGTTGAGCCAGTCACAATTGCATTAGGCTCTATGATGTTCAACTGGCCAGTACTTCTTCCCAATATTAATGATCCGATTATATTAGGCCTGGATTTCTTGAAGGCACACAAGGCCACCATTGATCTGACTAGACTGTGTCTGACAATTAATGGAGAACCAGTTCAAGCATCAATGTTGAGAGCTCATGGGAAGGAAGCCCAAGTAGCTCGGGTAACATTGAAGCAGAAAGTGGTCGTTGGTCCTTTTGAGGCCGTGAAGACCACAGGTGTTCTGGATCGGGAGGTATAGAATGATGTTGTGCTCCAGCCCTCATCTAAACTGGAGGGTCTGGTAACACCTCATACAGTGGCCACTGCCAAAGATTTGCAGATTCCTATTTTGTTAAGGAACCTGTCGGCCCAATATATTACTCTGGAACAAGACCACAACCTTGGTATTGTCACAGAAATTGAGGAGGTTTTAGACCCTAGAACAGAATTTCAACTTGCTGGTAATCCCATAAACCAGGACGGTTTACAGACTTCTACAGCCACTGTGGTGGACATCCCTGTGTTCTTACAGGAGCTGTATGAGAGTTCGACATCGGGTTTATCGGAGACACAGTCTTCGCAAGTTAAATCCATGTTAATCGAGTATCATGATGCATTTGCAAAAGATGATCTTGATTTGGGTTTGTTCAAGGGGATAAGACATAAGGTTGACACAGGTAATGCACAACCTGTTCATTCTAAACTTAGACGAACTGCTCTTGGTTTTGAGAATGAGGAAGAGAAACACCTTGTGGAAATGTTAGAGAAAGGTATCATAGTTCCATCAAAATCTGAGTGGTCATCAGCCCCCGTATTAGTTCGGAAGAAAGATGGTACCGTGAGGTACTGCGTCGATTTTCGAGCTCTGAACAGTATAACTCGCAAAGACATTTACCCCCTACCAAACATTGAGACATGTCTGGATGCACTTGGTGGTGCTAAGTTCATCAGCACACTTGATATGGCAGCTGGGTATTGGCAGGTCGAGGTTGACCCAGAGGACCACCACAAGCTCGCATTTATCACAAGATATGGGCTCTTTGAATTTGTCCGGATGCCATTTGGTACATGCAACAGCCCGGCTACCTTTCAGAGGGTTGTTCAGTTGGTGTTGCAAGGTCTTAACTGGTGCGAGTGTCTGGCGTATTTAGATGACGTGCTAGTGACAGGGACTGACTTTGACAGTCATATGACCAACTTGAAAGCTGTCCTTTCCCGATTCCTGTTGCACCACCTTAAATTAAAACCTAAGAAGTGTAATTTGTTCCGTACAGAACTCTGTTTCTTAGGTAAGTTAGTGAGTGATAAGAGAATCGCTGTTAAGCCAAACAATATGGAAAGCGTCGCTAATTGGCCTGTTCCTAAGACCAGGACAGAGCTGGAATCTTTCCTAGGGTTCATGAATTACCACCGAGAGCACATACAGGGTTTTGCTGGTATTTCTGCTCCTCTCTCTGCACTTACCAGTTCCAAAGTAGAGTATGACTGGACTCTAGAGCATCAGGTAGCTTTCTAAACACTTCAGGGTGCTATGGCCAACCCTACAGTGTTAGGTTATCCGACACCGGATGGTACCTTCATACTGGATACTGATGCTTCAGAGGCGGCTATTGGTGCAGAGTTATCCCAAATTCAGAATGGGAAAGAGGTGCTTATTGGTTTTGCGAGCCGAACGTTGACACCGGCTCAGCGTAAATATTGTGTTACATGCAAAGAGTTGCTGGCCATGGTAGCATTTACTAGGCAGTACCGTATGTACTTGCTAGGACGGTCATTTATTGTGCGGACTGACCATCACAGTCTCACGTGGCTGCTTAGTTTCAAGCACATCGAAGGACAACTGGCTAGATGGCTAGAAGAACTGTCCCAATATAATATGACGATGCAGTACAGGCCCGGTAAACAGCACTCTAATGCTGATGGTCTATCCCGAGTTCCAAGTGATTCTTCACCTTGCCACTGTTATAAAGCTGGCCAATCTCTTAGTTCATTACCATGTGGTGGGTGCAAATATTGTACCAAGCTTCAGCAGCAATGGTCTCAATTTGAACAAGATGTTGATGATGTAATTCCTTTGGCTTTTCAAACCATAAGGGCCCTTCAACTGAGTAATAATGACCTATCAGACAGCGACACAGACAGCGACAATCCAGATGGACTGCTGAATGGTGTCCCCCAAACAGACCAGGTTATCGGAAGGTCAAACTGGTTAGACGCATTCTCTTTGGATGATCTAAGGGAGCGTCAGTTGGAGGATCCTGATCTGAAGACAGTTGTATCATGGATTGAGCAGTCACACACACCTTCTGACGCGGAACTATATTTAGCTAGTCCAGCTGTCAAGTTTTGGTGGGCTCGTTGTGATCAATTGATTTTTGACGATAGCATTTTGCACTATCTCTGGGTAGAAGCAAATACCACACGGAATCTGCTGGTAGTCTCAAAGTCTCTCCAGAAGCTGGTTTTGGAAAATTGTCATGATTCCAAGCTTGCCAGTCACATGGGTGAGCAGAAGACATTAGAGAGAGTGAAGGCTAAGTATATCTGGCACGGAAACTCTCGTGATGTGGTGGCGTATATGAAATCCTGTCGGATTTGTAGCTGTAGCAAAAAAGCTTCCATCCGACCTGGAGCTGCTCTGGGTGAGTTCCATGCCGGTTTTCCCTTGGAACGGGTACATATGGACATTTTGGGCCCCTTTATCACATCTACACTGGGAAATAGATATGTGTTGATGATCATAGATCAGTTCACTAAATGGGTTGAGTGCTATGCGCTCCCTGAACAAGGGGCAGAACTGGTAGCCAAAACGTATGTGGAGCGTTTTGTCACCACCTTTGGCTGTTCATATTTCTTACACACCGACCAGGGTCGTAACTTTGAGAGCAACCTATTTAAGGAACTGTGCCATCTACTGGAGATTTCAAAAACACGCACCACAGCTTATAGACCATGTTCGAATGGACAGATTGAACGTATAAACCGTACTGTCTTGCAGTGTGTACGGTGTTACCTGCAAGAGCATGACAGACAGAAAGATTGGGACAGGTGTATTCCTTTCATCGCTGGAGCTATACGATCTACTGTAAGCCGACAGACGGGGTATACTCCCAACGTGATGATGCTTGGTCGAGATATACTACAGCCTATTGACATAATGTGCAAATGCCCTGTGTCTGCGACTACAGGGAATGCCCCTTCAGATGCCAGTGACTTCGTCCAACAGTTACAGCAAACGTTGCATGAAACTCATGAGATAGCACGGGATAACCTTAAAATGGCTCAGAAGCGCCAGAAAAAAGAGTATGATCTACGGTTGCATGAGCGTGCCTATCATGTTGGTGATGTAGTTTATCTTGCTAATTCTGCAACTAAAATAGGCCAGTCCAGTAAACTGCAACCTCCTTGGACTGGTCCATTTATTTTTTATAAAAAGTTGTCAGAAGCACTGTTTGGTATCAAAAACCAACGCAGGGAACTAGTTGTTCACCATGATAGATTAAAGCTGTGCAGAGATCGTGATTTACCTCTCTGGATATTGCGAATGAGACGTGCTATAAGCTCTGAAGATCATGGCGATGATGATGACTTATTATGCTGCGATAATGGCCTTAGGTTATCTGATGATAACCGTGCTTCCATTTTTGAAGAGGATCCGGATGAAACCATTCCATATGGTATTGATCCATCCTCATCAATTCTGCATAATGATCTAGATGCTGTTTTGACAGATGACCTGGATATCGACTCTGTTTTACCCGTCCCACAGACACTCTCCTAGGCGCATGAGGTGTCAGGTCCGAGGAGAAACGCATATCACTTCCCCTAGGCGCATGAGGTGTCAGGTCCGAGGGGAACCGCATCACACCTTTTCCCCTAGGCGCATGAGGTGTCAGGTCCGAGGGGAACCGCATCACACATCTCCTAGAGATGACCAACTCCAAACTGACACCATTCAGAGTCGAACAGGAAGGCAGTGCCGTCTTCCCAACATATTCCTAGATTATGAAATGTATTAGAATGATCTTTAAGCATTGGTGAATTAGACTATGTGAGTCTTCATGGACCCTACTTGTCCACCTGAATAAACGTTCCTTTTGTTTCGTCTTATTACGGATTCATTTGGTCATGGTATTGTTGCGGACTGCAGTTAGCTTTTCGATCGTGGTACAATACTACAATAGTAATGTGATAATGTACAATGGTAACAGTAATTCAGCATTAAAAGAATTACTGTAATCCAGATGATATGAAATTATGACTTCAAATTTTAACATTCTGCATGACACTGAAGACATTCAACTTGTCCGGAAAACATTTACAATCATTGGCTTATGTTCCGTTTCCATCTTAGCTTTAGTTTCAGCAACAGCAAAATCGTGATGTTCTATTCTTTGTAAGTGTTTGGGAAACTAAATTAGTTGGACACATAAGCACATAGTGGCTTTTTCCAGCAATAATACTCCTTGAGATACCAAAAACCAACAGGGGTCCATCGCTGTATGACTCACAAAACGCGTTATTATAATTACGTGTTTTTCAAATGACGCGTGAATAATTGCGCGTAGTAATGCGTGGTTATATTTACGCATTTCTTGATCACACATTACAAATATGCGTTGTCAAATGATGTGTAAATTGTTACACATTAATCATACGCATTGTATTGTTAACTGTATTTATTGTCCGTCATGACGTGTGGTCATAATAATGCTCTCTGTTTATGTGTATATGGATTAAATCCATGTACACGCTTTTATTAGTATATGCATCATATGTTATGATGCAAACTCATTTATGTATAGTGAAATCCTGTATAGGTTAGCTATTTAATGCCAGTTCTACATTTGTCAGCTCAGATATTTTATAGGGTAGCTCAAATATATTATATATAGTTTTATTAGGTCAGCACAGATATTTTATAGGATAGCCCAGGTATATTAATTCTACATAGGTCAGTTCAGATATTTTATATTAGGCCAACATATTATATACTGCCATACCTAGGTATTTCATTTATTAAACGTGTAGCAATTACATGTTAAAATGATGCATTGATGCATTATTACTCTATAATGCATAACTCGGGCATATTTATAATGTGCATTACTCTATAATGCAGAAGTCTTGCATATGACAGCATATTTATAATATGCATTTAGCAAAGATTGCATTAATCGTACAGATGCATTTCTTGCGCTTACCATTTCATAATGCGCGAAGTAATTGGCGCGTTAGTCATAGCGCAAATTCATATGTTTCTTTCTTCTGCTGTATTATCCATTCCGTTTAGCTTCATTCAGATATCTTTATTGTGATAGGGATAGTGGTTTTCCGGATTTCCTAAATTTGTGGATTCAGATCCGTTTCAATTATATAAGAGGTATACCATAAATGTTAAGGTTAAAAATATTCACTAAATTAATAAACATGCAATATTCATAGGTTTTCCTCGAATCTCACATAAGTTAATTTCAGATAACGCTCCAACTAAATTCATGTGAGATTATTTTTATTACTTCTTTATCAATTCGGGAATTCCGTCAATTTTGTCAGTTTTATGCTGTGGTGGAAAAACCACTGTCCTTAATTTTAGTTAGGATGCTATGCTATTTTAAAATCTGTGATGATGGCCCTCGTCCGGCAGCTGTTGATCTATCCATCTGTTTTATTATTAACAGCTCCTTCCTTCTAGATGGATCGACACATATTTTTTTTAATTGGTAAATGCTAATTCTACCTTTAACAGTTGAGCGTCAATGCCTGTGTTTTTTATGGTGTGCAAATTTTTAAGAGTGGATTTTTAGATAAAATTTTTAATTAAGTAACCATTTTTTTGTAAACGGGGGAGAGTGTGGTGCTGGTGGTATCCCGCAATTCCGCAGTTCGTGTTTCGCGGCTGCCGGGCTAGCTGATTCCCGCCGTTTCTACGGACGCCCGGCAGTCGTACCGTGGAACTTGATCTGCGCACATCTGCCGCTGGTTCCACGGGCCGATCGAGACCTCTGTTGGGTGAGTAACCTTTTATACGTAGCTAAGTTACTACAATAGTAAATGGGCGACGTAACGCCGTATTGCAGTCAAGTGATGTTGCCATTGCGTCGGCACACGTACTTCCATGTACGACTAAGGAGGTATATGCTCATGCGTATATATATATATATATATATATATATATATATATATATATATATATATATATATATATATATATAATATACTTTAGTCATACGTGGACGTGCGTGGACCATCACTATGGTAACACTATGATGTAATATGTAGTTAATCTTCTGCGAATACTTTATCAATGCTTACTGGTTAGCGAGCATTAAGAATATAAATGTGACGTCAGATACTTGAGATGTAACTTAGGAGAAATGCTATGATTGTGACATCGTATACTCGAGACGTAACGTAGGAGAAATGATATGAACATTTAAGAATATGATTGTTATGTAACTTGGGAGAAATGCTATGATTGTGACGTCAGATACTCGAGACGTAACTTAGGAGAAATTTTATGATCATTTAGGAATATGATTGTGACATAAAATTATGAGAAATGCTATGATTGTGACATCAGATACTCGAAACGTAACTTATGAGAAATGCTATGAACATTTAATTGTATGATTATGACATCAGATACTTGCGTGACGAAGAAGAGCAAATCCATGCCATCTTTAAATAGTTACAAAATAAACACCATATTTGGCGAATATTTTACCATGAAATTGAACAAAACCATATAACGGCGTTTTATTTAAGTATGCTGAGGCGCATAATGAAATGCGCTTATCTTTTAACCATTACACGAATGTGAGCCTCAGTACACTAAAGTCAATGTGTATTGTCACTGGATGTGCAAAATATCTTGAAAACTATCTGACTGTAAGTTCATGGCGGATGCCATTAACTTTCAGTCAAAATATTTTTGCGTTAATATAAGACTTGAAATGCATGCGATAACTAAGCAAAAGTTACGAATGAGAAAGACATCGATTAGTGTAGCTTCGCAACAATAATACACATACCCAATGTACTATGTCTATCCCATATTCGGTTAATAAACCCTTGGTAATTTCTTCCCACATTAATTATGCCATCTCTTAAAGTGAACTGCATGCTCCTCATAAACAATGTGCGCATCTTATCCTTATCAGTGTTACACAGACTAGCGATATTTGCTATCATAGTGCGGGCAGCTAGTGCAGCTTCGTCGAACATGGATAACCCTGACATTGTTTATGTACTGACTGATAAAGTACAATGTTACTATTTATATTTATATTATGCTAGTGTAACCATATGGTACTGATGATAAATCTCACAGTTTCAAAATTCGTTTTTTAAAGACGGGTCTGAAAATCTTACTGCTATTTACTGAAAGAATTCTAAAATGATCAGTGCGCATGATTTTAGATGGGTAGCTTAGTAGTACGTTGTTACTATCCATAATTCCACCATCGTTTATAATTTGTTCAATGGATTTTTTCATTGTATCAAAATTAACTTGTTTTGATTGTTCAGTACCCAGTGTTAAACCTTTAACCTTTGTTACCTGTTTAATGATAGATGGATCATCACGACGCTTCATTTCATAACTATAGTTTTTTGGGCATCATGGATACCCACATCGTTCTTGAATGGTTGGCTCACCTTCCCGGGTACTAAATACCACCGAATCTGTATCATGATAGGCTACACGGCGACCGAGTAAGGAGAAGACTTCATACAGTTTTATTCAGCCATAAGCTGTCACGAAAGATGCAAGAATACAGCTGGTATTTAATGGTGACTGAACGTACTCATCATTGAGCGAATAGGAGGCTATTAGAAGACTATCGTTCATGAATGTAATGGAGTCTACAGTTTTACTTTTATCATTCAGAAGGGAGAGAAGACCTTTACGTGTTGATATCATGCTATTCCTTTTATGATCATGAAGAGAAAATCGTCCCCACAAAATATTAAAACAGGATTTAGCAACATATCACAAACCCGGGTTATGCAATATTTTGTCAGGGTCGAGCTGTATTCCTTCATGTTTATAATAGTCAGTCACGTAATTCGTCTTTTCACTCTCACTACCAACACAATCAAGATATCCGCTACTTTCCTGTTTAATTTTAAAAAATGGTTAATGTATTTTGAAAATAATCCATTGTCACCATGCTGCTCATATTGCAATGACGCATGATAATGCCATACTTCATACATTTTTTAATGACATAACCATTGCGTATAGCTAGCTGTAACTCTGGAGTAGTCAATGTTCCGCATAAACTGCGCTGTTCTCCCGTATGTTCGCATGCAGAAGAGTGTTCATTTTTTGCGCATTTGGCGCATAGGACAAACATAAGGTGTGAATTTATTCTAGCAGGTAGCACGGGAAAGTATAAATCATGAGGTGGAAGGACGTTGCATTTAATAAGACCAACGAAGTCATGCGCCATCGTATCACTCAAGTCACCACCTCTTAGTACTGTATATGTCCCTTCTGGAAAACAGCATTGTTTCATCACTGAAGGATACATGGAAATGCAGTCTAAATATTCGACCATGGTATGCTCATTCGTTTTCATAAATAAACGAATTGCGGATGTACGGCCACCAAATAGCGCTTCACGTGGTGATATTGGGTGGCCTAAGTCCAATTCGGTGATAAAATCATTTAGTGCAGAGGAATCAGCGACTTGTTTCTTAAGGTCGCATTCCCACATAATTGTCACCGTATATCCACGTGATTCAAATAAAGAAATGCTGCATTGAAGTGCAGAATATGCTTCTTCATATGTCTGATCACCATATGGTGTATATGTCGTATCCCGCTTATCAATGCAACAATCAGACACATGCCCGTGGAATCTACAACCTAAAAACTCGAAAATAATATTTTCAGATACATCAATTCCATCTACATAATGGCTGCATATTTTCAGTTCACCCCCATTTAGCGCATGCACGATTTTGGCGACCCTCGCATTGACTGAACCCATTCCATCCATTCTACGCCCAAAACGCTATAAGCACATTTTGCTCTTAGTGCGAAATCAGTTAAAGTCTGTACGCTCTCAGGTCGAAGCCATAAAGTGTGATAGGCAACATTACACACACCCGCTAATGTTATCCCTGTCATAAATGGATTTTGGCCGGCCGTCGATTCAGAAAATAAAGTCTTAAATCTAGACATGGCTAAACGTAAGACGGTTACATCATCATTACAATATTCGATAAGATTTTTTATCAACATCGTAGTGCTTGTGTCTAGATATCTGGTCGTTGTAGCAACGATCAAATTCAATTAATTCATTCGTATTCATATTTTGTGGACAAAATATCTCCCTCTCGGGAAAGGGTATTACCGTACCCCAATATTGAGGTGTGTTGAGCTGATGGGGAAATGTCCCCTTACGAACAGGAAGATTAAAAGCATCGCCCACTTTACGTAATGAAAGAGGAAAAAAGTTAATGGAATCGATAAACCGAATAGTGCCTACATCAAATGAGAGAACTGAACGACCGCGCATGATAATATTTGTAGATTTAAGATATAGGTTACCGGATTTGCAAATGCATTGAAGGAGTAAAAGAGGATCATAGGCACGTGCGTTGTGAGCGATCACCAAGTAGTCATAGAAAACATATTTTCTCTTGATATTTTTACCGACATGCTTAGCCTTAACACGTGTCAACCAGCTAACGAACTGATCCGCTGTGTCTAACCCATGAAAGCGAACATATCCATAATTCGTGCCTCGATGACATGTATAGCAATCGGCTTCGAGCAGTTGCTCGAAGCACGCATCACAACATATATTGGCTACCACGAGATTGACTTTATGCTCAACTAGAATATTAGTATTGCTACTGTCGATAGGCGATAAATATGTTTCTGTGTCGTAAATGATGTATTTTTAAAAATTTTCGTAACTACAAATGTCAGCATTTGTATGTATAGAGCGTGCGTGGGATAATGACATGATAGGTTCTTCAATTACTTTATGAAAGCATGTATGATTTTCCGTAATGATATACTTTTCTTTACACGCGTGCCATTTTGGCGTGCCATTTTGTCATACCGCATACGTGTTCATCGCCATCTTTACATATGCAACTGAAACAGTGGGGACAAACCTTCACCATTTCGCAGGTGGTCCCATTAGAGAGGTGGTTCACCATACATTGATGGTTAGAAAAATTATGATGACAATCATTACACATTATCTTATGCGTAGCGTCTGTAGAAGTACAAGACCCTTTATCAGAATAAGGTGTCAGACAACTACGACACCATGCTGTGCATGAGTGATCACGATCGTATGTCACATTACACCATGTACAGTAATTACATACCATAAGAAATGCGGACATAGACGTGATTAAGGATATATGATTATCACGTTCTTCTGAATGCATAAGATTTATGCATGGTAAACTCGGGAAAGCGCTACCGAATAGCCGTTCATGCATTGACTCTGAGTAGACTTGAATAGAAAATTGATTGCGAAAATGTTCCTGAAATTAGTTCCAATCAGTACTATTAATTTCGCGATCAGGAATACAACAAGCTGTATGATACTCGCGCGCCATATGCATCAAATATGTTTTATTATGTATCAAATTACGCCATTCATTTGCAGAGATTAATTTGTTAATTTTTTCAATAAATTTTATTCCCTTAAATATTCCTGCCACGAAACAGAATGGATATAATATATGGGTATAATACATTTTTAATACGCA
The DNA here is from genome assembly GCA_034401795.1 of Chaetoderma sp. LZ-2023a. Taxonomy (NCBI): domain Eukaryota; kingdom Metazoa; phylum Mollusca; class Caudofoveata; order Chaetodermatida; family Chaetodermatidae; genus Chaetoderma; species Chaetoderma sp. LZ-2023a. The sequence continues at coordinate 82,418,976 of CM067370.1, read as the reverse complement.
TGTACGCATCTAAATCAGATGAATGTAAACTTAGTAAATTTAAATGTCTAGAATCGGTCACACCTAGGAGAGTATCAATTTGCCCACCTGAGTTGTAGTTGAGTTGAAAACCGTGAAATTCAAAACCCTCTGATAACCTACAATCAGTGTTTGACTGAATGACTTTTTCCACTGATTCTAAAATTACGTCAGGCATAATTTTACTCCATAGCCTAAAATCCACTGCTATCTGCATTTCCAAAGAAGGGTGAATCAACTCGATTCTCACGTGATCGTTCGGCTGAACATTACTATATTCGCTATGCATATCAAGCAAAGATTGAAAGACGCCTGACACGAACTCAGAATGAGAAAGTGGTGTATCGGCTATAGGATAACTTTTAAAAGATACATTGTATCGACGATGCAGCCATTCTTGACTGTATTGCGCCTTCTGCTAATGACCTGTCTCTGGATTTAGCATGCCTTCCTAATGATTATCTCCTAAATTTATTTGATGTCACGCCAGTTCCCGACTGTATTGCGCCTTCTGCTAATGACCTGATAAGCGGAATCGATAGGGAGGCATGCTAAATCCAGAGATATGTCATGAGCAGAAGGCACAATGCCGCCTGGAACTGGCATGTCGTCACATAAATTTAGGCTGGTATCATAAGGAAGGCATGCTAAATCCAGAGATAGGTCATTAGGAGAAGGCACAATACAGTCAAGAACTGGTGCATCGACGAATAAATTTAGGGCGGAATCATTAGGAAGGCATGCTAAATCCAGAGATAGAGCATTAGCAGAAGGTGCGATACAGTCAGGAACTGGCGCATTGACGAATAAATTTAGGGCGGAATCATTAGGAAGGCATGCTAAATCCAGAGATAGATCATTAGCAGTATTCGCAATACAGACTGGAACTGGCACGTTGTCACATAAATTTAGGTCGGAATCATTAGGAAGGCATGCTAAATCCAGAGATAGGTCATTAGCAGAAGGCGCAATGCAGTCAAGAATGGCTGCATCGTCAAATAAATTTAGGTCAGAATCATTAAGAAGGCATGCTAAATCCAGAGACAGGGCATTAGCAGAAGGCACAATACAGTCAGGAACTGGTGCAATGTCAATTAAATTTAGATCGTGTCCATCACGTACATCGATTGAATAATTAGGATCAATTACGTCACAATCATTATGAGGACGATTGAAAAATGATGATGGTACGGTACTCAGATCAGGAATAGATAGTTCAGTTCGCATATGATCGGTAGAAGCAGGTTGTGCAGGTACGATTGCGTCATAATCATACAAATGATATGGATAATTGAGAACATCAGCATCGGTATTCGTAATAGACAGTTCAGGAATGACTTCGCAGTAATCAGGAACAGAGTTGACATCACTAGCATTTACATCACGTAATGCAATGTCATTATGTTCATCAGATGCGCACATTTGCGGAATTGTAAAGTCGGGATCATATAACATAGAACCCAGATATAAAAGGTTATCCGCATTTTCATTAGATGAAAAGGGTAGATCCACGTTTAATCTAGTGACATCAGAGTCATACATCTGCTGCAAAATACATTAACCGCATCTTCACATTCTTTAAATTCGTCGCTTAAATTATCTGCCATTTTGTTATGTCTTTAACGCACACTTAATCCGTGCTTTATTTAAAATTGTAAGATCTACACTCTTAAACTTTTCTTTAAAAAAGAACAAATATCGTCAGCGAACTAGACAGGCGAAGACACACTCTGCTTAAATACAAACAGAGAACAACGCCTGGCAGAGACCAGCCAGCCGCCATAGCATTCCTACTCAGCCTCCTCTTCCTCCTCTCTATTACTCCTCACCCTCTTTATAGACCTCCCTTATCAGACCACCTCTTTTACTCTATTACCTACTATTATCAGACCACCTATTAATTTTACATTACATGCCACGGTACCATGGAGGGGGTCACGTGCCGCTAAGCTAAAATGTAAAATATCCAACTGTTAGGGGTTAAAATTTTCAGCAAGAAATTATCTTGGACGTCCAATGGGGTTTTACTATGATTCACATATACTAAAAATAGTTTTTCAAGTGTGTGCGGCTGTACGTCATTGTTCTCAAATCTCTCAAATACGTGCCGCTGTATGCCATCGTTCTCATACCCCTGGGCGGTTGTACGACATTGTTCTTGACCTCTAGGTGGCTGTATGCCATTGTTCTCATCAATTCTTTTGTTCTAGAACAATAGCATACAGCCGCATGCTTCACTACTGATATTCATTTGTTATTTCTATAGCGACTAGTGGGTGATATGATGCCACTATCTCTGATATGACAACAGGAGAGTTTGTCAGCAAAAATGATGATACAAATGCTGCTAAAAATGGAGTACAACACAATTTATTGTAATAAATATAGACCTCTTCAAATTCCATTCTTTGTAATGCTCAGTATACATAGACAGCAACAACACCATTTTCAAAATCAAAATCCTGTATCGTTGCTTTGTAAATTAGAAAATTTGGTCTTTAAAATGAAAATAAGGATTGTTTTGCATAACATAAAACGTTAAATTTATTTTCGTTTTTACCATATATTTAAACTATGGCCGTGTTTGAATTGGGCATGTGCGTGAAAAAAATCAATCTAGACTTGAAAACTACATAAGCACCCCATACTTCTTCGCTGTATCCGTAGGAAAGAATTAGTATTTTCTTGGTGAAATCAACATGCCCTGTTTCACAGCGACTCGTATATGTTGTCTGGTGTGAAAACTGGGACAGTTTGTTTCATTTCTGTACCAGTTATGGGCATTTTTATGCACCCTGAAAAAACTAATAATGAAAACATGTTTTTCACACGGCCAATAAAAAGGAGTAATTTACTTCTTCTTTTCGTTCGCTGATCATACCGCTAGTCCTGTAAGTGACTATCGACATGATCATAAGCGTTAAGTGCGTGGATCCATGGTTTATTAGAGTGCGCCATGTGGCCTGGAACCTCCGTCTTCAGCACTCGAGGTTTCTGTCAGGGTTACCTCACCCGTACCTCCTTTAGTCGCCTCTTACGACACGCAGAGGATACGGAAGGTGTATTCTAAGCCCCACCTACAGGGCAAGAATAATTTACTTATTTCTGCTGTATTTTGACAAAATCATCAAATGTGTAAAAATTATGTATCTATTGAAATAAACATGGTTTGACAATGTCAGGAAAACAACGAGAACAAAAGAGGAGTAATTGTTAGAAATAGAACTCTGTTAGAAACAGGTACCCTGACCATACATCACCATCATCACTTTACGAGGCATTTCTAAGTCATTCGCCCTTTGTAATTTAGGTAACATTTTGAGCGCAGGTTATCTAAATGTCTATTATCAGCTCATCTTCTTTCATCTCTATTATACAAACTGTTTTTATGCGAACTGTATTAGTCACGGTAGAAATAGTAAGGAAGACGCATTCAGAAGTTAGAATCGATAATTCACCAGGGCAATATTGATGTTGTGTATCTTGATTTCATGACGGCCTTCGATACTGTTCCTCACAAACGACTACTGCAAAAACTCAAAGGATTCGGCATAACTGGCAAGGTGCATGATTGGATAACAACCTTCCTGTCGGAATGAAAACAAAAGGTCATAGTAAACAACACGGCTTCAGCATGGATGAGCATTTTAATCAGGATGCAGTATGCTAGGATTAGTATTATTTGTACTATTTATCAATGACCTACCAGAAACTCTTATCTCCGACTTATATGTATGCTGATGACACAAAGATATGCCGATAAATTAGGGATGAGACAGACCAACAAGAGCTGCAGTCAGACTTATATAGGCTTCAGGATTGGTCAGATGAATGGCTACTCAGATTCCATCCAGATATATGTAAGGTTATGACTGTGGGGCGAAAGCATGAAGATGAAGAGCGAGAGAGAGAGAGAGAGAGAGAGAGAGAGAGAGAGAGAGAGAGAGAGAGAGAGAGAGAGAGAGAGAGAGAGAAGAGAGAGAGAGAGAGAGAGAGAGAGAGTATATGTAATGAGAGGTGGCCCAGGTGAGATGGAAGATCATAAACTGGGCAGAGTGATCATTGAGAAGGACATGTGCAATAAGTTGACAGCAGACTAACCTTTGAATAGCATATAAATGAAAAGATGAACAAGCCAACACAAATCATGGGATGATCCGGCGATCATTTGTATACCTGGACCCAGAGAGCTTCAATTGGCTGTACACGGTACTGGTGCGACTGCACCTTTAGTATGCGAATGGAGTATGGCACCAACTTAGGAAAAAAGACGTAGTCAGCATTGAGAAGCGCCACCAAATTGATCCCAGAGTTAATAGAATGAGCTACGGGGACATAATAAAGAGACTGAAGCTGCAATCGTTGACCTACCGTCCGCTCAGAGGTGATATGATAGAGACATATGTAGCACGGGTCGCATAGGGCCGGGCCAGAGTAGCTCGTACCAGGGCTTTCCCTCTCCACCTCTCTAATATATATGACCATAGCAGTTAATATGCATAGTGTGTGTACTATGGTGCAATTAGAACACGTTAGAGTCCGTGAGATCGTCCACCGCGCATGCGCGATAAACTAGATAGGTCAATCATGTTGTACTGTAGGTACGGAGATGGCAGCTTTACAGTATATATTTCATGTGGTTGCCAAATCGCTAATCCGAGTCCTTTTCGCTCCATCTTGGGCCGAATTTAAAACGAAATATAAAATAGGCACATGTGCTACTACCCGCACTGTGGTTAAACCTGTAGTACTTATGGCATCATAGGCACGTGATTGCTGGTTTTGCCTGGTTGTTACAACTTGCATTGGATTGACTGTAACGTGCTGCTGGAGCGTTCTCATTGGTCACTCAAAACTATAGAAAGGTCCACTTTGGCCCAAAAAAGTCAGTCGCGATGGACTGATCATTCAGTACAGACCTATATTAAAATGCTACCCAGAAGCATTCTCTACAACGTGGTTCTACCAGTAAATCCTTGTGCCAGTCAAAGACTATCTTTGCCATTCCGAACCTTTAATTTTGCAGCCTAAACTTGGGCTAAAACTGAATTATATAAATCGGCGGAGCCAGCACTGTAGGATAGCTGAAAGGTGCACCAGAATCCTCTGGACAGCACATACACAAAATTACATCTCATATCAGGACTCGTACTCAAACATGTGGTGTGAACTGACTCGTGAGCCATCCTATAACTACGATTATTTCTCACCATCACTTATCCGTATCACAACTGAAAGCGCTGAAAAACCTTTCTACCTCGCTTCCGGTCAACCCATTTGGGCCGAAAAGACTATGTGAACCTGTTTTCGCTTAAGCCAAAATCCCTGCATCACTCGAATTACTTGTATGATCGAATGGATTCTTTTAGGCTGAACTCGTTAATGCTGTTGCATCTCTCTTCACTCACAAGACCGAACATTGCTTTCTGTGCAGCACCTGAGCTTGCCACATCTTGTTCTGAACTTCAACTTCTTCATGAAGCTGTCGTATTCCTTTGCCGAACTCTCATGCTACGTCCAACATAATCAACCTGCATCGCTCAACAGACTCGAACCACTTCATACCATTGTTCTTCACTACAACCGTATACCTTATTGTCTTTTTCCATTGTAAAGATTTTTCTGTGCCATTTGTAACTCGGCACATATTTTCACTTTCATGCGCCGCTGAATAATAGCCCAAGTTGAAAGTCTTTTGTTTTCCCCTTGTATAATTCTTAAGTCATGACAATGACTATTAGGCGTATTTTTTTGGCCAGCTATGACCAATTACTAAGTAACTATTGTCTCATTTTACACAACCTGTGCCGTTCTTCTTTTTAGAACTCTTATATAATTCTATCTTTGCCACCAATCAGTATATGTTATATATTGTACTCGCATACGCCATTTAAGATAACACACCAACAATAGTGCACTAACCGTAAGAATTCTCAATATTAAAACTCCACGCGAGGAAACCCTTCTTGTGCCTAAAAACGACACAAGTTTGGTATAATCTAATATAGGTAGTAGCTCAGCTATTTGCATTAGAACTACGTAAACAAGTCAAGCGATTGCTGTATTCAATAAACGGCTGTTTAATGTAAAACCAGCTTCATGTGCCACACACGTCTAAATACCTGCATACGAGTCCAAAACGGCGCCACAAAGGAGCCAAAATCACCACCAGCAATCGTCTCACATTGTGACTAATATGGCCCATCTTCGCCAATTATATTGTATTATATTTACTAAGTCCCTCCTTCGGTTCGGTTGCACCATCATTGAAATCGCTGAGGTTTCTTGTTGGACCCAATTGTAATGAAGACGATGATACCTCTAGGAGAATAACTTTCTCCCAAAGTAGGAATTCACTGCGAACTAACTAACTTATTAATTGGGCAACTTGTATTTAAACCTAAAATCAGGTCTATCCATTAACTCCCAGGAATCATGTCTATATGGCTCGATTCCGACACATCGGCTCGCAGCAAAGGACAGCAGATCAATTCTGTGGTGACATAGAAGGGCTAAGTGGGTCCTCCACGCTTTCTAAGCAAGTCTGCCAAGTTCTGTCAGGAGTCTCTTCGGCCAAGTATTGTCTTATCCTTACCTTGTCTTATTTGTGAATACGCCAGACACTCGGTTAGGAGTCGCTCTTCGGCTCCAGTACTGGTCGCCCCGGTAGCCTTATACTGCACAAGTTGGACCTACTCACCGGTCAACTCCTACGGGAGGCCGGAGCAATTCCTGGGCAAGCAGACGAAACCTGTTTTCAACTGTAGTCTAGGGTGATAGGTCTCTGTGGCACTAATATCTGTGTTCAACCAACATATTAGATAGTATCCTCTCGAAGGACTGCTAACTACAGTAAGCCTAATTAGTTTGGAGATTCGGCCTGACCAGTATCTGTGGAGACTGACCAACCATTTCCCGTATAAAAAGTGTACACTACACATATATAAGTCACACAAGCACTTCCCAATACACTTTTTGTTTTACCGCACTTCGGTTGGACGGACTTATATAGAAGGAGGCCCGTGCGAGGCATATTCTCTCGCTTCAGCGAAAGTCTTCTTAAATAGAAGATACATCATTGTATATTTTATACAGCTTATATTAAGCCATAGGAATCCTTGGTGACCTTTCGTCTCTATTGTTCCATTACATATCATAAGATAAGTAAGTGTAGGCGGGATATTTATCAGCCAGAACTTGTCAGTTCTCACTAAACCAGCCAGTCAAACATTGGCTTAATCCGACAAAAACATCCTTTGGCAGCACCACTGATTGTACCAAACTATAACTCTACTAAATCAGTAACATCATGTAAATGCGACACACAGGGCTTACGAATAGCCTGGATGAGATGGTGGTGTGGAACCATGATGCACACAGGATTACCTGCACGACCTCACTGGAATGTGATCAGTCCGCTGATCCACGAGATTGGTTTTTGTACTCATCGGAGCCTCCGACTCCCACGTCGAATGAATGGGGAAACTCCAAGAGCCAACCAGCGCATCTGTTGGGATGACCCCTACCTTATGTAGGGCCCGGAACCTCTCTGCGAGGAACAACTCGGATACGCCGAAACGACACATACAAGATGTTGACAGGGGTGTATGACAATGATGTGTACTCACACATACTGCTCAGAGTCCAGTACCACCCAAGGCCACAGCCGTAAGATCTTAAAGCAGAGAGCAGAGACAAGACTGAGAAAAATAGTTTCTGTATTCGGGTGGCTGAATCATGGAATAGTCTGCACGAGGAAGTTGTAAAAACCCCGACAGTGAAATCGTTCGAAACAAGCTTGGGCAGACAATGGTCGACCCAGTAGGCTTGCACAATTATGCAATTTTTATAATTGCGATCATTTCAAAGAAATAATTGCGATTATTCAATTAATTGATATTTAACCCTTATCAAATCTGTGTCAAAAATTTAACTCTTACAGAGGTACATTTGAGAAGCAATGTTACTTTATGTTGTTTCTATCTTAGCATTACAACGTTTGAAAGTTAGACGAATAGAAGTGAATCTATTTCACACTATATGCACATAGATGACTATAGATATAACACAGCTATAATTTTCCTACTGGTTATATCGAAAACATTTTAGTGAAAATAATTGCTACATAAGCAGGCAACAAACTGTAGTCAAATTGTTTTCAAAATTCATCATGTGTCATAATGAGCTCATTTGCAAACATCTTTCTCAGAATACAGGATGAATGTGGTTAATCTTCATCAAACTCGAATTGAACAAAAGCAGGTTGCCATTTCATCCTGTTCTCAGTATATAAGCTTACTAAGTTGACTAGTAAAATATTAATCAACCATGTGTAAAATGAGCTGGATTTGAAACATGGTGAATATTTTTTTAATAGCTGAACTGTCGCACTGATATTATGTAAGCATTTATTATTTTTTCAAAATAAACTCAGAGACTAAGTATTAACACTTAAAATGAAATGGATTAGAAACTCAAATCAAATCATAGACACACTGAATGTGTATGTGTAAAAAACAAAAAGAACAACAACAACAACAACAACAACAACAACAACAACAATTCTTTTCCAATGATTAACAAGTCTAGCCCCATATTAATGCATCACTGAACACCAATTATACTCCAGCTAATTCAAAGTGTGTTGGCAAAGGACAATTCAATGATGATTGACTCAAGTTCAACCTATAACAATTTTGCTAAAGCAGGTAGATTAAAATTTACTAGAGATATTTAGAATCAATGTTGTGCATGAAAAGCAGTAGAAGTGCTTTTATTTAAAGATGTTGCTATTAGAGACAGCAACCGCTTTCAGTAAAATTAATCTCAAGCTACTCAAAAGAGTATCTGATTGAAATGAATTTGTTATTGCTACATCTATATTCATGAAAGTAACAAATCTTAGTCAAATTATTTTCAAAGCATTTCAAAATCTCAATTTTAATGTAAGCGTACAGTAAAGATTTAGAACATCGAGCACACACTGATCCGCGAAACACTCGGTATGTCATTTTCCATACAAAATGTTCAACATCAATATATTTGCAATTTTAATTTCAATATTTGTCAATTTAGCATTGTCCCCCATTATTAAATGTTTTAATATTTGAGATTATCAATTAAATTGAATAATTGTGCAAGCCCACCCAGATGATCTATAATTTCGAGGCACCTCTGGAAATATCTGCTTCGAGACACAATGCATAAGTTTTGCTATCGAGTATTGAATATGAGGATCTGGACTCATAGGCTAAGCCTTTCATCCAGAATCAACATACAGTAACATACGGTATATAGTATTACCTATAGTAATGTCGATGTTTACAGATCGGTTCGCCGCAGTTAACACACCAACCAGGCAAGACAGGGCACCATCGTGAGAACCAACAGATGACAGCGGAGAATCAACACCAACTGATCCCATCAACGAACTCGCGGCCCAGTTTTTCAGACGCAGCGAGATGGTATCCTATCCACGAGCGTAAGACACCACAGAAACTGGACTTATAGGACTATAAACATTGCTAATAGTAATACACGCGAGTTTATCTAATCAGATGTTAAACAATCAAGACACATACATTTAATTATGATGGTTAAATTGCGTAGATAATTTGATTTGACATTGACACTTCTTTTGGGAAGGGAAGGAATGTAGTATATTTAAATGTAATTCCGTATAATTCGTTTTCATGTTACAATCATAACGTCACGTTCACCTCGATCAGCTGGTTTTTTACTAAAGAATAAATAGTAGCCATTTTTATTCAGTACACCGTCAATATTATTAGAGTTGGTATTCATGATATATAACATATATATTACAGTTGGGCCGATGTTGGTCCAATAACTGTAACCCAACTGTAACTTTGCCACTGTTCTGCTAATGTTAATCCAACCATTCATCGCCAATGGCGATGGTGCCAACCAATCACCAATATTGGACCAACGTAGTAATGTTATTTGGATACCCACTTGGTATAGTCATCTCGTAATGCAATGATGTATTTGTTAGCTTCGTCAGTAACTGTCAATGGCCGAGAACGTCAATGGCGACTTCCTTGAATGGAGCACCGGATTCTTTTGCTTGAAGCACTGCGCTTCTAATTATAGTCCCTAATGCACAACGTTGGCAGGGTATGCACCTAACTACACCCTGGTGAAAATTTCCTGTTACCGGGTTATCACGAAAAGCCGTTACTACATAAGCTCCGATTTTCTTTACTTTTTTTTACTTTTGTGGATGACGCCCAGATTCCTATCAATATGGAGAGTAATTTTGCAACACGTATCTCTTTGCAGATACAACCCAAGGCCACTCGGATATCACCAGGCTCACATCATGAATTTTCTATGAATGGTTCTGTTATACCAGCTAAAAACTTTTAGTTGACGTCAGCATCACTAGGGCAAAAACTCTACGGGAAAATGCAGTCCAGAATGTGGATGAAAATATAAAGAAGGCCAGGCATGTATCATATAGCCTCTTTGATCAATGATTTCGCTGTGATAATGGTTTGGATCCTGTAACGACAATCCACCTATTCAGAACTTATATAGCTCCAAATCTGACTTATGAGCTAAAACTTATTCTTCCAGTTACGGCATTACGCAAGCGTACTTGCTCTCGCTTTCCAACTCTACTCCAGACCCAGCCATGTACATGTTAACAGGAGTTCTGCCGGTGGAAGCACACATTCATATGAAAGCAAGGAAACAGTCTGCAATGAAAATACCTAGAAGTAACAGCTGGTTCAAAAACATAAATGCAGTCAGAGCTTTAGATAAACAGCGTATTTGCGTAAATACGCAAACATATTTTTTAAAAACCCAATTTAACCCAACCCACAACTCAGCGGGTTCCTATAAATGCCCAAACGCGGATACCCGTTATTTGGATAGGATCAAACCGGCAGTACTCGGTTACGATTACGCAATAATAATATTATGTAATAATTTCGAAACTCCGAGTCCAAAATTACAGATCTGTGAGTCGCAGACGACTATGCTGAGTACTCACTCTAAATATTGAATCTACTCGCAAATTCCTGACGTCACATGACTTGTAGATTTTCACAACGAATGTATGTTATGTTTTGTGAAGAATTTTTGTGCAAAAACAATGATTATTACACTTAATTTGCCCTGTAGGTGGACCTTAGAATACACCTTCCGTATCCTCTGCGTGTCGTTAGAGGCGACTAAAGGAGGTAAGGGTGAGGTAACCCTGACAGAAACCTCGAGTGCTGAAGACGGAGGTTCCAGGCCGCACGGCGCACTCTAATAAACCATGGATCCACGCACTTAACGCTTATGATCATGTCGATAGTCACTTACAGGACTGGCGGTATGATCAGCGAACGAAAAGAAGAAGACACTTAATAATTTCACTCCTGCGATGATGGACATACATTAAACAAAGTTGTAAGACAGAAATAATTTGGCAGGAATGTGTCCTATTTTCGTGTTATGAAAGATCGTCAATGCGCCCCGCAACGAACGTTTCGGTGTGAACTGCTTACGACGATCGAACGCCAGAACTCGTATAGGTCGTATTTCGTCTACCAGAATATAGCCATAGTAGTTTACTATTTATGATGGACATTTAAAGAATAATCCGAATTTGAACTTTGGGAACTTTACTCATTGTCGACATAATTCAGTGCGCTTGCTATCAATAAATGTGGAATTATAAATCAGTTTTCCTTGTACTGTCACTGACAGTGAAAATGATGCATCACAGACTATCAACGGTGGACAAACTATTAAATATTAAACTAATTTTCTCTCATTTTCCCCTGACTTTTATGGTTTGATGCCTATGATTCATAGCCAAACATTTTTGACTGGATTATATGCCATACACCATAAAAGTCAGGGAAATGGAAGTGAGAAAATTAGTTTGTTAATTGTCATTAATGTCATGCGGTTACACTGTGCTAGGAACATCTTTTAATATAGTAAAGAAAACAAAACAAGGATTACATCTGGCAGTTGCCTAATTTTTAATACAATTCATCAGTCAACTTAAGAAATGTGGATTCCATGTATACATCATGGTGATCATACATGTAAAACAACATGAATGATTTGAATCACTTGACCCACTCTACATTTATATCAGAATGGTTTGATATTGTCATGCTGTCTCAGGCTGTCTCTGATGTAAATGTAGAGTGGGTCAAGTGATTCTGATAGAGTGATACCTTAACCAGATTCAGAGCAGTCACAACTCACAATTGAAACATATATAATACATTGTTTTCACCTAGTCACTCATTACTGGGCCATAGGGCCTACTGGCTTGTGGTTCTATGAAGTCCGCTCCAGCACCGCAGCTCTCCCACAATTAGACTGCCTACTTGTCTAAGTTGTCTACATGTACGTACATGTAATTACGTAAATAATTTACACGTCAAAGTCATAATCATACATGTACAGTAAGTCACTTTTGAAGTGTAAAAAGGTGTATTACTAAAGACTATTTGACTATCCTGAGTCAGTATAGTCAATTAGTATCTAGTAATACAAAGATTTTTTCACGTCTAGGTGGGCCTCAAATACTCAATTCCTGCCACTTCCTTTGAGTAACGGTATTTTGAAATACTCAATTAATACGAGGAATACTCAATTATAATCATCCCCTATGAGTAAAATACTAAAAAGACTAATTCGTATCTGAAGCTCTGAATGCTGTCTTGGTAAATATTTTGAATTACTTGTAGCCTGCCTATTTTGGTGTCATAAATGATTTTGCGGGGCCATGGCCAGACCATGTGTTCATACAGGGCTGAGACTCCCAGTGGTTACATTGAGTTACACCCAGTCTAGGTTGTTTATAATCAGACCACCTGTTCTGAAGCTCATGTACACCATTATCATGGCTTCCATGTTTTACCATGGTGTTACTAATACTTGGTCTGTGGTGGATGAATGAAGGGTGCGCACGTGTTGCTTGCTGTTGATGACCAAACTGACGAGTCTGTAGATCAGAGTGGCTTTTCACATTGGAAAACCTATCTGGTACCTTCTTTAATTCTTACTGGCGATCCTGTAATGTTGAGCAGGATATGCTATACTTAGGGAATGATAGACGTAAATTGTTGGGCACTCTGGCTGACTGTGATAAATAAATGACCCTGTATGGATCTCCACGCTGGATGGACAGGATTGCGGCACAATCGTTCGATGCTTAGTCTGAACAGTAGGATATGTTGATTCTGAGGGTCGATGTACACCCTCGTGATTCTGCCCGACAGTGTCAGTGGGTGAGTGCGACAGTTGAACATCCTGTCGGATCTGTCCAAGTGGATTTTGCTCAAGACTATTTGTCTGTGGCATTGGAGCAGCTACACCATAGACGACAGTTTGTGGTATTATTACTTGGGATACCATAGATAGGTTGCTTAGAGCTTCTTGGCATATGATTAGGAGTCATAGAATGGTAAGTTTTTTCAGCCGGTTGGTGCCAGATTGCTCGGTATCGGTTGGTAAGGTGTTTCCAAGCCAGAAAGGCTCGAGCTGCTCTAAATGGTAATCCATCTGCTTGAATTTCAGAGATGTAACCCTTTCATTCATAGTTATAAACTGGTTATTTAATTTTTGCTGGATCTGCTGGAATAAGTTGAAGCATTCTTGAGTGTTAGGATTGTTGGAGATTGTTACTCCATAGGCTACACTTTTGTTACTTTTTTATAGGTATCTGCTGCCATCTTATATGACAGAACTGTTTTCCAAAGCTCTTCAATTCTCGCTTCCAGTCGCTTTATGTATGATTACATTCTCACTCTACTTCTGCTGGTATCCCTTAACTCATTCTCTGTAGATTTCAACTTTTCTTCCCACTTCCGCAACTTAATTTCTCTAGCACGGATGTCAGAGAGCTTAGTCGACACTTCATCTTGTGCAGACCTGTCCATCATATCAATCACACTGCCAGCAGGAATTGTGGCATCAGTATGCTGGTTCCTAGCGTCTTCTCGTTGCCCATTATGGCCATTAATGACTGAAGCATCAATTATGATTGGCCCAGATGCGTCACAGTTGATATCGTTATTGCTCAGATGTTGCATGACAGGGGTTTTCCAAGCACCTTCTATGTAAGTTGCTATATGTGTTGGTCCTGTATCATTCAGGGATACAGGATGCAGACTAGCTGTTATGGGAGATACATGGGTGCTATTACTTGGTACTCTGTGGATCAGATTTTCCATTTGCATATCATCTGTGCCAGGGGAGGACTTTGTCCGATAGCATGTGCTACATAAATTTGGTGTTGCACTATCAGTAATCTTGTAGCAGGTGGAACTTTTCACAATGCTAATGAATCCAGTGGTGTCCTACCGAACAATAAGTGCTTCTTGAGCGGCATGGCCATTTACACTTTATGCAGGGAATTGCTGGACTTTCTAGATCTTAGGATGCTGCATTAGTGATAATGGCATGTACTTTGATGTGCTTTTATTGCTCATGGTTATCTGAAAATCTATTGCAGGGTTGATTCATGAATTTGATGGTTTCTGTACAATGACTTTTGACGCCGTACAGGCGATAACAGGTTGTTGTTGGTGGTTTGATGTGCCTTTGTTGCCACGAGCTGTCTGGCTATATATTTCCAGATTATCACCAGTAGTTGCTTGTCTATAGGGTGATGACTGCTAATAGCTGCTCTTCCAGCATTGCATTCAGAGTTACAAGTGTGGACACTGATGCTTTCAGAAGATTGTATTTAATATTATCGTGAATTTGCTCGAGGTCATCTTAAAAAAACATAATAACGGTTTTGGCATTTATTCGAAGTGGGCTTTTTGTAGTATATAGATTAACAGTATATTCTTTCATTTTCGCCGAAAAGACTGATTGTGTACTGAACGATATCAGTCCTTGTGCTGTAAGTAGATGATGTGATATTAGCATAGGTCGTAGAGGAAGAGTACTGCCTGAAGTGACTTAGTGTTGCAGGCACGGATCCAGACCTTCGCACCGCTCGCCTGTGCGAAGGTCAGAGGTAGAAAAGGTTTCTCAGAGATAATTACTCTATCCGCTACTCAATACCATCTGCATGAATGTCATCTCATAAATACTACTTTTACCAGTACCTTGGTTTGTATTAGTGGGTTTGATTTTATGTTACAATAATCATGTGCATGTGTATCTGCACAAAATGTTTATACTCAAAGACCAAGTTCGTTTTGGCTTCAGGTCTTCGAGTGCACAATACGATGAAGTATTATGTAATACTCGTCCTTGGAAACTAATATGCTCATAGTAAGATGTGTTAAAATCTACCACACTAGGGTCGTTCAACATAAGTTTAGTTGAAATTGGGTTATTGATTTGTAAAGGGATGCTAATCTCATCTCAAATGTTGTATTGTACCAATAGATTATTGTGCAAAGATTCCATATTATTAATATCCCGTCACATTCTCCTATCTGTATCACAAATATCTGTTTTGTAATATGGCGTAAATGTTGAAAGTGATCACCACCAATTTGTTTCCGTAAGCGATTGTGTGTGATGTCATGTAAGTGCCAATGCATTACATTATTTATTATGTAATACTCATCTCCTTGAATATTTTGAAACTAATTTGAATGGATGTTGTTGTTACCTATGGCAGCAACAGCTACTAGTCAGATTAGATTCAAAATATTCAACAGCTTACCTCTATGATTACTTTTATATCACATTGCCAAACTATAGATGGCACCTCTATCACTGAGCGCATATACCGAGACAGACATGCTAGGTTTTTTCTGATTCGTTGAAAGGTAATTCATGCCAACCATCATAGGCTGTAGAAATATATCACCATTTAGCTATGAAAGCCTGAATATCTTTCGTTGTCGGCATGATAAAAAGCTAAAATATCAGGGATGGATTATGGGTATCAAATTCTATCACCTGAATGGTTAGAAATAAGATAAGGTGAGAGAGATTTCCTTTAATAAAATCCAAGGTGGTCACTGAAAAAAGCAATGCAATAAGTAGAATCCTGCCAGCCAAATTTAGTTAAAATCCAGCAAGTCGTCTAGGATTAATTATGTTTTAAAGGATTTCCGCACATTTTTCAGAAAACCAGCTGAGATGGCCACAAAAAAATTGACCAATAAAAATCCTGGTTAGAACTTAGAAATGTTGATGCTTGCTATTGTAGGAGCATTCCACCCATGGTTAATTGAAATTGAACCGTTGGTTAAGGAGTAGCATTTTAAATGATTAACCAATTAGGCCTACAACAATATTTTACAGCCAGGGAATACCCAGAAACTATCTTATCCGATGCCAAGCAGAAGGCACGCACAAAAACTCATCAGCTCCTCCTCAAACCGCCTAAGCCACCAACTACGACCAATAATACCAATAGACCAATATTCGTCTGTGAGTACACTAGAACAGGAACCTTTTTGAAACATATTATTTCCAAATACTGCCATATCCTCCAAGCCAGGCGACCCTGCGGAGACGCACTCCCCTAAAAAATCCCCGTCGGGGTCAGATCATACAAAACTATAAATGATGTTATCATCAGGAAAAAGATACCCATATGCCTTTCAAACAACCCTTCACGAAATGCTACACCAAAAACTGCAACATCTGCAACAACATGGATGCAAACAGATTTTGTTGTAGTGCACATATATGTCTGACATACACGACAAATATCATAGACAATTGTCAAACCAGAAACATTGCTTATCTTCCTACATGCAAGAAACAATACGTAGGAGACACTACGCACATACAAAATCAGAATCC
This sequence comes from Chaetoderma sp. LZ-2023a, assembly GCA_034401795.1. Lineage (NCBI taxonomy): Eukaryota > Metazoa > Mollusca > Caudofoveata > Chaetodermatida > Chaetodermatidae > Chaetoderma > Chaetoderma sp. LZ-2023a. Next base: position 82,402,197 of record CM067370.1, on the reverse strand, counting down.
AGGAGCACCTACCATCTATCATTAACCTTTGCAAGAAAGAAAGCTATGACACACCAGTTTCCAGCCACGTTAATCAATGCCACTATACCATGAACGAAATGGGCTTTCGCATAATACAAGTATTATCCTCCTACCCAGAGGATCCAGAATCCACTAAATGGAGGAGATAAAAAGAAAGCCACCGGATCCATCAACTCTACTCCATGGAACCGATAGTGATTAATGTAGCAGGTTAAAAGTCACCATTCACGTGGAACTGAGCCACCATAGCGCAATAACACGAAAGTAGTTATTTCCCCCTCCATAATATGGAAATAGCTTAATGCCTTAAAATCGGAAATTCTTCAGTCAACGTTGCCATGAACGTAAGATTGGTATAACTGGATATGTAGATTAGATTTAATATTATGGGGTAATTAAAACAGTTGCTTACAACTCGGAATGCGAGAGGTGGTTTCTCAGAACATCTAATTTTCAAAAATTGTGTAGAAGAACACCAAAACCACCTTTTTGTGAGAATAGCCTGGTGCCTTCATATCAGAAATTTTTCAGTGAATGTTGACACGAAAGTCAGATGTGTTTAACCGGATGTGTGGATTATTGACAATGTTATGGGGAAAATAAAGTAGTTGTTTACAACTCAGGGAATGTGGGAAGTGGTTTATTGGAGCGTTTAAGTTTTAACATTTTCCAGGGTAGGTTCCCAGGACCCTCTTTTGAATGAGAAGGTCAGACTAAACCTCTGGATTCACCCCTGGTGTTCCTACTAGATATTTTGACAAATTAAACAATTTTTAGATACTATAGCTCAATTGAATTTAACAGTATTGAAATTACTGAGACATGGATCAAAACTAAGCTCAGCACTCAGCTTAATTAATATGCAAAACTACAAATTCCTGGGAAAAGCACAGGGCGAATAACCAGGAGGTGTGGTAGTCATTTACGTAAATGAAGATGTACTGTCTTATGCGAGAGAAGAACTGACAGCAATGGAGGACTTTTTAACTATCTTTATTGAAATACCTATGGAAAAGCTAAGAACAAACTAATCGGTGTCATGTACAGTTCTCCAGAAAACGATAAAGAAAAATTCATAGCAACATTAGAAAAATGCTTTAAAAATATACAAAAAGATAATAAAACAGTTTATATATTGGGTGTTTATAACATTGATTTACTTAGAAATATAGCCACTACCCAGGATTTTGTAAATTTATTAAGAACATTTGGATACTATCCATTCATAGCAAAACCTACAAGAATAAGTGACAAAGGGCCCCTCCTACTGACAATATTCTCTCAAATAACACTGCAAATCACAAAACCCAATCAGGTACTTTTGTTGAAGACATGATTTCAGATCACTTAACAATCTACTACATAGAAAATGAACAAGTTAGAACAAAGTTATTGAAAAAAAGGAAACAACATGTAGAGATTTTAGAAATGACAATATAGAAAAGTTTAGAAACAGTTTGCCGAACATAAATTGGAATGAGGTGATTAACTATGACTCATGTGAAGATTCATAGTTAATCACCTCATTCCAATTTATGGAGAACAAGGTGTATTTAACCTTTTTTAAGCATCCGACTATATACAATGATACTCAGTTTAAGAAATATAGAAATAAATTGGACCAATTTATTAGGACAACAAAAATAAACTATTACCATTATAAAATTAAAGAGCAAAAAGATAATATAAAAGAAACATGAAAATTAATTAAATCACTATTAAATAAACAAAAACCAACTTGGAAACAGCATGGTTTATTAGTAATAACACACTCATATCAGATAAAAATGAGATAGTAGACAAATTCAATGAATACTGTGTTAATATTGGACCTAAATGATCACAAAAATTCAATGCAGCTCGGACAAAATACACAAGAATATTTGTCAGGCAGCTACCTACACTCAATGTTTCTAAGCCCAACAGATGGAGAAGAAATCTACACAATTTTGATGCAAATTAACCCGACAAAAGGTGTAGGTATTTCCAACTTTAAATGGAAACTCTTTAAACACTGTATAACAGAAATACTCACCCCACTAAATCACAGAAAGCATTTGACACTATAGACTACGAAATATTATTGAAATAATTATCATATTATGGTGTAAAGGCATCGTTCTGAATTTGATTCAAAATTATCTTACTGATAGAATACACTGGGTGCAAGTTAGGTAGGCCGGGCATGGAGTCAGGCCGGGCAGGGAGGGGGAGGGAGGGGGGCGGGCAGGCGAGAGGGAATGAGAGAGAGAGAGAGAGAGAGAGAGAGAGAGAGAAAGAGAGAGAGAGAGAGAGAGAGAGAGAGAGAGAAAGAGAGAGCATAAATAACAGAAGGGGCTAAATTAAACCAAGCAGTCAATCTTACTCTTAACTACCACTCACAAATCATTAATACAATATTGTCATAACCTAGCCTTGGCTGTACTTCAATTAAAGAGATGGAAATTTACATTCTTCCTACTTGATGTCACAGTCACTGATCAATCAATGGACTGATATATCCCTCTAATTCAATTTAAAAGGCATGTTTATTTGCATCCATTACGAGTTTCCCATTTGACGTATTATTTGATTTTACAGCTCAAAACTCTGACAATCCCAGACTTTACCTCCAAATCTATTCTTAGAAATGAAAATAGATCATTCTGTTCATTAAGTTTTCCATCCCTACAAATATCATTCGTTCGTTCGTTCGTTCGTTCGTTCGTTCGTTCGTTCGTTCGGTCGGTCGGTCGGTCGTTCGTTCGTTCGTTCGGTCGGTCGGTCGGTCGGTCGGTCGGTCGGTCGGTCGGTCGGTCGGTCGGTCGGTCGGTCGGTCGGTCGGTCGGTCGGTCGGTCGGTCGGTCGGTCGGTAAATCTATGCTTTCAGGTGCTCTACTGTGCTTTTAATAAATGCTCATTTGCAGTCCAAGAGATAATTTTTGAAAATTTACCACTCGAATTACTAGTTACTGGACGCCCTAAGTATACCAAGTACTATGTTTACATCATAATGTTTCACAAATTACAGTTACCTACTTAACAGACAGGCAGGCGGGCCTGCGGGTAGGTGGGTGGGTGGGTGGGCGGACGGGCGGGCGGGCAGGAACCCTACATTTTGCGGTATCTCAGGATACTATAGTTGGCTTGTGGTATGCGATATTCCGCATTGACTATCTTAGCAATGCATTGATTCGGTTAATAATCGATGGACACTGCTATTGGCCATGACAGTAACTTCACCATATTTAGACAAACAAATGAGCAGACAGTAAGACGGTCAGATCAACCAAACCTAGTGGGTAGAAGTGGCAGAAAGTGGGTCAACAGACAACCTGACATACGCTGACTGACTGACTGACTGACTGGCTGGCTGGCTGGCTGGCTGGCTGGCTGGCTGGCTGGCTGGCTGGCTGGCTGGCTGGTTGGCTGGCTGACTGGCTGGCTGGCTGACTGACCAACTAACTCACTGATGCATTGCCTGTCTTTCTCACTGACTAATCCCCAACATAAAGCTGATTTTGATGCGTAGCAATGGCTGCAGTGTGTCCAGTGAACCTTTCATACTCACTCTAGCATTGGAAACTGCATATGATTACACGTATGCATGCGTCACGTATGCATGTATTAGATACCATATTTCTCGTGCTCGGCAAGTGCTTCGGTGGGGGTGGACGCATCGTGTGCGCCTGGGTTCGTTATTAACCTTTTTCTCGGCGGCCATGGCTGTGCCAAGGCCAAGAGTGGATTATTAGCCCACCATGGTCATAAGTCCGCCATGGCGTATCAAGATCCAGGAACGCCCTCCCCACGTGTTACCACGCTCCCTCCAATTTGTGACGTATACATCACGATCGAGAAAGAGAGAATGTGGAGGGTACGTGGGTGCCACTGCGTGCGTGCGTGTGTGCGTGCGTGTGCAGGCTTTAGACTGAGTCCTCTCGGGCAAAGACTTGTGTTCAAAAGAGATGGTGGTAGAAAGGTATATCTTAATTTTAGTTTTTGATACGGGTTAGTGGCATAAGTTCTATTTTTTTCTTATTTTGGTTGAGGCATAGGTTTCTTTTATTTTACTCGATTCAACATTTAAACAGTTTATATATTAATTATATATCTCTTTTGAGCTAACATACGGTGCTGACAACTCAGCCATTAGCTACGAGATATTTGCATATCCCTCGTGTCATAAACCATGTCACAGCTTCTACAATAAATACTATACGATAATAAATGAATAGGCATGTATGTACAATGTTTAAGGATTTTCACGTGTTCGGAAGCAGCGGTCAAGCAGACACGATTTCTTCAGACCAATCATTCCCTTTGTGTAGCACGGTTGGAAGATGCGTTTGAAATGTTTGAAACTGCTTCTCTCCAGAGACGTGGCGTAATCGTTCGTTCTGGCCCTGCAGATTGGAATGGGTGAGATATCGGCTGGAGTTATGTAAAATTCCGTCAGGATTCAGAAACTGAGTTTGTAATATACAATTACAATTACAATTAGTTTATTTTCATGAGAACACTACAGTGTTATAGAGAAGCTGTGTACAATATTTCTAATAAATAATTAATAATATATTCTAAGTATCGTTATTAAAATTGTTATGATCATATTTCTCGTCATTGTAGCCGTATTGTGATCACCAATATTAGCATTTAAAAATATTTTTTTTATTAGTTCTAGGCTGCTGGGAGTGTTGATGCAGGTTCATTTGATAGTAATCTTCTAGTGTTCTGGTTACGCAGCCTGGATAACAGCAACACTCCTCCAGTCAGGCCAGTCGCTAGTGGACGCCATATGGTCTATGAGAGGCAATCCCATAATCGTCATAATTTTAGACTTACATTCTGACTGAGCCCATCCACTACCCTCGTCCGATAGCCGCAGGCAATTCATGCTGAAAATCGTTTGCTTTTTTTATGGCATGCGCTATGCGACAAACAGCAACAATCCCCAGCAAGAACCGTTAGCAACCCTCAAGCGAGAATGATGAATATGTCCAGTCTGGATGTTCGAATTTTGTTGCCAGGGTTGGCGATCCTCCTAGGTGTACTCAGGGGCTTTCTGTCATTAGTCCTGGAGGACCTCCTACTCTCGTACAAGGCTGGATGCCATTACTATGGGCCGGAATGCCTGTAGTGGATGGTAGTAGTAGTAGTAGTAGTAGTAGTAGTAGTAGCAGCAGCAGCAGCAGCAGCAACAGCAGCAGCAGCAGCAGCAGCAGCAGCAGCAGCAGCAGCAGCAGTAGTAGTAGTAGTAGTAGTAGTAGTAGTAGTAGTATTGGCAGTAGTATTTGTGGCAGCGGCTGCAGCCACAGCTTCTATGTGAACAAAGTGTTTCATCATGTTATCTTTAACCACTTAATGACTAAATTGATCAAAAGGTCAAAATATTTGCTTATTGATTGCCCGTTTGCAGGCCTAGACAAGAGTACTTCTGAAAACTCACCACTGGAATGACTGGCTCGGTTATCAGATCAGACATTCCAGTATTACCAGTGGTAAATCCCCACCAGACTCTCCCGACCTACAAACGGACATTCCTTAAGGCCAATGCATAGGCCTGTTTTGGTCGGATTCGTACATAAAGGGTTAAATAGTCCCTGGTTCGTGCCAGTTACTTGGGTACAGACGAAGATGCATGCTTCATTGGTTGGGCGTTTACGGTACACTTAGGTTGTACCCATGTCTGCAGTCCCATGCATTAAGTATTGAGGGCACTCGCTGTGCATGAGTCGTGGAGTTCTAGGAGCTAATGGGGGCTCGTATGTTAGGCTCTTTTCTCCTTGCATAGCAAGTTCTCGCAGGTGGCCACTCGTGCGTAGACCTCACGCAGAATCACCCGTTGGTGTGCATAGGTTTTTTCTGAATCGTTGCATAATGGCGTCCACAAATTTACACAGTGATATTAGTTTTTTCTGTTTCTGACTGTTGAATAACTGATTCATCTTAATTGTGTTTGGGCGTACTCTGAAGTATTTGTCAAAGTAAAGTTTCCTCACATTGCTTAAGGCCAGACATTCAAACAGGTAATGGAACTCATCACCCGGACTGTTTTCCTGGCATATTGTTCAGAGTCGTGCATGCCTCAGCAAGATCCCGTCACTTCCTCCCTGTTCTATCCGTAATTTATGGTTACTAGTTCTAAATTTACACAATAGCTTCCATAATGTTACCGGGAGAGAGGTAAGATAATGTTCTAGTTTTGGATCGTCTTTGAAAATTCTATATGAAATGCATATGTTACTTTAAAAAATTTACCCCCTCCATGTTTGAAGATACTGGTCACAAAATCGTTGCTTTACGGTAGCATTTAGCCATTTTATATTGCAAGAGGTTTGGCGTAGCCATAGGTTGGATAAGCTAACGTTATCTAGGTTTTTTTAATATGTAGAATCCAAGGCCATCTGAACTCATTTTCTTTACATAGGTGGAGAAGTAATTTGTATGACTTGACGGAGATTTTGGATGCTTTGCCGTTAACCAGCTTTCCCCAGAAGGAGACCATCTTTATATTTATTTTTAAGCGGAGTGGATATTGTCCAAGCTCACCATAGATCATCGCTGATTGTGTTGTGTTTTTACCCCATGTATTATTTTACAGAATCGTTTATGTAATTTTTCTGCCATGTCTACATTTTCGACTCCCCATATTTCACATCCATATAGTAGAATTGGCATCACCATTGTTTCGAAAAGATCTAATTGGACATCAATTGGTAGATGAAGTGATCTTGCTCTTGATAATAAGCTGAACATGGCTCTACTGGCTTTGGTATGCAGGTGTTTTATAGCTCTAGAGAATCGCCCGTTTTACGTAAATTTAATTCCTAAATAGCAATAGTCTTCCACAATCTCCACCTTTTCGTCGCCTAGTTTAAAGATGGGCAGCTTTCTGACTTTTCCTCGAGAGAAGACTATAACTTTTGTTTTGGATAAATTTACATATAATTGCCATGTTTTGCAGTACTCATTTAATGTGTTTAATGTTTTTTGCATCTCTTGTTATCGTATCGTCAGCGTATAAAAGAATAAATAGTTTGAAAAACAGTTGCAAGTTATCCTCTAAAAGCACGGGTTCGGCGGCATGTTTAATTTTAGAGAGGCCATTGTATGATGTCGAGGTCGTTTGTTCAAGATCGTTTAGGGATAGTGCGAATAGTAAAGGGGATAGATTCTCCCCCTGTCGGACGCCAATATTGCATTTGAAAAATTCAGAGATGGAGTCATTCGATAGACTCTTAACGCAAGATTTGGCCTCTTTATATAAGTTAAAAATTTAAACATTTACGTTCTATTTATTGAATCGATTGCTTTCATGTAGTCCACGAAAGTGCAGTATAGTCTTTTATGCTTTGATAAGTATATATCTATTAAGGCTTTTATGGCAAAAATGTGGTTGTATGTGGAGTAGCCAGCTCGAGAGCCTGCTTGTTCCTCTCCAATCAGGTCTATACTTTCTGTATATTTTGCCAAGTCTGTTGCTGACCACAATAGTAAAGAGCTTACAGAAGCAGCTGAGTAATGTGATACCCCTATAATTATCAGGGTCGGCCTTTGAACCTTTGTTCTTATAAAATGGGAGTATGATGCCTTTGGCCCATTCTTTTGGTATGTGTCCAGACTCTAAGATTACGTTAAAATGTGTGGTCTATGCCACTATTAAAGAATTGTTTGAATGTTTTAAGAACTCCTTAATTATTTGGTCGGTGCCGCATGCTTTATTGTTTTTTAGTTTGTTGATTGCAGCGATAAATTCATCCGCAGAAAAGGGGTAATTTAGAGCATCATTTGAGTCTACCGTAGCAGCATAGCAAAAGTCATTGTGATCGATTGCCTCTGTGGCTTCGTTTAGCTTTCGGAAATGGTCTACATGTATATCTTCTGGGATCTGTGGGCACTCTGTATCTGTTCCCTCTTTCCGTGTATGTATCGCTTTCCAAAAAGACTTAGGTTCACGGCCTTTCATAGTTCATAATTTGTTTGTAAACCTTTTAAAATACAATGCATATTGCTTCCGCAATTGTTTTTATATGTTTTGTATGCAGTTTGCAATTGCTCTTTATTATTATCGCGTGTATTATTTAAATATTGCCGTGTTAGTTTGTAGAATTCTTTTCTCTTTTTTTTTACAGGCATCGTTGAACCATGGTTTTTTATGTTTATGTGAGCTTTTCTTTTTACTGCGCTCTTTTATGCATCCGGACAATCTCCCTGCATTTGTTAGTATGGTGCTTATTTGTGCAGTAATATTATTTATGGTTTCGTCAAATGCTTCGGGACTTTCGCCCATCGTGTCTAGTTGATGAATAATGTTTTGGACTTTGCCTTCGTGTAAGTTATTTCGGAACACAGTGACGCTATCTGCTTGCCATTTTGGCTTTGACTGATACATATTGTTCGCGGGTTTGTTATTCAAGTTATTATGTGTAGTCGAATTCACTGTTGGTGATATAGATATATTTACGGGATTGTGGATGTCCGACAACAGTTCATGAAAATCCAGTATTTCGAAATTATGTGGAACTGGAAAGAGCGATGGAGACGCTATGCAATAGTCAACAACGCTTGCGTCTTTGCATGTTAGCCTTCCAATCATTTTATCTGCTCCTCCCTACCGTTTATTATATTTATGTTTAAATTTGTGCACATTTCAATTAGTCTGTATCCATAATTGTTTGTTCCGTTATGCCTGCTGTATCGATCAAGTGGTATGCGCATCGTGCTCAATGTTACTCCAGGTCGTGGGGCTTGTTGTGCAGAAGTATCTCCCATGATTTTCACTTCTAAGCTTTCGTCGTCTACCTCTAGGAAATCTTCAAGGTGTCCCGTATGGGCATTGAAATCCCCATAAGGATTAAAGGTGTGTCATCATCATCTATTAAAGAGATGGTTTCCTGTTCAATCCTGTCAAAAGGTTTAATAGACGAGTAGTCTGAAGTTTCTGGAGGGACATAGAAAATTTCGAATAGTATGTCTCGACCCAAGACGTTCTTGGTAATTTTAAACCAAAGACTGAAGTCAGAGCCTGTGTTAATTATTCTTATATGTGGTGCTAGTCTGTTTTATATAGTAGGGCTACCCCGCCTGAGCTGCTCTTGCATTTTGTTCTGTTAACCGTGGCGTGCTGATAACCATGTACATTGATTACGTCATATACACTTAGTTTCATTTCGGTTAAGCATATGATATCATATTGTGTGATATGCTCTTCCAAATCTGGGGCTTTAAGTTTAGATAGTATGCCACAAACGTTTAGCAAGAGGCAGTTTAGGTCCATTTTGGTTTGGGAATTCCTCTTTCCGGAAGTGGCAGTGTCGGTGGCATGTCGAATAATGGGTGCGGGCACGTTTGTCTTGGTTAAAGGGGCAGTCCCAGAAGGGGATTTATTAGCCGTGTAGTTAGAATTGAGATTAGATGATGATACTGTGGCGTTTATGATGAAATATTTGTTTGTTCTTGCTGCAACTACAGACGTAGTAGTAGGAGCGACGGCCGCAGTATCGGCAGCAGTTGCTCCAGCTGTCGCAATAGCCGCGGTAACAGCCAAGGTAGTAGAAGTTCCTGTAGTAGAGGTATTAATAGCAGCAGTATTAGTAATAGGAGCAGAAGTGACAGTGGCTGTAGCAGTAGCTTCTGTAGCAGCAGCGGTAGTAGTACTAGCAATAGCCGTAGTAGAGGTAGTGGCAATGGTAGTAGTAGTAGTAGTAGTAGTAGTAGTAGTAGTAGTAGTAGTAGTAGTAGTAGTAGTAGTAGTAGTAGTAGTAGTAGTAGTAGTAGTAGTAGTAGTAGTAGTCGAAGTGAACGCACGCGTTTATTTAGCTCTGCAATTGCTGCCCGAATTTGCTAGTTTCTAGCGCGATTTTGTAGATAAATTTTATACATATATTTCGTATTAGTATTTCCTTTCAAACTTTATGTTTAATTTGTAAATTCTTGTCTTGGTTGGAGCGTATTTTGTGTCTCCATTTTCTAAACGCATTCCTCTTAGCTGGCGGTTTCCGCCATTTAATAGGGCTCCTCTTACTGTGGTTAATGCAGTACATTTCTCCCCGCACCAGTCTGCTATTTCTATAGTTCGTAGGCTAGCGCATTATATTGGGCAAGATCGCTTGAGTGAGTGGATTTAATTCCTTTGTCATTTGTAAGCACAAGCCTAGTTCTTTAACTATATAAATCCTTATAGTCAGTTGGCTGTCCCCGGTCAACTCGAACAGACTAACAAATATATGACTGTAATATGTTAGTATGCATTAGGAAACCACTTTAATCGGTTAGGTGTTAGTGAACCACTTAGAAAGTGGTTCAAACTAACAAATATACGACTGTACTCTCTATTCGTATATTTGTTGGTAGACGTCAGGGTTTCAAAAGGGGACACTATTTATTTAGTGTTTAGCTCTTTCCCCGACGTCTTGGTGTTATACATTTGCATTATATATTGTAGTAGTATGGGGTTCCTCTTTTTATAAAACACCATGGCAACCTCATATAAGCGTACCCTGAGTCTTAAAATCACAACAAAGGCTTGGGGTGTTTCGGCAATTGAGGTGTATCATGGGTTGAAGGATGTAGTTGGGGCAGGGCCACGGGTCCTTCAAGGTCTCGTTAATGTTTCCAAATCTGTATGGAATGTCACCGTAGTTAATGAAAGTGTGAAGGAAAAGTTGCTCGACGAGGTCCTTGTCGTGAAGGGTGAGGTGTGTAATGTGGAGGAAATAGATTCTGATCGTCTATTAGTCAAGATGAAGGTTCCATTAGAGATCCCAGATGAACGGGTTATCACTGAATTGATCAAGTATGGCAAAGTGGACAAAGTAGAACACGAGACCTATCCATTTGATCGAACCTTAGAAAATGGCATCAGGAGAATTTGGTTTGAAAAGGTAGAACAACCTCTCCCAAGCAAGGTCACCATAGATGGTCGATTTATCTTGCCATTATGGTACAGGGGGCAAATCAAAGAGTGTAGAATCTGCTTAAGCACAGAACATCTTGCAACAGATTGCCCTAACAAAAACAAATGTCTAGTTTGTGGATCATCTGATCATTTTAAGTGGCGATGCCCGCAGAACAAATATGTCAAAAAGGGTGCTGATAAAAGTGCAGAGCAAGTTGTCTCTAAAGAGAATGTCATAGAACCGGTAGCTGCTGAGATTGTAGCTGAAATCCATACTAATGGGAAGCACGTTGCTAAGGAAAATGTCATCGAACCAGTAGTTGCTGAGATTGTAGCTGAAGTCCATGTTAATGAGAAGCATGGGGAAAAAACTAAGAATCCAATCGCTGTAGGTGCAGGCGATGAAATAGAGGTTCTAGATGAGGGGCTAAGTCTTACTCCAGTAACAAGTCAATCCAAGTTTGATGTCAGAGAGGCTAATTCCACACAAGTTGAAGATGATGATCAATACCCTCTGGAAGAGAGTTTTAATTTAGGACAAGTAAAATTCAGGTCGCAAGATACTGAAACTAACTTTGATGTTCCACTGAGTACACTCAATCTAGACGATTTAAATTATATAGAGAAAGTAATTGGTGTCTCGGATCGATTGAGTGGAACAAAGCGACAGAAAGATGGAGAGAGTTCTGAATCAGAAATAGAGGAAAGTGATATAGAAGACGATAATATGTCAGTCGCTGAATCTGATATATCCATTCAAACACAGAGTTCTAAATCACCTGATGAAATGGTCATGTACAGGTCAGAGGCAGGAGAGGTGTTAGTTCCATATGTGACGGCAAATGGTGTTAAATATAGGCATCTGCGTCATGATTCAGATATATTAAAATATAAGCATTTGGAAAAAGTTGAGCTAAGTAATGCAGCGTTTGTGAGTAAAATAGGTAAATGGTCTAAGAGAGGGTCGAATAAAACAAAATCTAGTTAGCTTAATAATGGCGGTTTTACACAGCATTTTATTACCTTTTATGCTAATTTGCACACTCAATTGTAGAGGCTTAAATAGTGACATAAAGCAACGTCACTTACTAGAGACTCTGAAAAATGAGCAGATTGACATTGCTTTGATACAAGAAACAAAAATTCAGAAGTCAGAATCATACGATAATTTAAAAAAGATTTCTGGATCCAGAATATTTTATTCGTTATCTCAAGATAATAGTGCAGGCGTAGCAATTGTTATACTCCCTCGTTGTTCAGCCTATGTAAATATAATCTCTTCAGTATCAGGTGCAAATGGTCGCTGGGTGAGAGTCACGCTAGATATACAACAAACATGTATCACGTTGCTGTGTATATATGCACCTGCATCTCATCAACTACGTCGTAACTTTTTTAAGGAGATGTCTAAAACAGCACTAGATAACATCACTGAAAACTTAGTAATGGGTGGTGACTTTAATTGTGTCTTAGACAAAGAAAATGACAGGAATGCAACTTCAACTTATACTGATACATCACATAGACTGTTAAAAGAAATATGTGATAATGAAAATTTAGTTGACACCTATAGAATATCAAAACCTCATGGTAAAGATCTTACATGTTTTTCGGTAGATGGTAAAGTTGGTTCAAGGATCGACAGAATTTATGTGAATAGTTTGTTAACAGGGTACTGGAGAGATGTTAATATTAAGCCAGTTGCATTCTCCGATCATAACATGGTTTGTGTAACCTTTGCCAATGCTGACTGGGTAACAAAAGGGGTCGGGTTTTGGAAATTAAACACAACACTGTTGGGAGAAGAATTTTATAAGAATAATATAGAGAGTTGTTGGCAACATTGGATTAATAGGAAAGCATCATATAAGAGCACATTGCAGTGGTGGGAGGATGTTAAACTGGATTTAAAGTATGTTTCCCGAAAGTATGCTATTAGAAAAGCACAGGAAATACGCAAACGCAAGAAAACACTTCATCGATCACTGATGACAATTAATGCTAAAGTAAATAATGGTGAAGAGAATTATTATGAATTACTGGTTAAAATTAAAAGTAAAATAAGAGATATAGAACAATATGAGTTTGAGGATGCAAAAATTAGAGCAAGAGCCCAGATGCACGCAGAAGGGGAAAAGCCAACCAGATATTTTTGCACATTAGAAAAAGCACGGGCAATAGATAAGGTGATGTGCTCATTAAACATGCCGGATGGTTCAACCGTCTTTACCAACAATGAAATGAGTACTATTGTATGCAATTACTATGAGTCATTGTACAAGTCAGAGGGAATTGATGAAGATGCAAAATTGGATTTGTTAGCAAATATAGACAAAAAGGTGTCAGACACAGGCAGTGAATTTTGTGATCAACCCTTAACACTAGAAGATTTAACTAAATCCCTTAAAGGTATGAAACTAGAAAAATCACCGGGGTGTGATGGCCTTCCAGTTGAATTTTACCAACACCTTGTAGGTCCAATAATGGAAGAATTAGGCACTGAAATTTTTTAGAAAGGCCATTTACCACCAACTATGGCTAGGGCATACGTAAGGCTAATATATAAAGGAAATGACAGACGTCTAATTCAGAACTACAGACCAATTTCTCTACTATGTGTAGACTACAAAATAATATCCAGAGCACTAACATTGATACTAGGTAGTGTTTTAGGAGAAATCATTGGAACAGAGCAGACACGTGTTGTACCCAGGAGGACAATTCTAACCAATACCATGGTAATAAGAGACCTTATACAATTGGTTGAGAAGGATAGCATCCCTTCAGCTGTGATTGCCTTGGACAATGAAAAGGCATTTGACCGTGTGGAATGGGATTTTCTTTTTAATTCTTTGCAATCGTTCGGGTTAGGCTCAAACTTTATTAAATGGGTAAAGATTTTATATACGGATATTAGCTATTTAGTGAACAATCAATTATCCAGAGAAATTGTCTTAAAACGTGGGGTTAGACAGGGGTGTTCCCTATCGCCATTATTATTTGTTATTGTGATGGAATCACTTGGCATAGCATTGAGGCAAAATAATAACTTTCAAGGCATATGTATTCGTGGCATAGAAAGACCACTTAAGCTGTCACAATATGCTGATGAAAAACTGTGTTTACCAGTTCAAACAATGATTTTGCAATTTTAAACCACGTACTAGAAAAGTTCCAAAATGCATCTGGTTTGAAAATCAATAAAGGAAAATCCAAAGGATTATTTCTGGGGCCATGGAAAGAGCGGAATAACCAGCTACTTGAAATCAATTGGTCTAATGATACCATTAAGATTTTAGGCATCTATTTTGGCAGGAAACCGAATACAATACAAAATTGGAATGAACGAGTATCTAAGCTTAAGAGAATATTAGCAAATTGGAAGCGTCGTCGTCTTTCAATCTTTGGTAGAGTGTTTGTTGTCAACAACTTGGCATTATCTGGGCTATGGTATACAGCATCTGTTGTGCACATGCCAAAACATGTAGAAAAGGAGGTTAATGAGTTGATATTGTCATTCATATGGGAAGAAAAGAATCTTTTAGTCTCCCATCGTGTTCTCAATAATGCTAAGTTAGAAGGAGGACTTGATTTAATTGATATTAAAGTGAAATGTGTTTCTTTAAGGTTAAAATTTTTGGATGATCTTATTACATCAGATGAGACGTGGGCATGTGTTTCACGAGCTCTCATGGAGAGAATTGTAGAACCATTTCTGGCGGAGCATGTTTTTACCTCAAAGAAGCCACCTCCGAATAGCCAAATGATACCAGATGTGTTTAAAGATCAAGTTAAGGAGTTAGAAATATTTGACAGATACATGCCTCCACCTACGTGCTGGAAGGAAGTACTAGAACAGCAATTGTGGGGCAATAGTAATATATGTTATAACAATGCAGTACTTTATCTACCGTCCTTTGCAAAATATGGCATTCAACATTTATCGGATATGATACACCCTCAAACACGTAGATGGATTTCAATGCAAGACGTAGCTAGAAAAACACATATGAGGCATATAGATGTCCAGCGGTTGCTAAA